>OY730194.1:95200658-95585960 GCA_963422505.1 Pseudognaphalium luteoalbum
CATTTTTGATTCAATTTAGATTAGGCCCGTTTGGCCTAAAAAGTTATATTTATAAATTGTCCGTGTCAAAATAATGTCCCGCGGTCGTGTACCAATTTGTCCCAAACTTTGTATCCTAAAGTTTTATAATTTTTATAACTTTTTAGTATTTGTATTTCGTACGCGTTAATGTATTTGTACTACAAAATATATGTACCGACTGTGTATTAATCAAACGCATCGCAAAAGTCTGGACACAGCCTGCCTAACCGATCGGGTAAGGGCTTAACAAACCGTTCGGCTCGAAAACACCTTAGCCGATCGGCTAGGTGTGATGAGCCGATCGGCTCATTGGTTCCAGCCGATCGGCTGGTTAAAACCAACCGATCGGTTTGGTTCCAACCCGTGTTCGTCCCCTGTTCTTGTCCGTAACAGCATATATGTATATATATTCGGGTGTTTGAGCTCAGTTTTTGGTACACTACTACATCATCATCACCATATAACATACAATTCAACACTTATAACAATGCTTTCATATATATATATATACTAACATTATGCATACAAATTTTATATGATCAAAGTATGAATATATATGTGTTTTTGATCCTTACAAAATTATAGATGAAAATGGTGATGATTCCTGATGTTGATGATGACAAGATGATGATTATCGGTTGTGACTAGATGATCAAGAACCCATTTTGTTTGTAGTTTGTGTATGGATGTTTGATTGTAGTGGTGATGAAGGTTTAAAGATGAGGATGGTGAATGATGATGAAGACTTGGTCTCCTGCTCCTTTTCTTGCTTCCAGTCGCCAAAACCACAGGGAAGATGAAGAAATGGGTGAAGGTATTGTGTGTGAATTATTGGAGATCAATGTGTAGGTGAGGGAGTATGTATCTGGTATATTTTTCAAAGGAGAGGTATGGAGGGAGTAGGAAAATGTCGATAGATATTTTCCAGTGTGTGTATGGTGTGGGTTTTTAACCCGTTAGTTCCGTGTACGGGTCCAATTATTTGCACCCCGTGTCCCACTCAATTATTCGTTTGTTTAAATTTTATTTTAAACTTCATAATTGATAAGTAAACTAAATGAAATAATGTTATTATAAAACTTTTAATAAAATTATTCACCGTAGTGGGACTGTACAGTTTATTTGAGTGCCAGATTTCGATTGAATTTGGAATTTATATTTTAAGGTAATGTTCCAAATACTAAAACAGGAACGGGAAAATAAATACTTTTATTATTTTCGACCTTTAGGTACGTTTTATAATTGTTTCTGTTCGTGTATGACGCGTCCTATAAAGCAGTCTAACGGTTTCCGTTTTATTTTTGTTCTAATACTTCTCTAAAATAATTCCAAACAAAAATTATTCAAAAGCATTTTGAAGTTCTTTTTGGGACTTTACGGTTCGCGTTTGATACGTTTAATATAAAACGTATAAGTTATTATATTATTTCAATAATATAAATATCTAATATTTGTAATTAATAATTTTCGAATTATTAATTATTTTATATCACCCACTTTATTGTATTTTAGTTTGTCGAGTTTAGTACATTTAGTTCACACGTAATTATATATATATACATATAACTACGAATTTTTAATATATCACGTATCACATAGTAAGTTTCACAAACTTAACATATAGAAATTGTTTTGAATTCACTAATCAGGGAATTACTCTAGGTAATGCATGAAATCAATTTAGGATTATACCCTAAATGGAGGATTGTCACATTCTCCCCCCGTTAGCGAAATCTCGTCCCGAGATTTAAGTGGAGTTATTCGTGACTGGTGTTTGATCAAACAGGTGAGGGTATTTCTTTCGTATCTCATCCTCGCGTTCCCAAGTAAACTCCGCGCCATGTTTCGAGTTCCAACGAATCTTGACAAGTTTGATTCGTTAGTGTCGGAGTTTCTGTGTTTTCGTATCGGTCACTTCGATAGGTTCCTCCACAAAGTTAAGTTTTGAATTTAAAAAGACTTCGTCAGGAGGGATGATAAGTGTTTCATCAGAAAGACACTTCTTCAAGTTACACACATGAAAGGTGTCGTGAATGCTACTAAGTTCTTGTGGCAACTTTAGTTTGTAAGCGACAGGACCAATCCTCACAAGGATTTCAAAAGGTCCAACATATCGCGGGTTAAGTTTTCCTCATTTGCCAAATCGTGCTACCCCTTTCCAGGGCGATACTTTGAGTAGGACTTTGTCTCCTACTTGAAACTCAAGAGGTTTACGACGGTTATCGGCGTAACTCTTTTGTCTGTCTCTCGCCGATTTCAATCGGTTGAGTACTTGCGATATCTTGTCCGTGGTTTCCTGGACAATCTCGGGTCCGGATAGTTGTCTGTCACCCAACTCTGCCCAGCAGAGTGGTGATCGGCATTTGCGTCCATACAGTGCCTCGAATGGCGCCATCTGTATGCTGGTGTGATAACTATTGTTATAGGAGAATTCGGCTAATGGGAGGTGAGTATCCCAGTTTCCCCCAAAGTCAATCACACACGCTCTCAATAAATCCTCGAGCGTTTGAATCGTTCGTTCACTCTAGCTATCAGTTTGTGGATGATAGGCTGTACTCATGTCGAGTCGAGTACCTGGAGCCTGTTGTAGTGATTGCCAGAAGCGAGATGTGAATCTGCTATCTCTATCAGATATAATGGACAATGGTACACCATGTCGAGAAACGATCTCTTTGATATAGATCTTCGCCAGTTTCTCTAGTTTGTCAGACTCTTTGATAGCAACGAAGTGGGCTGATTTCGTCAATCGATCGACAATCACCCATATTGAATCAACTCCAGTTGATGTCTTTGGTAGTTTTGTGATGAAGTCCATCGTTATGTGCTCCCATTTCCATTTTGGCATTTCTGGTTGTTGCAAAAGTCCTGAAGGTTTTTGATACTCAACCTTGACCTTTGAACAAGTTAGACACTTGCTGACATAAGTAGCAATGTCTCTTTTCATGTTTGGCCACCAATAGAAACCTTTCACATCTTGGTACATCTTATCTGCACCAGGATGAATCGAGTAGTTGGACTTGTGAGCTTCGTCCAAAATCAGTTTGCGTAGTTCATCATGGCATGGTACCCAAATTAGATTCATGAAGTATAAAACTCCATTTTCTTTGATTTCGAGTTGTTTCTCCATTCCTCTCAGGGATTCGTCTTTCATGCGTTCGGTGGTGAAAGCTATTCGTTGTGCGTCACGAATTTGAGTAATAAGATTCGAGTGGATTGTTAATACCAAGGCTCGAACTCTGCGAGGTTTAACATTCTCTTTACGACTCAGAGCATCCGCTACTACATTAGCCTTGCCCGGGTGGTACTTAATCTCACAGTCGTAATCGTTTAGCAATTCGACCCAACGTATCTGTCTCATGTTGAGCTCTTTCTGGTCGAATATGTGTTGTAAACTCTTGTGATCGGTGAAAATCGTACACTTTGTATCATACAGGTAGTGTCTCCAGATCTTGAGTGCAAAGACGACGGCTCCCAACTCTAAGTCATGAGTTGTATAATTCTTCTCGTGAATCTTCAATTGACGAGATGCATAAGCAATAACTTTGTCGTTTTGCATGAGGATACAACCTAATCCTTGATGTGAGGCATCACAGTAAACGATGAAGTTCTCTGTTCCCTCAGGTAAAGATAGGATTGGTGCGGTGCTTAACTTTTGTTTCAACAATTGGAAGGCGTTTTCTTGTTTTTCGCCCCATTCGAATTTCTTATCCTTTTGAGTTAAGGTGGTGAGTGACTGGGCTATTTTGGAAAAGTTTTCGATAAATCGACGGTAATACCCAGCCAGACCAAGAAATTGTCGAATCTCGGTTGGGGTCCTTGGAGCTTCCCAGTTCTTGATTGCCTCAATTTTGGACGGGTCCACATGAATTCCTTTATCATTTATCACGTGAACAAGGAAATGAACCTCTCTAATCCAAAATTCACATTTGGAGAACTTAGCATACAGCTTCTCGTTCTCGAGTAGTTGAAGGATAAGTTTCAAGTGTTGTTCGTGATCCTCTTTCGTCTTCGAGTAAATCAGGATGTCATCAATGAACACAATGACAAACTTATCAAGATAAGGTTTGCACACTCGGTTCATGAGATCCATGAATACTGCAGGCGCGTTAGTCAATCCAAACGGCATGACTAGGAACTCATAATGACCGTAACGAGTCCTGAACGCGGTCTTCGGTACCTCCTCTTCTCGAACCTTCAGTTGATGATAACCAGAACGTAGATCGATCTTCGAGTAGTAACTCGATCCTTGTAACTGATCAAACAGATCATCTATGCGAGGTAACGGGTATCGGTTCTTAATAGTTACCTTATTCAGCTCTCGGTAGTCAATACACATCCGCATAGATCCATCCTTCTTCTTGACAAACAAAACCGGAGCTCCCCAAGGTGAAAAGCTCGGTCGGATGAATCCTAAGTCTAAGAGCTCCTGCAACTGTGTAGACAGTTCTTGCATTTCTGATGGAGCTAATCGGTAAGGTGAGCGAGCGATTGGTGCGGCTCCAGGCACCAGATCGATGCGAAACTCGACTTTTCGCGGAGGTGGTAATCCTGGCAGATCATCAGGAAACACTCCCGGATAGTCTCGCACTACAGGTATATCACTTAACCTTTGCTCCTCGGGTCTCTTTTCTACAACATGTGGCCTTTAAGCAATTGATTATTTTAACGGCACTCGTCCTCTTATCTCCTTGTATCACTAAGGTGTCTCCAGTTATCAATGGTAAACGTACCATTTTATCAAAACAAACAATCTCTGCACGATTCTTCGACAACCAGTCCATACCGACTACGATGTCAAAGCTTCCCAACTCAACCGGTAGTAAGTCTATTTTGAAAGGATGAGTCTCCAATGTTAGAGTACATCCTAGTACTATTTCTCCTGATTCAATCAACCTACCATCGGCTAGTTCTAAAGTGTACTTGTTATCTAGTTTACGGGATTTAATGTCTAATAGTGGTCTAAATTCCGTAGACACAAAACTCAAATCGGCGCCTGAATCAAATAACACAGAGGCATAATGGTTGTTAACTAGGAACGTACCAGTGACAGTGTTGGGGTCCTGGCGTGCCTCCTGTGCTCCAATGACAAACGCACGACCTCGAGCTGGTTGGTTGTTGGTGTTACCACGGTTGTTGTTGTTCGGGTTTGCATTGCGGTTCTGATTGTTTTGGTTGCCGCGGTTAAGTTTAGGGCACTTGTTTCGGAAGTGACCTTGTTCGCCACATTCGAAACATCCATTAGCTGGTCGATCCCTATTTGTTTGAGTAGTAGGGTTCGATCTACAGTATTGGGCCAGATGCCCCCAGCATTTGCAATTTCCACAGAAGATACAATCACCATCATGGTGACGTTCACACTTGCCACACTTGAGCTTGTTCCCCAAGTAGGTCTTTTGTTCAGCAATCGTGGCAAGGTAAGCTTTCGTGGTTCCGGTCGGTTTCTTGTTCTGCTGACCTTGACGGTCATTCCACTTACGTTTTCCCTTTCCAGCATCAGCACTGCTGGATTCAACCTTTCCCGAAGCAGCTTTCTTAGTAAGGGTTCCCATTCGGATTGCTTCCTCTGTCAAGCGTTGTGCTAGTTCTACAGCACTCTTAAAGGTGGCAGGATTAGACGAAGTCACCAAGCTTCTAATCTGTGGCACTAAACCCCAGATATACCTCTCAGTGCGCTTGTACTCAGGTGTGACCATGTGTGGTACAAGGCGTGCCAGTTCTTGAAATCTGGTGGTATATCCAGTGATATCAGTACCAACCATAGTAATGTCCCAGAGCTCAGTCTCAATCTTCTGCAGCTCACTACGGGGACAAAATTCTTCCACAACCATGGTTTTCAAAGTTTCCCAAGTCATCGAGTGGGCGGTTGCGCGTCCAAGAGCTTGAACTTGGCTATTCCACCATGTCAATGCCTTATCAGAAAATGTGCAGGTAGCATACTTTACCATGCAATCACGAGCGCAGTTGCTAATATCTAGCACAGACTCCATTTTCTCTATCCAATGAATGATTCCAATGGCACCCTCAGTACCACGAAAGTGGCTCGGTTTGCAAGCTAGGAATGTTTTGTACGAACATCCTCTTTGGGTACTCTCAGGGTTACCGTCAGATACAATAGGTTCGGTATTTCTGCTACCGCTAATCCTGTCGCTACGGTTTCGGTCAGTATCATACTGAGCAAGTGCTTCAGCAATCCTTCGGTTGACCATTTGTTCAGTCGTCTCCTCAACAGCAGGAGGTGGTGAAGGGTTTCTTCGGACGTTCCGGGTATTCCTACGCTTAGGCGGCATGATTCAGTCCTAATCACACACAAGAAACACTCGTAAGATACCCTAATCAAATCATCACTCATAAGGTATGTGATAAATATAGATATAGTATGATAATCAATCACCAATTGATATCACTCACAGTGTACACAGTGACATAAACTAAACATAAGTTACATATCATATATAAGTCAAAAGGAGTTACATAAGTTTTGTACAATGATGGGATTGACAATAACGAGAAAAGTACACCCATCTGATCAAACATGATCTACAAAATGTGACGGATTTAACCTATACATCCATCTGGTCAAAAGTTTTGCCCTATTACATCATAGATACCGTCCTGACATGGTGAATCTAATAGAAATATGCTAAAAACATTCCTACAACCATCCTAACAGCTGCCATCAGTACACAAACTCCAACTGCAGAACCTACTATCCCCAGACGTCTCTCAAGCCTAATCAGACGTGCCCTAGTCTCATCGGCGGACTCTCGATCCATCTCAATGTGTACCTCAGAAGTGGCAAGACGTCCATAGATAGTAATCACATCACCGTCCAGTCGAGAGGCATCACTGTGCAACTCTCCGATAGAATCCTACGTACCATAATGAAATCCAAGAAGGGTACGGACAACTGCAACTACAGTAGGGATAGTGAGCTCCAGAGGCTCCTCAGTCAGATGTAAGGGGGTCGATGAGTGAGATGACTCTCCAGTCTCGAAAGTGGAAGGAATCCTCTCAAGTGTCCTCCAGTGGCGTAGTATACGCGGCATCCAGTCAAGATGCGGGACTCTAGTCCTCTGCAATGACTGCTGATCACAAGGTATCTCTCTCTCCTCAGTCATCGGATCCTTGTCACGAGGTGCCAAGGGTCCTACAGGTGGGGATCTAACGCTCATCCTAGCAGTCCTACACAATCCAGGACCACGTGAAGACTCTCCAAAATGACGAGTCGCCATGAAAGTAGACCCTAGCATACAAGTAGCGGGGTCAGTGGGTGGTGATGGTGGAGTGCCTATAGTGCCATCTGAAGTAGCTCTAGGAAATGTGGGTGGGTAGACCTCCTCAGAAGGGTCATCACTAGCATAGTCAGGATCCTCCTCTGACTCTGAGATGTAGATCGGAAACTGCCTAGACATAACTGTGACAAAGGCAATTGTGTGTGTCGTGTTAGACGTATGCAAAGTATGAATGCAGAAATGTATTAGCCAAGGCTATAGTCTAGGTCTCTAAGATTTTCAGTCACTTAAAGACTTCTAGTTCTCTATAACCAATGGCTCTGATACCAAGTTCTGTCACACCCCCAAAATCGGTAATCGTGTTTATAAATGGTTTAGCGGAAGCTTTAGTTAATTAGCAGAAGCATTTTAAGTTACAGTTTAACAGCGGGGGTGCTGACGTTACAATAGTGCATTCATTGTATTAGAGCATATGATCATACAGAACATATTAATTTAAGATGCCATAAGTTTAAACGTTATTACAAAAAAAAGGGCACGACTTATAAAGTCGTACAAGTAGTGGTGTTGTAGAACAACATAAGTTTACAAAACATGAGTTTATAAAAGAGGGATTTCGTGAGTATAACCAATGGAATTGGTAATACAAAGGAAATCCAAGTGTCCCAAAAATGGCATCATAAATAGTCTGGGTTGCCTACGTCCTTAATGCATGCAGGAGTACCTGAGTCCTAATTCCCTAAAAAACATAGTAAACCGTCAACATTGAATGTTGAGTGAATTCACAGGTTTAGTATAGAATTAGTTAAACCAATTTTGTATAAATCATTCATGTACACAAACATAATGTTTATATGTATAGCCGGAAACACAAGTGTTCTTATTAAAGAAAACATTTCCTATTTTACTGTAAGAATGTCATTCTTACTACAATTCCGTCAAGGTGTTAGGAAACACAAGTTTAATCATAAACATTTCCTATTGATGGTTACAGGAAATACAGTTTAACAATCAAGTAAACATTTCCATATATACAGTTGTAGGAAACACAAGTTTAACAGTCAGGCAAACATTTCCATATAAATAGCTGTAGGAAACACAGGTTTAACAATCAAGTAAACATTTCCATATAAATGTTGTTTTGTCGGGAAACCAAGTTTACCCAATCAAGGTAAACGTTTCCTATAAAGAAATCATGCGTAGGAACACCTGTCCTATTAGTTATCGCAGGGAATACCCTTCCCAAATCAAGTTATAGTTTTGTTGTTTAGTTATATGGGAAACATAGACTATGATCCCTCTAAGGTGAGCTAAACCTTTAGAGTTAAAGTAACGATACCTAGTACTATAACCAAACCACGACTAGTTGTTGTTGTTGCCTCAGTAACACGGTAAGTATACACTCCTCGTTACGACTGCCGTCGTGTGGTTGGAATGACCAACGAGTTATATCAGTGGGAGGTTTGTCAAATCGATAGTACTATCTGTATACTCAGTGGCTAGAGTCACCTAGCTAATGGTTATAGGTTGCAAGCACTGGGACTTATGTGCACTACAACTACCTCATGTACACCTAGGATCGTACCAAGATTCGTTGTCTTATTCCCAAAAAGTTGTGAAAATGTTTCATATAGTTAACAGTTGTTTATAAAGCGATAAGCATTTATATAAATCAGTTTGATATAAAAGCATGTCAAGCAATTATATAAACAAGTAGCATGTAATAGCACGTAGTTCTATGTTTTCCACCCCTGGTTTTAAAAGCATTTAAAACAAGTAAAAGGTAGGGGCTGTGAACTCACGTGTAGCGGTCTTCAGCGAAATATAACAGCTAGTAATAGTAGTCCGAATGTGCCTCTCAGTTACCTAGGCACAATTAAATATACTTTACATAAGTATATGGACCAATTGTTGAGTTGAGATGTTTATAATACTTTAGTTGTTGGTGATATTTACGTTGAACTAAACGTTGCGTACAAGTATATATTTACATATACTTATTAGTTGAATATATATATTCTTATATATATTAATTGTCGTTGCCGTGTACATATATATATATATATATATATATATATATATTGTTTATCATTGTTGTTTATGTTTTAAAACATAATTATAGTAGTTATAAAAATAACTTAGTTCTAATACGATTGTCTTAGTTCATTTATATAATTATATATAAATTATAATCGTCCACTATATGTATAATCTAGTTGTCGCGTTACAATTTTTATTTGTCCCATTTAATCGTCACATATATATATATATGTAACCCGTTTTAACGTTTGCATTTTGAAATTTCGTGGCCCGTTGGGCTCGGCCCAATAGGTTTGGCCCAAATATGTGTGGCCCAACATAGTTTGGCCCAAGTACGTTTAGCAAATTATTTTGGCCCGTTATCAAAATACCATTTTTGATTCAATTTAGATTAGGCCCGTTTGGCCTAAAAAGTTATATTTATAAATTGTCCGTGTCAAAATAATGTCCCGCGGTCGTGTACCAATTTGTCCCAAACCTTGTATCCTAAAGTTTTATAATTTTTATAACTTTTTAGTATTTGTATTTCGTACGCGTTAATGTATTTGTACTACAAAATATATGTACCGACTGTGTATTAATCAAACGCATCGCAAAAGTCTGGACACAACCTGCCTAACCGATCGGGTAAGGGCTTAACAAACCGTTCGGCTCGAAAACACCTTAGCCGATCGGCTAGGTGTGATGAGCCGATCGGCTCATTGGTTCCAGCCGATCGGCTGGTTAAAACCAACCGATCGGTTTGGTTCCAACCCGTGTTCGTCCCCTGTTCTTGTCCGTAACAGCATATATGTATATATATTCGGGTGTTTGAGCTCAGTTTTTGGTACACTACTACATCATCATCACCATATAACATACAATTCAACACTTATAACAATGATTTCATATATATATACTAACATTATGCATACAAATTTTATATGATCAAAGTATGAATATATATGTGTTTTTGATCCTTACAAAATTATAGATGAAAATGGTGATGATTCCTGATGTTGATGATGACGAGATGATGATTATCGATTGTGACTAGATGATCAAGAACCCATTTTGTTTGTAGTTTGTGTATGGATGTTTGATTGTAGTGGTGATGAAGGTTTAAAGATGAGGATGGTGAATGATGATGAAGACTTGGTCTCCTGCTCCTTTTCTTGCTTCCAGTCGTCAAAACCACAGGGAAGATGAAGAAATGGGTGAAGGTATTGTGTGTGAATTATTAGAGATCAATGTGTAGGTGAGGGAGTATGTATCTGGTATATTTTTCAAAGGAGAGGTATGGAGGGAGTAGGAAAATGTCGATAGATATTTTCCAGTGTGTGTATGGTGTGGGTTTTTAACCCGTTAGTTCCGTGTACGGGTTCAATTATTTGCACCCCGTGTCCCACTCAATTATTCGTTTGTTTAAATTTTATTTTAAACTTCATAATTGATAAGTAAAATAAATGAAATAATGTTATTTAAAACTTTTAATAAAATTATTCACCGTAGTGGGACTGTACAGTTTATTTGAGTGCCAGATTTCGGTTGAATTTGAAATTTATATTTTAAGGTAATGTTCCAAATACTAAAACAGGAACGGGAAAATAAATACTTTTATTATTTTCGACCTTTAGGTACGTTTTATAATTGTTTCTGTTCGTGTATGACGCATCCTATAAAGCAGTCTAACGGTTTCCGTTTTATTTTTGTTCTAATACTTCTCTAAAATAATTCCAAACAAAAATTATTCAAAAGCATTTTGAAGTTCTTTTTGGGACTTTACGGTTCGCGTTTGATACGTTTAATATAAAACGTATAAGTTATTATATTATTTCAATAATATAAATATCTAATATTTGTAATTAATAATTTTCGAATTATTAATTATTTTATATCACCCACTTTATTGTATTTTAGTTTGTCGAGTTTAGTACATTTAGTTCACACGTAATTATATATATATACATATAACTACGAATTTTTAATATATCACGTATCACATAGTAAGTTTCCCAAACTTAACATATAGAAATTGTTTTGAATTCACTAATCAGGGAATTACTCTAGGTAATGCATGAAATCAATTTAGGATTATACCCTAAATGGAGGATTGTCACATAAATATGTGTAGAAGTATTGGAAAAATTCTTGTAATTTAATGTGTAGATAATGTGTAGATAATATTGTAATTTTTGAAGGTAAATAATGTGTAGTTAAATATGTGACATCATATGATTTGTTCTTAATTTGTATTTTATATGTTTTCTAAATTATTAATTTTTCAATTTAAATATGTTAAATTTTATATTTTTGAAGGTAGATAATATTGTAATTTTTGAAGGTAAATAATGTGTAGATAAATATGTGTAGAAGTATTGAAAAAATTCTTGTAATTTAATGTGTAGATAAATAATGTGTAGATAATATTGTAATTTTTGAAGGTAAATAATGTGTAGATAAAAATATTGTAATTTAAGTATTGAAAAAATTATTTAGCCAAATTAATAATATTGATGATGATGATTATGATGATCTAATGATATGATGATGATTTAATGAAATAATAATAATAATAATAATAATAATAATAATAATTGGTATGATGATATGATGATAATATGATGATATGATGAAATAATAATAATAATAATAATAATAATAATAATAATAATAATAATAATAAAAATAATAATAATAATGATAATAATAATAATAATAATAATAATAATAATAATAAAATAATGATAATAATAATAATGATAATAATAATAATAATAAAAAATAATGCTGATAATAATAATAATAATGCTGATAATAATAATAATAATAATAATAATAATAATAATAATAATAATAATAATAATAATAATAATAATAATAATAATAATAAATAAAAAAAAATTAATGATGATAATAATAATAATAATAATAATAATAATAATAATAATAATAATAATAATAATAATAATAATTGGTATCCTTTTATTTGCGTTACTTTATAGGTAGTTTAGATAGGAATGGAGACGACGTTTATTTATTTGTATTACTTTATAGGTAGTTTATATCCCTTTTTTAACTTTTGTATATTTTTTGTTTGTTAACTAATAAATTTACTCTGAATTTTTTTGTTTTTCAGAAGTTATATTACGACGCACATTTGACTATTAGGTGTAATGTTGGAGTTATTAAACCAATTACTGAAACTTTATCCAGATTCCCAAATAGACTAGAATTTTTTAGAAACACGTGTTTTGGAAGATGGCTGGATCTGGAATGTGATAATCGAGACCCGAGTTTGGTACATTTGATACTACAGACTGAGTTTGTTCCAGAACAGGAAGTCGATTATTTGATATTTACTGTTGCAGGCCAGCAGCTTACATTCACACGCCGGGACTTTTATCTCATTACCGGATTTCGATTCGGTCGTCAGGACTGGTTACCAAATAGATTTGACAACCCATTTAGAGATAGAGTTTTTGGATCTAGAGTTGGCCATTCGATTAGGGGTCGAGATATTAGATATGTGTTAGAGGCAGAAAGTGACTCATTAGCTGAACTTGATCACATCCGATTGTGTTTATTGTACTTACTCCATTTTGGGTTTTCTGGTGGCGAACTTAAGACAACTGTTAAAGACAACGTGTTAGTACTTTTGGAAGATTTAAATGCATGGAACAACTTTCCTTGGGGTTCTTACTTGTGGGATGAAACTTTCCCAAGACTACGTAATGCGCTTGGAAAGCGTCATGCGTCACATTTTGGTAAAACTTCTGATTCACACACTTCTTACTCATTAGCCGGATTTGTTTGGGCTTTTAAGGTAACATATCTAAATTTATTTAGTTATTCTGTTTTATACCTGAAGCATTTAACTTTGATTTATACCCATACTACGAGTATATATAACAATGTGAGTACATATATATATATAACAATTATTGCCTTTAATATTTCTCAAAAATTATAATAGATATGGATTTACGAGGTGTTTCCACACGGGCAACTTTCTGGGTACTGTACAAAAAGGGAAGGTGTAATCCCTAGAGCTATTGCTTGGAGGAGGACCATCATTGGCTGTCCGTGGGAGGTTACACGTAGATTCCTTACCACAGTTTTGCAGGTTATTCTAAAACGACAAGTTTGTTTCAGTTTTAATATGTTTACATACATTACTAACAAGGCATTAAATTGGTTGTAATCAGCCTGGGCGTTTACCACTGTTGGAGTTGGTGCCAACACGCGACGAGCAAGCGACAGACTGGTGGATAGCCGGTGAATTATTTTTTAATGGTGTGGACATTAGACCTCGTTCAAAGAAGCCACGACCCCCACCACCAGACTTTGATGTTAGACCCCCGTCGCCACCCAGGCCAAGTTTTCAACAATCTCACTATGACCCCATGCCTGGGTTTCAACAACCATCCTTCATTCACCCGTCGACATTTTATAATGACCCCAGTCTTGAGTTGAGGGTATCGAGCCTTGAAAAACAGCTATCAGATCTACGCTTCGAATTTAATGTAAGTATTTCAATGTAATTTTTATTTAACATTTTATAAAATGTGTTATTTATAAGTTTTTGTAATATATGTACAGGAATTTCGCAATGTTTCTCAGGTCGGTCAAACACATATGCCAGAGCACACGTCAGCATTTAGAGGAGGACGGTCGATAGACGTTGGTGATGAAAATGTGATGCCGCAGGAGAATGTAACACATCATTGGTTTCCAAGTTATGAAGTTACAGAGGGGTTGCACACACCATTTGTTACAGTCATGGAGGTATATTGAGTATATAGTATACATATACTATTTGACTATTATGTATATATATGCATACATATATATATTAACCATGTAATCAAACTATGGTAAATCACTAATAATGTACATTGTTAATTTCTTAGACACCTCCCCTAGCCCAGCGACGGAGTCCTAGAGAGAAGAAGAAAGGGCCACAAATTGCTACACCTTTCATGTTCTTCCAATCAACTAATGCTGCTATTGGATCTCCTAAGCATACCAGAGGACGTGTTGATATCGAAACAGTGTCGTTTGATACGGAAACAATGCCATGTGATACCGAACCAACAACTCAAGACTGGGCTAGGACACCGGAAGATTTTTTTCTTTCCGAAAAGGCGGAAGAGTGCTATCTTAGTTTAGATCCCCCCCATTTTCCATACAATAAGGAGTTTTGGGGATTACTTCTCGGGATACACGCTAATGGTTGGCTCGAGACACCGGTAATTTTAAACTAGTTTATTTTTTGCTTACATATGGAGTTTTGAGGATTACTTCTCATTTACTTTATAACATATTTCTAATAGTTTGGCATTAATTTGAAACTAGTTTTTTTTTGCAATTGAATCAGCATATTGACGCATGGATCCAGTATTTGATACTAACATCAACTTCTAGAGACCAACGTTGTGGTGTCGTGCCAACTTTCTTCCTACACATATTTCATGCTAATCCTAATGTGCTTACATATGTAAACGGCAGTAGATCTTTATACCATGCATGGTGGGATGTCGACCGTGTAAGTAAATATATATATATATAACAATTATTACTTCAAATGTAATTTATATAAACATATTTTCTATTTGTAGGTTCTCATCCCTTTACACCCACATAGTCACTGGATGCTTGGGGAGTTCAATTTGTCGACTTGGACTCTCATTGTATATGATAGCATGGCACGCGATCGAGGCGATTATTTGAAGACTGTCAAGCAAAGTTTAGAGAACTATCTTCCGGAGTTTTTAAAGAGCATAGGCTATTGGAAACGTGTCAAGAAGACGGCGAAAAAGAAGATCACAGTGACTATTAGGTATGCCGTCAATGTGCCACAGCAGGCAAATGGAGTGGATTGTGGGGTTTTTGTTTGTCACTTCATAGAGAGATTGTTAGAAGATTTACCCCTCCGATTAGACGACGACTCCACTACGTGGGCGAGAAACTATAGACTAAGAATGGCGAATGAATTATATAAGCTCCGTGTTAAAAAAAATGATTACACTGGTATTGACTGATGTATTGGGAGAGACATATATTTTTCATTAGCTTATTTGAAAGAATTTTATAAAACATGCAAAGTTTATGAACTTTGTGTCAATTAGAAAACAATTGACGAAATATTACGAATTTTATAGAAATATTACGAATTTTACAAATAAAAAATTATTTATAGCTACCACACTTAGCTAAGCCCCATTATTTATATATTGAGTATGATATCAAAACAATTATAGAAATATTACGAGTTTTACGTCAATTAGAAAACAACATTACGGTACATTCTTAATCCAGAAACATCAAAATAGATTCATAATCTAACAACATCAAAACAATTATAGAAATATCTAGAAATCTGTCAAATTAACAGCATCATACGTCTCTTCATCAGACTCATTCAAATCATTTTGGTGATGTACGTTCTCGGATGGCTGAGATTTCTTTTTCCCGAAAAGCTTGCGAGTTTTAGATAGCCATTTTGACTCGCTTGGAACTGGTGCAGTGCATTTATTTCTCATATGTCCTTTCTTATGACACATGCTACATTCAATATCTCTTTTTTCCTCTCCACGAGATAGAATGCGGTTTATTTCACGTGGTCGACCAGCTTGTCTTTTATCCATCAACGGTGGATGCACAATCATCAGTCCACCTGGTTGTTCCCATTCTGATTGATCCGGTAATGGATAAATCTTTTCTTCGTACGTTTGTTGGTATACGTGTTTAGAATACCAATGCGAGAAAAATTGATTACAATCATCAAGCCGCAACCACCGCGTAACCGAAATAACATGTCCACAGGGTATTCCAGAAAGTTGCCACTTTCTACAACTACACGTACCATCAGCAAAGTTAACAAGACCTTTTTTCCCTCCGTCGTCAACCTCGAATTGTGTTTGAGTAATGCCATGTGTTTTCCATTTGAAGCTATTAAACTTTCTTTTTTCATACTTATGTTCCGCCCAAGGTGTAAATTCATTTGGGAGTTGCGCTGCATAAAAGGTTGAAATAACCAAAATTATAAAAAATTATCATCTTACAGTAAACTAAATTAAGTAATTTTTAAACTTTACCTGCAGTTTCACGACGTACAAAGTACCACCTTTGCACAGATTGGCGAAAAAATTCTATTAGCATAATGATTGGAAGCTTACGTGCATATTTAGATAAGGCATTAACGGACTCTGCACTATTTGAAGTCATTATATTATAACGTTCACCGGGAAAATGTGCTCTTGACCACTTTTGCACACCGGCTTGCAACATAATACGAGAAGTAGTAGGTACCGCTGCTTCAAGGCGCGCTTTCCATTCCTCAAAGTCTGAAACCCTATACGCTTTGCATGTCTTCCAGTATAATGCTTGGAATATTTTTTTCCCTTTTTTGTTCAAGCCTAAATTTACCATCAAATGTCAACAACATAAACCCTGATAAGCATGCGGGAAAACTTGCCTTATTGCTACATCGATAGATGCAGCCCGGTCAGATATGAATGCCAAATCAGGTATTTCACCAATGATCTCCTTAAGCATTAACAAAAACCATATCCAACTCTCGCCACTTTCCGTTTTACCGACTCCGTACGCCACAGGCAAAATTTGATTGTTCGCATCCATTCCGACTGCTAAAAACATTGTTCCCAAGAAACGGCCCTTTAAATGTGCACCATCTATAATGAGTATTGGTCTACAAAAATTACAAAAACTTCGAATCTGCAATTCACATTTGTTAGTTATATTAAATACGAAAGAGAAAAAAGTACAGCTCAGTCAAAGTTTAACTAACCGCGACACCAATAGCAACGAAGAGATTCTCAAACCTCCCTACATTATCGGTCTTAATGTGTGTCATCGTACCAGGATTAGTCTTCTTCAAATTGTAACAATAAATGGGTAGCTTGTAAAATGATTCCTCATCGGTCCCCCTTAACAATTCTATCGCACGACACTTTCCCCTCCAAGCTTGAGAATAAGAAACATCTATTTGAAATCTTTGATTTAAATCGATCATGATGTCGCTCCCACGATATACCCTACTGCTATCTTTCAATTGATCACGAAGTATGTGACCCAATACATGTTTGTTTGCATTACGATGATTCGGATTAGTTTGTGTTTTTGAACATGTGTGGTGGTCTCTTAGGGTTTTGACTTGAAAAACTGAATTATCATTTTTAAGCTTTGTGGCTCTAAAGAACCATTCACAGCCCTTTTTAACACAATGTGCTTCAAATCTTGTGGTTGATGATTGAGTTACATAGAATTCATAACCATCGGTGAGACACTTAACACCTAAACAACATTTTAGCTCCTCTTTATTATTAAAGAACTGACCTTCATAAACTTTTGTAGATGGCACATAGCTCCTACGTTTTGCAGGTATTTCTCGGAACGTGGGACATTCTAGCGATTCGGGCATTGACCAAAAGTAGTTGGGTTGCATTTGAGGCGGAACACCTACTTTATCTTCCAGCTCAACATCGTCTTCGTCTTCATCTTCATCAGCATCATCCTTTTTAACATCTTCGTCTTGTTCGCTACCAGAAGACTCAGATATACCAAGTTCCTTTGCCACCTCTTGATCAGTTATAGGGTTATAATTTAGATCGACATAAACCCTAGGCTCATTATTAGTACTAAACTGTTCTGTATTATGAGGATCTTCAATTTCAACTTCAAAGGACGGTTGAAAGAAAGCTTGTCGGTCACTAATATGCTGAGAAACGTGATCGTGAGAAGAAACGCATGGATTATCATTTGGGTATTGACTACTTTGATGTGTATGATACTCATTTATTTCTTGGGTAGGGTATGTATTTAGGTCCCATGTATTTATTTTTGGGTATAGGTAATCGTTGTTATGTTGGGGATGACACATATTAGGAACACCTGTTGAAAAATCGAGATCACGAGGTTGGTTGCTTCGACTACCGAGACCAACTTGATGAACCACAAATAACGTAAGATCACTGTATGGGTTATTACGAATGACTTCGATTAGAAAACCTACATCTTCGTCGTCAAAAATATCAACCGGGTGTATGAAAGTTGACATTTTATAACATAATCTAAATTCTAATTGACTATCTAAACGAGCCTTTTTAGCTATCAATTTTTTCAACTTCAAAAACCTTACCTTTACTGGAAAACTAAAGGCACGTCTAGGTAATCCAACCGGCAAGTATTCATAAACGCCCTTTACAATTTCCCACGAACCCCCCCAACACAAAAGAATGCTAACACAATCGGTTTTTGAACTCATTTTTCTAAAATTTAAAAGAGGTTTTGAGAGACGGATAGAAAAAAATACACAAGCACCATTCTTTTATAGGGACAACATCAAAATTTAACAGCGCGAACGATTGATGTAAATAGAATTCAAAAGCGCTAAACAATCACTTATTAAAAATTAAAATAAAATAATAATTATCACACGAATTTTTTTTCGCAATGGACCCACACTCGCGCCGGGACCACGGGTTCTTTGTTGTGGTTTCGCCACGTGGCATAACAGAATGTGTTTGGTCAAAAGATTCGCGCCGGTCCCACAGACAAGGCGTGTATGACAGACGTGAAACGACGTGTGCCGGTCCCACGCACATGGCGGCGCGAGTCGATTGGACCTCCCACTGACACGGCGCGAATGATTGACGGTTACGCAGGGGTGTGTACACATGGCGGCTACCGGACGGTCGATTCTGCTTTAGCGCCTATTCACGCCGGGCCCACTCCTAAAAACGCGATTAATGTTATTAATTGCTGATTAATGGGTTAAAATATAATTAAATCTTTGACTTATTTGATTTAATGGCATTAGTTTAATGATTAGCGCCTTGCACGCCTATTTAGGCGCGAAAGTGTGGATTAGTTTGTTAATATGTTTGGTCAAAGGATTATTTTGTTAAATTCGTTTGGTCAAAGAATCAGATTTGTGATTTTCCCAAATGTTTAATGTATCACGATCATTAAGCTATTTTCTTCGTCGATTGTATCTAAGAGCATTCTCAATCACCTAATTTGTAAGGCTTTATTTAAGACTATTCTTATAAAACTACTTTTTTTTTATTTTATTATTATTATTATATACGTTCATACACATTTGAACAAATTCATGCACGGACAGTTACTTTTGTTAGAATATGACTTAAACCTAAAGGTTTGTTTTGTAAATATTAGTTTGATAATTGGTATGATTCCTAGTTAGATTATGATTAGTAATTTGAGTTTGTTTAGGATTAGGTTTAATTAGTTTGTTCTATAAAAAGAGGTCAATAGTTTAGAAATTTTATACCTTTCGAATTTGATTTGTTAGTTTGTTTGATTCGTTTGAATTTGATTTGCAACTTGAATTTGATAGCTTCCGCTTCGTATTTGTCTTTGTTTGTTCTTCGTATTCGTTCGTTTGGATATATCTCTAACAAGTGGTATCAGAGCTACGTTCGACGCTTTGAATTAGTCATCCTCCAGTCGTCTACTAATTGTTGGCGATCCCGAGGGATCCCATTTGTGTTTGAGTTTGTTTCGATTTCGTTGTCTTGGGTTTTGGTTCGTCAATTTCTGCACAACTGTAGGAAAATTGGCATTGCTCGTTCGTTAACCGTTAGATCGTCGCGAAATTTGGACTGTAGCTTCTAGACACATATATCTACAAGTTGACCGTTGGGATCTTTGATTGGTGGTTCGAGTAAAGAGATATATGCTGTCTAAGTTTCTGTCAGAATATGGATTTCGTGTTGAATTTCGTTTGGGTTTGATTAGTTTTGGTGGAGATATATGTTTGTTTTGGAATCTGATTTTTTAATTGGATCATTAGTTGTTTTTTGGATCGCATTTGAATTTGAATTTGGGAATTTGATGATCGATTTGGTGTTTGAAGCCTTGATCATTATCATGTCATTTGAATTGTGTTCGATCGTTTGGAATTAGTTAGTTTGAAGATCTTCGTTTGTCGGGCTTTTGAATTTGTTGCCCGAGTTTGATTGTTCGTTTTGAAGATCGTTTGAAGCCGATTTGGTTTTGTTTGGTTAACCGTTTTGAATTTGTCGGTTTGCGTTTGATTGTTCGGTTTGAAGTCATCGGCGTTTGATTTGGATCATTTTTGAAAATCGATCGTTTAATTTGTTTGGAACTTGGAATTTGGCTAGTATCACTAGCGTTTGAAATTTGAAATTTGATTAGGATAACGTTTGGTTCGAAGTTTGAAGAAGTTCAAGTCACGGTGGAGATTGTTGGAATATGACTTGAACCTAAAGGTTTGTTTTGTAAATATTAGTTTGATAATTGGTATGATTCCTAGTTAGATTATGATTAGTAATTTGAGTTTGTTTAGGATTAGGTTTAATTAGTTTATTCTATAAATAGAGGTCAATAGTTTAGAAATTTTGTACCTTTCGAATTTGATTTGTAAGTTTGTTTGATTCGTTTGAATTTGATTTGCAACTTGAATTTGATAGCTTCCGCTTCGTATTTGTCTTTGTTTGTTCTTCGTATTCGTTCGTTTGAATATATCTCTAACAACTTTCAAGACAAAATTTCTTGCTAATATATATACCTTTGAGTCAAAGAATGTATCTTAATTAGCAGGTCCTAGTCTTATCATCATAATTATAATTGCTTTAATAATTGCTTCAATAAGTACTTATCTACATAATTAAAGATTTTAAATTATTTCACAAAGAAATAAAAGACCATAAGAAACAACTTAAGTGTGTTTTTGGTTTACATAACACAGATCCCATCGCTAAGCGTCGGTTCCCGTCGGTTTAAATTGACGGAATCAAAGCCGATGACACGACTTCGTCAGTTTTCCTTGTTACCAAATCGACGCGTTCCTTTTTATTTTTTGTGTTTAATTTGTGTGTATGATATTAAAGGTAAATTGGTAAATGTGGAACTCAAAAATTAAAGTGATGGGTTACTGATGGCAGGGGTCCGTCAGTTTCACAGTTAAAAAAAAACCTGATGTGGTACTAATGTGGCTAAGTCGGTTTCAATTAGTTTTGGTCACGGATGGGAGTAGTCTAAGGGCACTATCACCGGCTCCCGTCAGTTACTAACCGACGAAGTGACGCCAATGGTACGAGTAGGGGTGTTCATAAAACCGGCAAAACCGCAAAAACCGGCCGAATCGTGTCAACCGGTCCGGTCCGGATTGGTTCTTGGCCGTCCGGTTCGCGGTTTCAAAAATAAAAATCCGGATTGCAACGGTCCGGTTTACGGTCCTTAAAAGAAACTGACCATTTAAACCGGACCGGACCGTTTACTAATATAATATATATATATATATATATATATATATATATATATATATATATATATATATATATCACATGAATTGAGTCGTTTGTAGTTTATACTTCAGCAACAAGATATAAACTAACTATTATGTAATATCATTTTTAGTAGTATTACTATCTAATAAATTGTTGTATGAATGATTGTTTATTCAAATTTGATGTGTTTTGAAGTCGTTGTGGACGATTGAGTATGATTACTATTATCGAATACGAATTAGTGATATTATCAAGTTGTGTTGTCGTTCGTATTTATGTAAGTTTTTTTTTTCTATTTTATATTTTAGCAAAAAGCGAAAATCCGCAAAACCGGTCAAACCGAACCGGTTTTCACGGTCGGTCCGGTCCGGTCTATACAAGTCAAACGGTCTGGTCCAGTTTTTAATTTTTCAAACCGTCAACTTCCGGTTTGGATTGATTTTTCGCTAAAAATCGGCAGGACCGGACCGTGAACACCCCTAGGTACAAGTTCGTCACTTTGTCTCATCGGTTTATTTCGTCGGACATCCGACGTAAACTTTTTTTTCTACTTATGTATAGTGTATAAAAATATAAAGGTAATTGGTAAATGCGAAACTCAAAAATTAAAGTGACGGGTCACTGATGGCAGGGGTCTATCAGTTTTGACGATTAGACGATCATAACTATTTTAAGTATTGTAATTTTACTAGATTATTTATTTATATTACAGTATTAGTACATCTTTTTGTGTAATTTTACTAGACTATTTATTTATATTACAATATTAGTACATCTTTTTGTGTGTCACATATAGCGCTGACAGTTTCCGACACGACCCGAAACACGACCCGAGACCGACTCGACAAATTTCGGGTTGGGTTAGGATTTTTTGACCCATTGAAACACCAACCCGAAATCCGACAACCTGATTTTTTTCAGGTCGGGTTCGGGTCAACCCGATAGGTCATCAGGTCAACCCGATGACCAGAAACCTAAAAATATAAATTAAATTTTTAAATTTTTTATATTTGAGGTAATATATAGAACGTATGAACCTCTATTTGCCCAAATTCCCACAACTCGTAATTTTTTCTACAATAGTAAAAAGTGTAAAGTTTAATACATAACGAAATAATAAACCCTATAATTATATATGGGAGTGACGAGTGATAAAATTCAATTATATAATAACACCTATATTCCCGCAACTCGCAAATTTTTCCTACAATAGTACAAAGTGTAAAGTTTAATACATAACGAAATAATAAAACCCTATAATTATATATGGGAGTGAGGAGTGATAAAATTCAATTATATAATAACACCTATAGTTAATTAGTTAAAATTTGATCATTTGTTTTCAAAATGTTCATTACAGAATCATTTTCCTCACTTTAAGCTAACATTATCCTTCTCTTACGTAGTTTCTAACCTCTACATATGTATTGTATATATAAATTGATTGTGTTACTTAAATGACATTTTTAATGTTAGAGATACATATTATATATGATGGAGCATAATTATCTATATAACTTGAGACATTGTTAACCATCTTTATGCTTATTAATGGTTATCTATTATTTTTGAGACAATTGACCCACATAACCCATTTGACCCGTTTGACCCAAAACGACCCATTTGACCCGAAAGTAACCCGAAACCGACCCATTTGACCCGAAAGTAACCCGAAAACCAATTTAGTTAAATAAAAATTGGGTTACTCGGGTTGGGTCCGGATTATCGGGTTTTGGGTTGGGTTGAAATTTTTCAACCCGATTATAAAATCAGGTCGGGTTCGGGTTGATCATTTCTGACCCGCCAACCCGAACCCAATAACCCAACCCGACCCGAATTGCCACCCCTAGTCACATATAGAGATCATCTGAATAAAGATTTTATGTTAATTTATAATACAAAGACAAATACAAACAACTTGTGCGTGGCCTGTGGCGGTGGGTCTTATTATTCACGGGCCTTTGGAGAATTGATTATGATGTATACTTGAATAGTACTCCCTCCGTCCATAATTACACAGTGTATCTCTCTTTTTTCAGACGTTCCAAATTAGTTGTTCACTTTCCAAATTAGTTGATCCATACAAAGTCCAAGGCCTGAGGAAGTTGATACGAAACTCACGAGCTCTACAAAATCAATCAGCCACTGTCCATAATAAACTTTGCATTTTGATTGTGTTAAATATCGGGACACCTACCTCAAGGAGTCGTTTAGTGGTAAGGGTTTGAGATTCTTCAAAAACAGGTTTAAAGTTCGGATCCTGTAATCTGCAATTTCTTGAGACCACCGCCCCACAACACATACAAAAACATATATACTTGACTGAAAAAGATTACGTAAAACGCCTCATGTTTACTGCAGACATATATTTGGCATCGCAGACAGTGTAACATCACTGCATTGCCCTCCACATAGGTTTTGATTTGCATACACCCATGCTTTATAATAGCAACAGCCAGCAAACATGCTTTTGCTCTCTTTTGTCATAACTAGCCGAGAGGAAAATGCAACCCTGTAAATATCATTATTTCTAGTATTAGGCAACCATTAGTTCGAGCGATTTCAACAAATTAGTCTATTTTGATTCTGTTTAGCACAACTGCACAAGCATACAATTTTGAGATACAATGATGGACAAAAATAATGATGGGGTACTGGTTACTTTGTTGTAGTATCAGTTACAAGTATCAACTCTATACGTGCCCAAACTGTCGCTTCTATATAATTGTAAAAAATAAAGGAACTCTTAACTTACATGTTTCTTTTTCAGAGTCGAAGCTTCAATGTCGCTCTTGGTAGTCTAGACTATTCATTTACCAACAATACACAAATCTTCACAGAATGGCAAATGTAACAAATATCGAAATGAAGATGAAAAATGAGGGAATTCTCAATGGCTAATTCAACCAGAATCTTCAACTAAATAACAAACAGATCGCGTATCAACAGTAGAATTTGACAAGTATTACAACAAGGGCATATCATTCATCAAAAATGAAAAAACCACCACATTCACATTCACAACGACATTGACATTCAAATTAAGAACACAGAAGACTAAATCTCAACTACAAAGATTTGGAATGCAAACACCGCCTTCGGGATTCTGTTGTTCCTTCCATATCTTTCCTGTAACTCTAAGTTTGAGTTCCTTCCTGTCTCCACCCGAGAAAAAAAGAGCCATATTTCTCTGAATTATCAGTCCATCATGACTGTCCCTTACCTTCCTATGGCTATCTCTGATGCTTCTTGGCGTTCCTTCCCATGTTAATTTCCTCCCATTGGCTCCAACCTCTAAACTGTAGCTGTAGTTGCGTGCATCTGCTTCATCACCCATGAAACGAAGAAATGCCATGTAAACAGGTGCCATTCCTAGCTGAAATGCTTCAAAGTGTAGGCAGAAGTACTGCCCAAAACAATGGAATACCTGCCAATATGTTTCCAGTTAGGCCTAAAAAATTTATAAAAAAAATCACATCGGTGGGATTTCAAGTATTCTCCAATAAAATTAATCCACTATTTGAAGTACTCAAGAAAAGAAAGCAATTGGATCAGAATTAAAAACATCAGACACAATGTTCAAACAAACTTCCTTCCGTTCACAAAACAAAATGTCGGTCATTTAAGACCACAAAGTACTCATTTCAGTCTGTGATCCAATTTTGGGGTTCCTCATTATAGTATCCAAATTTCAAGAGATAGAAAATGGATGGGTTAGGTAACAGGTCAAAAGTGATGCGTGTCAAAACAGGTGGGTTGGCTGGTCAAATTTTTATTCCTTTTTCCCTTGAATTTTATAGAGTTCTAAGCTATCAAATATGATTAGAAAACTAAAATAATAAGAATAAATAATATTATTCCTTTTTTCCTTGAACTTTATAGAGTTCTAAGCCATCAAATATAATTAGAGAACTATAGTAATAAAACTAATCTGATTATTTCAATGAAGAAATTTAAGGTAAGCATTATGACACACTTCGGGTTTTGAACCATTCAACCTGTTTTTCAAAAAACTTTTCAAATTAACCTGCTTGAATAGTTAATAAAGTAAGATGAAAACCCGAATCAGCCATTCCTAAAAATATGGGTCAAGGCTGCCACCTCTATTATTTTCCTTTGTGCTACAACTCATATGTACAGCGTCTGTCATGCCAAATAAGTGATAATATTGACTTGTAAAAACAGATCATCTAATTTTTGGCATTATTCAAGGCTACTTCGAAAGATATTTGACAGACAGTCAGCATATAGAGGGAGCAACAAGTTTTAGGGGTAACTGAACTACCTAAAACCAAAATAAACTAGTATATCGGTGGCTTCTTAAACCTTGTAGCTACAAAACACACATATCATATCAGTTTTGTATTGCAGTTACACCCATCACCATTGTAACTTATGCACCCTTAACTTATGGTAAACAACTTTCAAAAGCTCCTAGATCAGCTAAACAACTAATATGGAAACCGGAGTAATTTAATGACCTTTACCTTAAATGCGGAATCACCTTTTTGCAAAAAATTAATTATTTTATGCATGGAATTGTCTGACAATAGGTATCGAATGCTATAAACTACCCTAAACCCTTAAGAGTGGTATAAAACAATAATCTTTATCCGTCTAAATTCCCGTAATAGCTAACACATAAGAGTTCACTAGACACAACAAGAAGTCCAACAACCAGGGATGTTGACAAAACTGTTTAACAAACATATTAACAGTATGCTCAAGTTTTCAGTTTCCCGCAGCTATATAAGCAAGCAAGTTGTAATGTTAACCCCAACACACAAAATATCAAAGAAACATATAGAATATCAAAATCCTAGAACGTAAACTTTTATAGCAGGAGTTAAAACTAACCGTAAGCATCCAGGTGGCATTTTCAACTTCACGGGGATTAGACTTGACATAACGATGATTAAATGTGCATCCCGTGTGCATATCTACTTTATGGTCATCTCTGAGGTGGGTAACCAGAAAAGGTATGTCTCCTGTAACCGAGCACTCTGATCCAGCATACGGGCAATTATAGGGTCTGAAGTTGCACAATGCTTCATGCTTGAGTTTGCTGTAATATGGGAATATCTCAGGGCATCCCAATGAAATATATCTGCATGGAAGTTCGAGTGATTCTGCAACTTTTTCCAATGCTAAGCACCTAATATCTCCCAACTCCTGTCTGCATGTAGGGCATCGGTTTTGCACTCGTGTTTTACAGGTGGAACATAATGTGTGCCCATTGTGACACTGCACACAAAACAAATATAAAAAGAATAAAGAAGTCATTATCTCCCATTTCCAGAAAATTTTGGGATTATTGTAGAACTTTTTATAACCAAAGCAAACAAATCCTTCAAGATCACAAATACGGAGTAGCATGCATTTATACGATTATTGATCAATTTAAACAATTGGTGAACAATATCAGCAACATAATAGCAATCCCATTTCAAACTTATATTTGCTAAAGAAGCAAATTCAGTGAATTCTTTATCTTCCATTTCAAAAACATGTTTGGCGAAATGTACGTGTTAAAACGCAAACTCGTCTAACAAAGTAGCATTTATGTGATTTTTGATCGTAACAGTTACTGAACAACATATCAAGAAAACAATCACAACAAACCCCAATTCCAACACTTAATTGTTGAACTTATTTAACTTGATAATCCTTTCTTAATTCGTTTCAATATTGTAAATGCGTACATCAAGAATTATTTTTGTTGATAAAAACCCTTTGACCTAAATATAAATTCTTAAATCAAACTATCAATCCTTAACACAATAAAACAATTAACCAATTGCATGTAAACTTACAAATCTAAATCACAACATTTCATCCCAATTTTTCAAAAGAAACAAAACAACAATTAAAATTAAACCATGGAATTAAATCAGACAAAATTACCCTAATCATTCACCAATCAAAAATGATATCAAAACATCAAATCAAGAAGAAACAATCATTCAAAATTATATGTAAAAATATATACAGAAAAAGGGAATGAGAAACAAAACCTGATGAATTGGAGGGTACATAGAATTAGTACAAACAGGGCATTCCAACAATTCATGAACACTTGTTGTAGGAGTCAAACCAGGGGGAAGAGGGATTCCCAAACTATTATTATTATTATTGATATTATTATTATTTGTAATAATATGAGGTTTTGATGAGAATTGATGATGTGTAATTTGGGGATGGATCTCTTCATCTTCTAATCCGTCTGAAGAAGAAACACACTCGATATTATCCAAATCCATAACCCTTTTTATTTCTTGATTGATTTCACAAACCCAAATTAAAAAGATTCAAAAATTTTGAATCAATCCACCAAAAACCCAATTCAAGAATCTCAGAAAAGATTCAAACTTTGTCTTCTGATCTCCATAACTTTCAAGAAATTTGATTTCAAGAAAACTGTCAAACAGAAAGTGATCAAAACAGATCGATTTTGGATTAAACAATCCCCCCCTTTTTTCTGTAAAAATAATGGGTTTTTTCTTTCTTTGTTTCTCTCTCTGTATACATATATACGAGTTTATTTATTTATTTATATAAAAATAAAAATATAATAAAAGGATCATTTATGAAATTATTGAGATGCAAATAAACGGACGGCCGATATACGTGGGATTATTGGATTTTTATTTCATTTTTTATTTGTTTTTGGATGGTTTAAGAAAGTACATAAACAAAAGGAATTGTATTTTCTCCAATTGATATACAAGTATACTAATGCATAATTGTGATGTATGCAACAAAATGTGTGTTGTATATATCAGCAACCTTATTACTTCTACAAACAGTAGTACACTACGCTATTTCTTCAAAATACTTAGGGGTCTTTTGATTTTTCTGAATACTAAAAGCTGAACCTGGAAACCATAACTAGATGATAAGATCTAGCAGCTGAAATCTGAATACATAATATTAAGATCGCTTGATAAATAAGAAGTGCAAACATCTGAATACACATGTTTAACCATTTTTTGGTGTGACACAAATTAGATAAATACGACATTGAGTTACAAATGACTCCACTTAAGAAAAAGAAAAATTATAAGAGGTTCTCGATACAATGTTTTAGAAACCAATAATAACTTTAATGAATATATTGTCATGAATAAAAATAAGACTAAAATACATAAACGAAAAAGGAAAAAAGAATATTATTTAACACATAAACTAAACATATGAAATCCATTTATGCAAGACAATAATATATAGATAATTAGGGAATTTGTTTTTCTCGATTAGAAGTTTTAAGCAATTGTAAATAGCTTATTGAATAAGTGATTTTTCAGCTAAGTTAATACTTAATTACAAAAAATTATCAAAATATCTTAATGATCTTTAGCTTACTGAATAATACAAATACCACATGTTAAGACCTAATAAGCCTAAACAAAAAACCCCTTAATAATTATTATAATATAGAGAGACTGCTTAACAAAAATCTCTATATTTGTACAGAGTAAGGTTCAAATGAGTCCATGATTTTTGAGTGAGACTAAGGGAACCAATAATATCATGCCACATGTACAAAGAGAATGTTCCATACTACAAAACCCATTTACCCCAAACATCAATTATCTCACAAACGACAAATCGAAAAATCATGAAACTTGCACCATCTTTTTCAGCGTTTTATCCTCTTCGATTTGCCGTCCCTCAAGGCATACTTTCGATAAAAAAAAAAATTGGTTTTTTGGTGGGTTTTATAAATTAGTAACACATGTGTTAGTGATTGATTGTACATTTTATTTACGGTCATGGTTAGGGTTTAGGGTTAGGATTTAGCTGGGTTCATGGTTTAGATCTTATGTTTTAGTAGGGTTTAGGGTTTGTTAGGGTTTAGGGTTTAGTATGATTTAGGGTTTAGAGTTTTATAAAGCGTTTAGGGTATACCCAAACCCTAAACCCTAAACCCTAACCCCTAAACCCCAAACCCTAAACCCTAAATGCAACACTCTAACACATGTGTTAGTAACATATGAAACCCATAAAAAAATGAAAAAAAAAATCGTCGGAAGTATGTCATGAGAGACGGCAAATCGAAGAGGATAAAACGCTGAAAATTATGGTGCAAGTTTCATGATTTTTCGATTTGTCGTTTGTGAGATAATTGATGTTTGGGGTAAATGGGTTTTTTAGTATGGAACATTTTCTTTGTACATGTGACATGATATCATTGGTTTCCTAAGTCTCACACAAAATTTTAGTCTCATTTGAACCTCACCCTATTTGTATATTCGCTTTATTACTACTTACTATAATAATTTCCAAAAATTAAATATAACTTATTTTCCAATTTTAATAAAAAATATTAGTTATTTTTTGTCATGATGTCATGTAAGTTTCTTTCTTTGTTAAAATATTGGTTTTGATGGTCAACCATTGATTATTTCATTGATATTTTAATATATTTTTTAGAATGTTTTTATTACGAATGAATAAAAGTATCCGTGTCATGGTCAATATTCCTTTATCAAGTTTGGTAGCAAATTAAGTACATTCGTTTGTCATAAATGAAATACCAAACATAACATTTCTTGTAATAAAATTAAAAAGGCTGTCATGATATTACCTATCATACTTCGCCAAAAACTTAATGAGATTGTGATTTCTAATTAGTAGTTGGAAAAATAAACAAACAATATTGTTTTGTGCATAGGTACGTGATAATATACTTTTAATAGAGTCAGCATTTCTGAAAAATGACATATTTATTCGTAGGAAAAATGTTATGTGCAGTCAATACCACGTAAGTTTAAGTGTCGATAACTTTAAAGGAAAGACGAAATGTGTACAAGTGAAAAAAATCAAGGGTTAACCGTGTAAATCATTAATTGATTTCTACTACAATGCATATATCGATTAAACTAATTGGAGGTGACTAATAAGTATTTACAAGTCATCAATAGAAAGATGGTAGAACTTTTATCATTTAAATATGGTTAACTTAAGTTATAAAAGCAAAAAAGGCCACAATGAGCACATTGAGGGTGGGGGGTAGGTTGGCACTATCAACTAATCCTTGGTGTCCAAGCATCACACTTCACAACTCATGGATATGTGTCTACTAGCTAAAATTAGGAGGGTCCATCTCTATCCACCTTTACCCCATAATTACATTCTTTGACATGTAAAAATCATCCATGATTTCATCAACTTTATAACTTTCTTCAAAACAGTGACACCAATATTTAAAAAATGATTGTGTTACTACCAACCTGTAGAAAATGTAGTTTTGTACTGTAACATTGATAACTACTGTTATATCATTATGATATGTTACTGATATGATACAACACAATGGTAGAATGATGGAAGCATCCAACATTAAATTTACTTATTAAATTGTTTCTCATTAGAGCTTAAATTAGTACACATTATATATCTATACATGCATACGGAGATACTATCTAGTATCCCCCCATACGATTTACAAAGCAGCAATAGAAGGCAAATCCGCCTCCACGTCAGCTTCCGTCTCAGGCTCTACTGCACCGTCTTCCGCCCTATCTTTGACACCATATTGTGACAGATAATGGTCAAATGCACCTTCACCATGAAGGATTTTAGCACCACAACCCTTTCCCTCAACTCCAACAGCCTCCTCATCAACAACCACAGCTTCTATTATATCTTTACCTGTTCTTACATCAGGAATCTGCATGAAAATTCACCACTCATTTATCAACTTGAGCATTCTACAAATTGCAATTGGGATGCCCAAATTCATTGTAAATTACCTCGTTTTGGGACGTCTGGAAAAAAGTCAAACACTATCTACATCTATTTGAATAATTAAATTTACTCTCATATGCCCATTATTAAAGGTGTGTTAAACATATGATAAATAGACAAAATACTTGCATAAAGTACATATAATTCGAGAACTTCAACTTTTATGGGACAGAGGCGCTACTAAGATCTAAAGTCAAAACACACACACTAAGGACGTGTTTGGATTTTCATTTTGGAACTTACTACTATGATTAGAACTAAATGTAAGGAAATGTCAAACCTTTTATTCACACACACAAGTCAACTTTGGTCGTTTTATTTTTTGCAATTCTTCTATAATCGAAATTTACTATCCATTAAAACGTATGAGATCATGTGATTATTACAACTTCAAACATTATATCGTACAGTATTCTTCAAACAGCCAAAGCACATCCAAACATTATATCGTACAGTATTCTATTGCAGCTGATCACCGGATTCCGATTAATAATTGCATAATATCTTTTAAAATGCATTCCAATCGCAACTAATCCTTCTGTGGAAGTTTTTGAAAAGCTACCTATTCAGTCATCGTCATTCGATCTACTAGATAGCCAGTTTTACGTCAATTGCTTAAGGGTATAATAAACATGTGACAAATAGACAAAAGACTTGTGCAAAAGCAAACCCATAAAAATCTAAATGTTTATAGAATGAAAATGTAAGGATTACAAACCTCAAACATGGCGTCCATCAGTATGTTCTCCAGTAAGGCCCTCAAACCCCGGGCACCAGTGTTCTTAGTTATTGCTTTCCTTGCAATTAATTTCAAAGCACTGTCTGTATAATGTAGCTTAACCTGAAATAAGAACAACACATATATAACAATTACAAACATGTTGACCCACAAAATAATATAACCATGGAGAAGAAAGACTTACTCCATTCATCTGAAATAACTTCTTGTATTGTTTGCCTAATGCGTTTTTCGGTTCAGTTAGCACCTACAGAAAATAACTGCTCATCTGGATGTACTTAAATAAACTAATGCTTAAAGCTTAATTGGTAAGATCGTGGAAAAAGTACCTGGATAAGTTGATTCTCTGTAAGAGCTAATAAGTTGACAAGAATTGGAAATCGGCCAACAAATTCAGGTATTAAACCATAAGCAATAAGATCACTACTTTCAACCTGATAAACATAAACAACCCACAAAGCATATAATCAACTATAACGAAAACATGTTGCACGGGATAATTTTAAGACGTGTTTTTGTTGTCTGAAGTTGTAAATACGAAACTAATAAATGAAAACAAAACAGGCATTCTTAACTAATATTGAAGCACTTATTTCAAAGTTATTGAGAAACTATTTTCGATCAATTACATAAATATTTCTTATAGATGATCTGTTAGCAACTTCTTTTAAAAATGAATTGCATATAATTAATCAAAATCTCAATAGCATTATAAACAGTGATATTGCAGGTAAGCAGGTTCAAGGAGAAACAAGTAATCCAAAACTGATCATCCAAAACTACTTATTTGATGCCTAACGGATCAGACAAATATATCGGAAACACTCTACATAATCAGATAACAAATTTTATAACACAAATACAATTAATTTATTCATAATAATGAACTGGCTTACAGTTTCCAACAAGGTTGAAGTCACAGCTGCGGTTGTAACACCTCCAGCTCTCATATTAGCACGAACAGGTGCCCCAAAACCAATAGAAGAGTCCTGGCGTCTGGATATAACAGACGTTGTGATATATAAACACTGAGACTCAATGAAATTATTGTTTTAACACATACCTTTCTGAAATGGTTTTTTCAAGATCTATGAAGGCACCCCCACATATAAACAGGATATCTTTGGTATCGATCTGTAACAAAACGTCGTAGAGAAACATTCACACTCTGGTTTGTAAACTAGATAACATGTTAAAAAAGTTCAATAATCAGTGCAATATACCTGAATATTGTCTCCTCTAGGATGTTTCCGTGCCCCCTTTTCAGGGACATTAACTACCTGCATTAAAGGTCAACTAAAATTTATAAACTTTTTTAACACAACCAATCAACCTTTCCAATCAGCAGTTTAATGCACACTTAGAGGTGGGAAAATAAGCAGGTCGGGCATGTTGGGTAACAAGTGAATATAGGTACTTTTCTATGCAGGTTGACCTAAACCACTTCTTTTCTTCCAAAAGAAGTTAAATTATTTATACATAATTAGTGTGTCAAAGGTGCTTAATTTGATAATATTTCAGTAATAATCTAATTATAGTGAATAAACGTATTTAGGAGATTTTTTATGCATTTACAATACACTATGGGAGACGTAACAAGTTTGACACATTTCTTTTTGAGCTAACTCTACTTTACTCATTTGACTAGTCAAAATGAAGCATAACCCGGAACATTTCATAAGTTAATCAGTCTAAATTGCCAGCTATGCATGATATTTCCTTCATTGACATGAACCAATACAATTATACTGAACATAATAAAACGCAAGCACGTACAGTCCCTTCTAGCATCTTTAGTAATGCCTGCTGCACACCCTCACCCGATACATCTCTGCTAATATTAACACTCTCAGCCTGTGAAGAAAAAGCAATAAATTAAGAAAGTCACATGGCATACATATAGACTGAAAATAAAATATATATATATGAATAAACCTTCTTTGTAATCTTGTCAACTTCATCTATATACACAATGCCCTGCTGAGCAGCTGCAACGTTATAGTCAGCAACCTGAAGCATATATTGATATTATTCATCAAATGTGAAAATCGGCCCTTAACAAAGACAATTAGCAAGTCTAAGGGACATACAGTCAGGAGCTTGTATAAAATTGACTCGACATCTTCCCCAACATAGCCTGCCTGTAAATTGCCAGAGATGTTCAACACCCCAAAAATTAAGATAAATGCATAATTACTTACAGTTACCACACAAGCATATAAATTGAAAAAAATAAAAATTGAAAAGGAAATGGAAATGGAAGCACATTTAACCAAACTACGAATTAGAAACATGCCTGGGTGAGTGTAGTAGCATCTGCAATGACAAATGGAACATTTACCAAGCGTGCCAGGGTTTTTGCAAGTAGTGTCTTCCCTGGTTAAGATACAATGTTTAAGTATATAGGTAACAGTACGACTATAAAAGGGTGCATACAATTATAGTAAGCCATATTTGCACAACATTGACCAATCCACTAGGAAGAAAAAGAGAACCTGAACCGGTTGGCCCCATTAGAAGGATGTTACTTTTTTCAAGTTCTACTGCCTCATCATCATCCTTGGCATTTGTCTTGTCATTTTTCAAATGCCCTGCAGGCCTAACTTTGCAAGTTGTAGTACCATATATCAGGAGCATTTATCACAAAAATTTAATATGCAGTTGAAATTGATTATCGGATTGTTGTAATTTTAAGTTGCAATATTAGTTTGGTTCGGTCTGTTTAGGAGTTCATATGATATTAATCGGTTTAATAGTACAAAATGATGAAACTAGCTGCAACTAAAACTGTCCATTACGGGTCAAATAATCCGAGATTGAAACTAGCTGCAACTAAAATGATGACCAAATGAACAATAATAGACTTATTTATGCCATTCCTATACCAATCATTTACTTAAGTAGTTACAATTTGATATCCACCCACAACCATGAAGAGTGGTTATTACAACTTCAAGTAGCAATAGCACATCGATTATCTCCTCTTAAATCACATCTTCTTACAACTAATTATCTTATTCTAGTTATACGACAAACAAACAATGTTCATCAAAGAATCAAATACAAACAAAAACAGGAAAGCTGGAATCAAACAGAGTGCTTACTTCTGTGAAGTGTCAATAGAGATCCTCTTGTAGTGGTTGTAAACTGCCACCGCAAGCACCTGTATTATTTGAACTAAGAATGTTAATAAAATCCTAATGTTTCTATTACAGACAAATGTACAAGCAACTACATACATATCATATCTAAATAAAATTTTGTACATAACATTCTATTATATTTGTTCCTTAAAGTATCAAGTGAATTACGAGCAACAAACAACCATACAACTAGATCACATAAAAGAAAACATAACACTAGTAAAAAGTACAACCTTTTTAGCTCTTTCTTGACCAATGACAAACTTATCAAGCCCTTTACAAATCTCCTTAGGTGTTGGGAAACTGTTACCCAAACTAGACCCACCCCAACTCCCATCACCAGAACTCGACCCGGACCCACCGGTACTCGGGTCAACCCCACCGGATACCGGAACCATCTTAAGACCCGGCTGAGGAACAATCCCAGCACCACCAGGAGGTTGCCAAACCTCAGGTGGATCCCCATATTCACCACCAGATATATTATTGACTAATTTCCTACTACTATTAGTATTAACAGTAAGTTCACCAGAGAGGGAAAAGGGTTTAAAAGATTGATGTTGGTGATTGTGATTTTGAGGGGAAGAGTTATCTAATTTGTTTGTTGTGGGATTTGAAGAAATGGTTTGGGGTAGTATACTATGAGTTGAAATAAAATATCTGAATTGTGAAAGTGATGGTGATAAAGATGATGCTGCTTTGTATGATTTTGATCTTAAAGCAGCTGCAGCCATGGCTGTTGATGATGAAGGTCCAAAAACAGGAAAAAAGATTGAATTTTGATGGAAATTTGTGGGTCTTTTTAGAATCTTGAAAACGTGAGTTTGAGAAAATAATGAAAAAGATGGAAACTTTTTGAGGAAATTTGTTAGATTTTGGGTATGGAATAATTGGGTTGTTGGATTGAAGATGCAAACAGAATGATGTTACGTTGATTTACAAACAAAGAGACTTGTAGAAGTTAGCAAATGCAAAAAACAGGTATTTTACTAGCTGGGACAACTCTCGATTGATTTGACCATCTACAGTGTGTGATGGAATAATGCAGAATTTGAGTCCATCAAAAATTATCTAGCGTTTTATCTCACAAAATTATAAAGTGATATTATATTATACGGTTTATAGTAGTGTGGCGTACAGTATCATAAAGTATAAATGTACAATCAATGCTATACAAAGTTTTGGTGATGTACCGTAAGCGAACTAAACGTTCGACAAATTATTCGTGAACTGTTTGGTGGGATTTTCATTTATGTTCATTCGTTTCGTTATATGAACGAACATGAACACATGTCTCGTTCGTTCATTTGCGTTAGTGAACATTTAATAAAATGTTCGTGAACTTTCAGTTAAATGTTCGTTTATTAACTAATAGTTTAATTAAATTAATACATATTTGTATATGTTATTTTGATAAAGCTAAATATCAAATAGAATATTATTAGTAATTTGATATTTTTATTTGATAATATTAAACATCTAGATATTTTTAACTTATATTTTTATATCACATTTCCTTCACTCCAAAAACACATTCACTTTCTCCCTTCACTAGTTCCAGATTTGTTGATCTTTCCAACGATAGGACCAAGCAAATGATTTATCTTCATATTGTGATCGTTTTGTAATGTTGAATATGCATCGTAAAGTTTCAAGTTATATAATATATATGTGTAGGTGTGTGTGCGTGTATATATATATGTGTGTGTGTGTGTATGTGTTCGTTTATGTTTGTTGAGGTTCGTTTAAGGTATTACTCCGTAATACATTAAATTTATGGTTTGTTTGTGTACGTTCGTTTGTCTCCGTGAACAAACAAATTTTCTTGATGAACAAACATGAACAACAAAATCCGTTCGCCTATCCGTTCGTGTTTATTCGTTTGTTCGTCAAAACCTGAATGAACGAACACAAACAGACTCCGTTCGTGTTCGTTCAGTTCATTTATTTGCATAGGCGCATGAATCAGTAACTTCTTAATTAGGTAAAATAAATGGGAAAATCAAGCATTAGAATATGTTAGGCATTTTTTTTATTTTTTTAAGAAAAAAAGGAATGATAGGCTAACAATCACTGAAAAAATGATTAGAAACACTTGTTGAACCATCCACTAACGAAATTAATTTTTAAGGTTTTAGAATTTTTATCTAGTTTTTAATGATGTGACACGACTGGGACTGGATGATGTGGCAACTATTTATTTTGTTTAGGCAAAATAAAATAGATACATTAAATCAAAAATCCAACACAAAATAAAAACACACTACTAACGATCGAAGTGCTTAAGCCAGGAACAAACATGGCATATCATTATAGGAACGGGAAGGGGTCTCATCAGCAAAGTAACGTATAGTAATATATTAAGTTTGAGATGAGATGATTTTGCTTGTATCATTGTTAGCTATAAACATATTTTTAGACCCTTTTACCCCTTGCAACTTAAATTTCTTCTAACAATCCTTTACAACTTCAAGGGCAAAAATGTACAAAACATTATTTTGATGGTGTATGATAAAAAAGTTGTGGTGTACTAATCAACACCCTGTGAAATAATGGGAAAATTCATTATGACATCATACACTTTTCATTTTGATTTCTTTATGTTTTTCATCGTGATATTTCTTTTTCATGTTATTTCCATAGAACCTTAACTTATTAGATAAAACGATAAATTTCTTAAATGCATATTTATAGAGGATTGAATTTGTGATTTTCCCTATATAAATTTGTATATCTAGTAACAAAAAATATTATTGAAAACAAAAACTATACTTTGTAAAGAAAGACGAGCAAAACACACATGTCATTTTAGTAACGAGAGAAAAAACTATAAAATATAATTGGTGCACCTCATTCGCCATCTAATTTTGTACACGTAGTGTTCCTAGCTCCTACAATAAGTAAACTAGTGTTCCTAGCTCCTACAATAAGTAAAGGGTTTTGTCCGCATTTATGAAGTATGAATTTCCTTAAATATTATCATTCGTATTTAATACTTATTTATTCAATCTAACATTTACATTTACCTTTTTTATACATAGCATCTAATATTTAAAAAAAATTAGACTTCATTAAATGCAGTTTCACGTGTCTCATGGACTAATAGGGTACACGTTAGCAAAACACATAAGTAAATAGATAGAAGTTCTATGATCCTTAGCAATATATATAAACCTGTATGTTGCTATTTATATTATAGATCGTTGTGTTATAGATATAAAGTAAACGATAATCTACCGGTCGAGACATCTTGGACAAAGTTGTATCTTATTGTCAATAAAATAATCCTCATAGTAACTGACTAACTGATAACAACGGAAGACATTGAACATTAACACCAAAGTTTATGAATAGATAAAATTATGTATGGATATCAGATGGATACATCTGATCTTTCTATCTACGGGCCTTGTTAGTTGATACCAGTATGCTCTTGAAGCAGCATATTGCAGTTGACAAAATGAGCACATGCATTTCATGGTCATGAGATTACAAAACTGTCTTCATGTTGTATGCATGGTCCAAAATCCTAAGCACTAATTATCAGTTACTTCACAAACATGATTATTATCTAAAGAAAATACTAATTATACACTTCGGCACAAATCACATGAATTAGACCATTAATACAAAAACATTATATATGTTGTATACCGTCCTTGCTCAAGTCTCTTGACACATCATTTTCCATAGGTTTGTCCCCCAACTCCATGGTTTCATTTGCTTCGTCTTTTCGAGGGTCTTGATCTTCCAGAGGGTCAGGGTCTGGTCGCAGTTGAGAACTGCAAAAACAAAAAATTATAGACTTTAATTATGGAATGAAGTTTGTACCAACAACTTTGACATAAATTATGTAAGAGAGGCTTTATTACTTTTCCATAGGTTTGTTGCCTAGCACCATGGTTTCATTGGCTTCGTTTTTTGGAGGGACTTGATCTTCCGGAGGGTCAGGGTCTGGATGCGGTTGAGAACTACAAAAACAAGATCTATAAAGACTTTACTTACGGAATGAAGTTTGTACCAACAATTTTGACATAAATTATGTAAGAGAGGCTTTATTACTTTTCCATAGGTTTATCGCCTAGCACCATGGTTTCATTGGCTTCGTCTTTTGGAGGGACTTGATCTTCCAGAGGGTCAGGGTCTGGTTGCGGCTGAGAACTGCAAAATCAAAATTTATATAGACTTTAATTATGGCATGAAGTTTGTACTAACAATTTTTATATAAATTTATATAAGAGGGGCATTTTTACTTTTGTTTCAAGATCAGTTTACTTGCTTCATCAATAACAACACTTGCAGCATATAACCCCATCTTCTTCACCTGCAAAATCATTATGATCAAGAATGTTTGTATCACTTAAACTGATGGATTAAGTTAGTAACGAAATAAGTACCTCCAGTTTATCTTCTTTAGATCGATGGGTTTTTGGAAGTAAGCGAAACTCTTCTGTTAAGCGGATGCACTCTTCAACATTATCAGGTGACACAAAGTCGAGAGCAACTTTAATGCATGACTGCACAACAGAATTTTTAAACTTTACATGATCTACATAAAAGAAAAAATTACGCTGCCAATACTTATTGTTTTATAGTTTAATAGAGTTGTGCTACATGATTATATCTAACCTGTCTATTTCTAACTTGATGCGGACAACCTGCAGGAATGAAAACAGCTTCACCGAGGTATTGCTCAAATGTCCATGGTTCCACACCTGAAAGTTTTACCCTGAATTAGCATGAATTTAACAAATAGCAAAATTGCAACTTTTTCTTTGGAAAGCTGAAAATTTTATAGATATACTAAAGGGAACCAACAAAACAAAATCTCCACAAGAGAGAAACCAAATAACACCAAAGTATAGAGACTAATCAAAGAGAAAATTGCAAATTTAATTGCATTTCACAAATATTCCGATTCAAAATTACCAGTCACCGTCATTACAAACAAATTGACAGTTTTAAATGAGATTCCATGAGATTAGATGTGGCAAAATGGCTGGCTTAGGGTTCGGTAACAGCACAAAACAGAGTAATTTTTTATGCAAATTAAACTTGGATTGGGTTGACCAGAATCACTTTACGCCCAAAATTATTAAGAGTTTACAAACAATTAATGAGCAAGCTGTCATTTGTATCTAAAATATATCTTATTTCAATGATGATCTAATTGTTTGAATATAAAGATTTAAGAGGTTTTACGCTTTAAAAATACACTTTGGGCAATTTCAGCCCATATACAATTTCCCTTCCACACCAATTCTTTTGATATTACCGGTTAACCCATTAGGTTTTACATCAAACATAAATCGAATCCCATTCAAAAGTAAATGGGTCAAACCTGCCACTTACTATTTATTTTCACTTTTATAAAGTATTTCAGATATTTGAAAACTCGTTAAAATAATTGTATGCAATTTTTTAGGAACAGATGCATTACTATCTTACCATACTCCTCCTTCAGTCGTTTCTTGTGCTTTTTATCAAAATAAAAAGTTTGGTCATGGATGGGATGAACAACCTAGAATATGAACAAAAAGTTTAATCCAGTAGACAATATTATAAAACATCACCCAAGCCTAATTCATAATCATACTCACAGATGTCACAGGAGCGTTGTTTATGCCACGGAATTCTTTCCGATGCTTGTTGATGTATTCGATCAATTTGGGTACATCCTGTCTACGGAATATATCCCATACAGCACCACCATATTCAACATCAGAACCACCACTTTGTGCGATATCTTCCTCTGGTTCTTCTTTGCCTGCCACTGAGGTTGAGAGTTCGCTGCCTGAAAAACAGGTTATGAGTCATTATTTCTACAGGTCAAAGCATGTAAGAATAGCTTGCCACAAACAATTTACTGTCCATTTTTTATTAGAAATTAACGTGCCAACTAAGTTTACGCTACCAATATCATTAGAAATTTAATCTAAATCATTAAACCAAACACTTTAGAAGGTTGTGTGCTAAATAAGGAAACCAAATGTGACCTGTTCCCCCTATGACCCTTGTGAGAAAAAGAAAACAACCCCAGTTGGCACATTCAAAAGTAAAGGGGTTGTAACTACCACCACTAGACATCAGAATTACAAAACATCCTACCTTCAGGGCATGAAAGATTGGAATCCAATTCATTTCTGTTTGACTCAGTAGTTCCTAAGGTCAACGGATCCAATGAAGCTGACATCTTATCCTCGATACCATTTGACTTCTCTTCAAAGCTTACATCTTTAATCTTTAAAGACTCATTCCCATCAACATCGCCTTTTTGTACGTATGAAGAATCCACTGATTCATTTGGTGGTTCGGTTGTGAGTGTACTCAATGTCTCATGTGGTGTAGCAAAGATGACACTTGTATCTTCATCTTTGTATTGCTTCCGCAACTTGTCAATATTTTTAAGTTCCCTTGAATTAAGTTTTTCTTTCGTTGTGTGTATCAGTATGTTTACCTGAAACAACACCAGTAATCTCTTCAATGAACCAACAAGAAATCAAATTAAGTAGTTGCAATTGTAACCTGATTCCAGGATGTGCATGAATATAACAAAACAATCTTTCTAGGGAGTGTTCAGGTGTTCATTTTGAAAGTGAAGTCGTAATATAAAGTTTGATCTGTTTGCGTACCGCATCGGAAATGTCACAATGTAGTCTGGTCACCGAATCGCCTCTACCAAGCTCCTCAGGAAACCCATAAGCAATATAAGATTTAGGGCCCAAATCTGGTCTTGGATAACCATCAGGAAGTTTCGTAGCAAGATTAAGAAGACCTGATCGTGGATGAGTATAATCACTGAAAGGAAGCATTGCAATAAACTCTGCACAATGCCTCGGTAAACACTCGTCGAACGTATTTGCTGGTGGCCAATCCTTGAGCTTTAACATCTCAGGCCATCCATTTTGATGCCTACGACCGTCTACGTATCCCCTAAAGAAGTGGTTAAGATGAATCTCAACCTAATACCCATATTTTAGAATTATTATAAGCTAACATCCCCTAAAGAAGTGATTAAGCTAATATTCAGATACAAAATGCTTAAAAAGTTAGAATTAGAAATGACAATTCAACCCATTTATTTATAAATGGGTCCATGTGAGTTATGAGTTATCTTAAAAAGGTCAAATAGTCGCACAAGGTGTATTTATAATGCATATAAAAACTCTCATATCAGATTACTCAAAAAACTATAATATCATTGAAATAGCATAATTATTTTGATCAAATTTGGAGACAGGTTTTATGTATTGAAAAAGAAAATTTGGACAAAAGTATTTTTGGTCAACTCAACCTGACCCGAACTCCATCTGACCCATTACCAACCCGTGCAATTGGCCATCTCTAGTTCAAACAAAATCAAATTTTCATGCACACCTCACACAAGTCCAAGAAAATTGGAGACAGGTTTTATTTATCAAAGAAAATGAAATTTAGACAAAAGTATTTTTGGTCAACCCAACCTGACCCAAACTCCATCTGACCCACTACAAACCTGACTAATTTGCCATCTCTAGTTATAATCAAAATCAAATTCTCCTGCATACCTCGCACAAGTCCAGGCAATCAATAGCCTTAACACACCTATTCTCCTCCTTTAACTTTATTTTAGCATTCCTGAAAGCCCGCATCATGACCCTTGGTTCCCAACTAAGTCCACACGTCTTTTTTTCAACATTCCTAACCACAACAGGTTCACCTCTCCTCCAATGCATTTGAAAATGTTCAAAATCATTATCTTGTAAATCAATAGCATTCGGGCAATAAAGAAAATTGTCATAACTACCCGTCCTAGAAGCTGATTTCCTTAAATCATGATGATTTTCATTGCTAGAACAGACTGTACATCCATCTCCAAACTCAGCATTAACTGTCTGAAAAGTGGTGGTCAAAGCCTCTGCCTTTTCAACAAGTTTTTCCACCCAATTAGCTTCAAACATTCTTCTCAATTCTAGCATTCCATTACCACAACCTCCACGAGCTTTTGGAGGGCACATTACACTTCCATTTGCATTTGCTTTCCAAGTGGGGAAGTCTATGGAATTTTCAGCTATAAAAGTGTCTGCTTTAAAGTCAGCTTTCCAACACAAATACTGTCCCTTTGAATCTGTACCCTGAAGTTGAGAATTTTCAAGAAATTGTTGTAAAGAAGATTCTGCTTCAGCACCACCAGGTTGGATGCCATCTCTGAGTTCACGACAGCAATTGAGACAAATATCATAGGAGCAATTGGGATCTGGGCAGCTTCTGTGGAAATTCACTATTGATGTATTGCAGTTGTCACTGTTGAACAAGGATGATCAGTCAGGATCAGATAAATATCAGTTGTAATATAACAGCTTGTGTAAATAAATGTTTGGATGTGCCTCTAGAGATTATAGTTGTAATAGTTAGATACTCAGATGTTCAAGTGCATGGTAATGTATGATTATTTAAGGAACTAACAAATAAAATGACCAAAATAAGGATACGTGTTGTGACATCAGAGTAAAAGTTCGTTAAAATAGGATAAGATGAGGGGTATAGGTAATTTCATTTCACCCTATAGATATTCAGTTTTGTTGTAGTCAATACGAAACTGATTAACTAATCCCTAAATAATATGCTAATCAAAAGTCCAACATAGTTTATCCAAACATTAATTTTTAGATTCCAAAAGACCAAATGCTGTATTTACCCTAGAATCCACCATGTGTTATGATGAGTTGATGACTGGTTTTTTAAAAATAGCAAAACATGACATCCATCATAAAATCGTAAATGAGATTCAAAATGAAAAGGATAAACATAAGCAAAAGTTAACCAACCACATTACAAATATAAAAGAGATTATATAATAATATGAAAAAAATCAAATGTTCTTTATCTATTACTGAAAGTTGTGTTCATTTGATTATATATCAAAAAAGACATTCTAAAAAAAATCATAATTTCCAACCTCGTAGTTCAAGTTTAATTCAGAACCATGCATCTGTCCTTCCTTATTAGAACACAATGATATAGTAGCTATTTAGATAGGGTAATCATTCAGTATAAGGATTGAAGCTCTATGTTTCTCACGACATATAAGCTGTAAAGTTTAGGGACAAAAGCAGCATCGATGAATATGCCCACAACTAAAATTACATAATAACTACATAATGCATTAGAAGCATGAGACTTACCATGTATCTGTCCTTCCTTATTTATTGTTTAACATAATAAAATAGCTATTTAGATAGGGTAATCATTCAGTATAAAGATTGAAGCTCAATGTTTTTCACGACATATAAGATGTAAAGTTTAGGGACAAAAGCAGCATCGATGAATATGCCCACAACTAAAATTACATAATAACTACATAATGCATTAGAAGCATGAGACTTACCAGTACACTCTGTCATCTTCATCAAAAGAAGCTTTAGGCACATCATCTTCGGTCAATTCAACACCTAAAGTAGATGAAAAACAGCAAGATTTTTATTTAAATTTCTTTCATTAGGAACACGTGTAGCTTTAACATAGTGATTGTTTATAAATAAGGTACCACGTATGCCAGCTTCCACCACGAGCTCGGATCTCTGCTCCTCTTTTAAAAGCCTCAAAAGAGGAAGAGTCTTTGTAAGCAAATAAAGTGACCTTTGCAATCTGATATCCTCATTAGCTTCTTTATGAGTAGCCTATTGCAATCAAGGAGCTTTAATTTATTGTTGACCAGCATTATAGTTGTCAAATATATGGAAAATGCAGAAATAGAAGCTACCTTTACAATCACATTTGCTAGAAGACAAGCTCTGCAATTGCAATTTCCACGACAGTATGGACATGCAACCTTCACTTCTCTTTTTGTTCTCTTGGGGTACCTATTAATCAACTTGAAATTTCAGTACAATCATCATGGGAAGCATTTTGTAACATAGAATAATCGCAATCAAATGATTAGTTCTATGAAACATGCTAGAAATAACGTCTGGATGTGCTGCTGCTGCTTGCATTTGTATTATTCATATCTCCCTACTATTTGTCATTTCTTACTAAAGAAATTGAAATAAATTATCCGATACTAATAATTTGGCCAAAACATAATCAAGGTATCAAAGGCATAACAGTTTGTTTTATCATTAGAAACTAAGTAAAGTTACTTCAAGTCACTTACCAATTTGCAATGCATCCATAGCAGTAGCGTTTCCTTTTGCAATTTGAACAGGAAATAACCTTTTTATTATAAACTTTGCGGCACTGGTGACACATGAAACTCCCCTGATGTCCAGTATAAGAAAACATTGGTCAGAAAAAGATAAATTCATAAACAGAAATTGATAACCTTGGATGAGAGCCTGGTTTGAGCTGTAAACCGAACTATAATATTGGGAATGTTGAAAAAATAAGTTTTTGCTCAAAAACGTGTGTGATACCGAAAAATTCACAAGTTATAAAAAGCATACTAGAATCAAATTTGGATATACGTAAACCATTTGATTTTTCGTGTGTGACATTGGGCCACATGTTCGAATAATCACTTAGAATTCATCATACATATGGTTATATGTTTATTATTCTCAGGGATATTTGTTTGAATTCCATATGCATGTTTTGAAAATGTTGAATCAATTGGCTGCATATATTATCGATTAAGAACACTCACAACATTAAACTATACACAGAGTTAAAATGGTAACTTTCATTCATTAAGTATTCTTATCAAACAGTCATTTTTCATTCAGGATCAAGTCTAGACAGAATGTTTCAATTAATCAGGTCTTTGATATATTCAACACTAAATTATCCTGTTTTACAATACAGTCTGTTTGGTGTCAGAAAAAGTAGAGCTGTGCCCATATGATCATTCACGTATACAAAGCATGTTAATAAAAATTATGTCAAATCAACGTTTGACCATCACCAATAACAAACAAAGGTCAACTCGTTCATGTTTAGGCATAGCAACCTATATAAACTGATTAAAGTAGACAGAAAATTTTTAAAGAAAGAGAGAGAACTCACTGAAACACCCGCCTTTGACTCGCCTTCTAATTTAGGTTCACTAGATAATACTGTGTCCCCGTTGACTTCTTGAGACCCATCAATATACTTTTTGGACCTGCTTCTGGTCTTTGGGATGGTGTCATCTGCTGTCTTAACTGGTGAATCGTTACATCCTTTTACATTAGAATAAGTCAAGATTTCACCGGCTACAATTGTCCGTGGTTTCCTTAAACGTGGTTTTCTCTCTAACGAACCCTTTGTTGATCTATATCTATGGTCAACTTTTCTTTTGGCAGTTTCACCTGCATGATTCTCATCTTCCACGACACCATGTTCGTCGACTATAGTTTCAGTAGCTCCACTTCGATCCTCTAGCACAGGTATTTGTAACTCATTCCCAACAACCAGAGGACCATTCTCACCCTGTTTCAGATATTCATGTATTAGAATAGCAACTTAAATTGAAAATACAGGTAGTAATTTAGTACTGTATTTGTTCTGTCATTTGGTAGCTATTGCAGGATAATAAGCTTGTATTCCTGAATCCTTAAAAAAAAGAAATTCCGAACTTTATTATGAAAACTCCAGTACCTATACAAATGCATGTTAGACAAGGGGAAAAAACAACTTATGTGGCTATCAGTATGCAGCAAGGAAGGTGAGGAATGGAATGGAAACTCCTAACACCTTGCTAATCATTATACGAGCAGGGCGGTTTTTTCCATTCCATATAACTCAGAGCAAGCAACTTTATAGATACCAAAAAGGAACGATAAAAAAATACAAGGACTCTAAGAGAGAGAGCCACAAAGAAAACACACCAAACAATACCTAAAGAAACAACACCAAACTAACACCAAGACAAAAAAGGAAAAAAAGAAAAAGAAAGAGCGTCATTCAACACTTAAGCGTCAGCATCAAAACCATTTTTCCTTTAATGTAATCTTTATGAACCACAAACTCATATACTCATTTCAGTTTTAAAAGTTTAAACTACTTTATATTTTGTAGAAATAACAGAACAAATACTTTCTTGTGATCCTATTTGATAGTTTCTTGATCTTTTAGTTTGTTTGAGTTCTTACTTTTGTAAATTAAGTTTATTATAATCTTAATTAAGTTACGCATTAACCATTGCTCACGAGCAAGAAAAAGATAACTCGACAATCAAGCTGTTCTTACAGAATAACAAGGTTTAATCACTATTGATATTCCACATTAGCTACCTAAAAAAAAAAAGAAATCTTTTGTCTCAACAAAGGAAAAATGTGACTTGCACTCTGAACAGTGACACATGTACCATGACAAGAATTTTTTTAACTGAACTAAAGTAGCAATTTTTAATCTTTTATACTACAAAATACTAACAGCGAATGATTTTAGAGTATGAACCAGCAATCAATATTCAACCCTTTAAAGTTTGAACCATAAATGAAACCAGCACTAAAAGACAGAAGTGTCCTTGAGTGTCTTAGCATACTTCAGCATAGAGATTACTAATTAGCACACAAACTCTTAAATTGATTTCTCAACTATATGTACACATAAACCATCTTCATAAAAAATATCATGCAGCTAAAGCCGTACATTTGGAGAAAGAAATTTGGAGATTTGGAGAAAGAAACTCACCTCAACTCCAGCAAGCGCAATCTCATCCACTTGCAACTTAATTCTTGAAGAGCCATTTGAAGGTTCACAAGCATGATTCTGAACTAGTTCAGCATTACTGGATTCCTTGGAATCTAATCTATCAACTGGATTCTCAGTTGCACCACTCGCGTGTTCATCAACCATCTTTTTACCTTGACCTTGTCTACTCTTCTTCAAGTTTTTTGCACCCTTTGGTCGACCAAGGCGTCTTCTTACACCTTCTTTAATACTAAAACCATCACCTGATTCCTTGGAATCTAATCTATCAACTGGATTCTCAGTTTCACCACTCGCGTGTTCATCAACCATCTTTTTCCTTGGACCTTGTTTTCTCTTCTTTGAGTCCTTTGCACCCTTTGGTCGACCAAGGCGTTTTTTTACACCATTTTTTATACTAACGCCGTCACCTGATTCCTTGGAATCTATTTTATCAACTGGATTCTCAGTTTCACCACTCGCGTGTTCATCAACCAACTTTTTACTTTGACTAACCCCAGTTTGACCAATTTTTTGTTCCCTCTTCTTTAAGTTATTTGCTCCCTTTGGTCGACCAAGACGTTTGTTTACACCATCCTTAATACTAACACCATTATCACCAAGACTGTCCTTTTTCTTCCTCTTTCTCTTCTTTATAATCTGTTCAGAATTCATATCAACATCTTGAATACTAACATCATTACCTGATTCCTTAGAATCCAATCCATCAATTGGATTCTCATTTTGACCACTGGCTTGTTCATCAACCATGTTTTCACTTTGACTAACCACACTTTGAACTATTTTCGCAACTCTTCGTTTCCTCTTCTTCAAGTCCTTTGCACCAATTGGTCGACCACGGTATTTTTTTACACCATTATTAATACTAACACCATTATCACCAAGAGTGTCCTTTTTCCTCCTCTTTTTCTTCTTTAGAACCTGTTCAGAAATCATATCAATTTCACCTACTTCCATTTTATTACTGGCTTCACCTACATGATTCTGATCTTTTTCACCACAACTAGATTCCACCACTGGAACCTCACCAACCCTTGTTTGTTCACAAACTAGAGTTTCAGAAAGCTTCCTCTTTTTGTTATCCAAAAGCCAATTTGTATTGTTGATCGAACGAAATTTAGCACTATTACAATGCAGACCAACAACTACCACCCTGTCATCACCACAATTCCTCCTCCTCTTAAAAACAGCACTACTTTCTCCATTTATTTTAATTACAGAACCCTCTATATTATCAACATCATTATCTATAATAGTTTTTCCCATCTCAGCTTCAAGAATTACATTTTCATCATGGCAGTTCCTCTTATTCTCAACAAAAATGCCAATTTTTTCTTCAATTACAAAACCCCCTTTATTATCAACATCATCATCTATAATGGTTTTCCCCATTTCAGCTTCAAGAATTACATTTTCATCATGGCAATTCCTCTTATCCTTAACAAAAACAGCAATTTCACCCTTTTCTTCAATTACAAAACCCCCTTTAGCATCGGTATCATTTACAAGGGTTTTCTCCATTCCAGGTTCAACAATTACATTTTGATCTTCATTTTTAGTCACCAAAGCAACATTTAAATCAACCTGATTTCCTTCTCTAACAATGTCAACACCTTTAACAATTCTTGAATCATCATGTTTTATAGCATCAATTTCTTCCATTTCCTTTTAAAATAAAAAGCACCCACAAGGGAAAATACTTCAAAACCAAAAACCCTTATCTCAAAACCCTAAATTTCCACCTACAATCTCATTATCACTCTCAAGCCAATAAAAGATAAAAATATTACATAAAAGAAGCAACACTCACTTGAAAGATACGATTTTTAGTCATGTTGATGGAAAAAAACAATGTCTTTGTAGCTCAAATACAACAAGAACAATGAAACCGTAATAAGTATACAAAAACCTAGATGGCTTTATTGGGTTTTTTTAATACGATAACATGGTGATAAAAGTTATGAAATTTAAGATGGATGGTTATGATTTGATGTGATATAATTACAAACTTCAATGCTGCGGTTTAGCAACACCATAGCATAGGGGGAGGGGATTATTGACCATTGTTTCTGTAACAAATTAAAAACCTTTGAGAGAGGAGAGTGAGAGACACGCGCATTTGAGGAAGGATTGTAGGAATGGCCGGAGCATACTGACAGGAGATGAATTCCGACACCACTTTAGGGTGGATGCTGACACTTGTTCATAATAGAGAAGCTGAGAAGAGCTTGGTGTAAATTAAAATAAGTTTATTAATTAATTATTAATGATACAATCTAATTTTAATTAATGGGGTATAAATGTATAATAATAAAATAATGTTAAATGGGTTTTCATGGTTTAGTGAAATCTTTGGCTATCCATGCACTTTCTTTTTTTTGTGTTTTTCTAGGTTGTGGATAAATGTTGTATGATGATAAAATGTATGTACTAGAATCTTAAAAGAAGATACTCGTAATTTTTAAGTAAAGCATCTTTGATACAAGACTAGCCGATAATCCGCGCAATGCGGTGAAAAAGATATTTAAAACTTGTAAAAAAAAGTAATGAAATAGCAGTTGAAAATTTTATATAAAATATATGTTTTAAATTAAACAAATAATAATAATATGAAGTAGTATAATGAACAACACTTGAAGGGAAAAAACTTTAGAAAATTAAAAAACACCGTATGTCATAGATGTGTATATTATAGATGTTATATGCATATTAATTAGAGGTACACAGACGGGCTTTTGCCCTAATCCGGGCATACAAAAAGCCTGAAAAAGCCCAGTCCGGCCCAAAAGTCCTAAAGGGGCTTGAAATTATTTGTGAAAGCCCTGAAATTATTCGTGAAAGTCTTTCATAAATTAGTAATAAATCATCATTTGAAAGACATCATCATTCATAAGGTTTTCATGTCTACGAAAGGTTGGAATGATGCAAATTAAAAAAAAAAAAAAAAAAAAAAAAAAAAAAAAACCTTTTTTTCATTGTTTAAAAAACAGCTTCACGAGGTAGTGACAGATACACACGGTATTAGATAAGACAGCTACCTAAGATTAGTAAGTGCTCGAAACGGTGTTCAAATTCGGATATCCAAAAATTATAAATTATAGAATTTTTAAAGTATACACACACATAAATAACTTTTAAAGGCTTTTTATAGATCATTTTAAATCCTTCTTAAATAACTTTCAGAAAATAGTCAAATACTTTATTACATTTGACCTTATTCTTAAATTTGAATTTGAATTTTTCCCTGGGAAACTTCACCCACCATTTTTTACCTAAAATATACTACGTCAAATAAATATGGAAAATATAATATATTAAATATACATTTGCTTTAATTGTCTATTTCCCTTGTTGTTTAATATATAAAATATTAAACATGTACCGGGTTGAAATTGCTTGGTAAGATTTCTAGTTTACACCCTCAACTTTGTTCCGTAATAATTTTGTACCCCAAATTTTATGAAATTAAATAAACACCTCGTACCCATTCGGATAATTTTGAACACCCTAATAACAGTGAACAAAGATACAGTCTTGCTAGAAGCTAGAGCTCATATACCAAGTCAATTTATACACAAAAATAAAAATAATAAATCAAGCACAAATTATATAAACTTATGGCTGAAGAGGTAAAAATTATAAGATATTAAACTATTGTATATAGTATATACGTTAACATAAAAATATAAATATAAATATCAAAGTTAACAGTTACCTACAAGCAACAGTGACATCAAAAGTGAAAGAAACAATAAACTTCCGAGGGTTTCATCATCAGCTTCGATCTTTAAAGTTTTTTTTTTTTTAACATCATTCATTATAGTCACTTTTTTTTGATGATCCACATAAGGAGTAGGATGGTGCACAAGGGTACCATCCACCAACCCACACCGTCGCAGTTGGACCTATCATCATCAGAATAAGGTGGTGGTGGTACGGCAACCACACTGACGCCATCAGCGGTGATCCGTAGTATGCTCCGATAAATTACTGGTAATATTCATCTTAATCAATAGTAGATCTTTATGCTAAAAACAAAAAAATAAAAAACTTAGTATCGAAAAACATGGATACAGTTTGGGTCAGGTACTACGATTTACTCCGTATTATGACCCATTAATAATGAAACCATTAAAAAAAATAAACTACAACCTACTGCCACCATGAATATTAACAGATCTAAAAAGAAAACAAAGGATCTTGAGAATAGAGATATAACACAAAAGCCTCAAGAATTCCAAATTGCCGAAGAGTAAATCGGTTTGTGGTGGCGGTCTTTTCTGACTGTAAAAGCAAATAAGTGATGACTATGGCAAAATGGTGACTGCTGTGTTGATGAAGACGATGGCGGTTGCTGGTGGCGGTCTTTTCCGACTGTAAGAGGTGATGGTGGTGATGGCGGTGTATTCCGAGTTTCGAGGTGGTGGTGGTTTGAGTAGCTTGAGAGAGAAAGGGTGAGAGTAGAGTGTTTGAAAAGAATGAATGAAGATAGCTACTTTTTTTGATCAATTATGTAGGTAGAGGGAGGGTAGATAGGTAATTTCGGATCTCTCTCATTGTAAACTTTTAAGCCAAATGCTTAAATGCATAATAAGGGGTATAGATTTATAATAAGCTTTATAATTTGAAAATATTTTAAAGATGCCAGCTTATTTTTTAATAATAATATGTTACCTTAAAATGAGCAATACTTAATTTAGTTATTATCTGTTATTGGTGATATAATTATAACTAAATATAAATAATTTATCACTTCATACACCATCATCGTTGGAGATTACTTTTTACTGGCCAGATGTAAACATTTCAAGCTATTCACGCGCTTTAAAAGTTAACTCAAACTGACGCAAAACATACGAACTTAAACATACATTCAAATTCATTTGAAATGAGCTCTAACCCGAGGCTAAACTAATATAATGATCTTTTACTATTATATATTATATTAGTGAAGTTTATACATAGGACGATGGCCGATTTTGATGTTTATGATGGTGATAGTGGTGAGGAGTACATCGATGATGTGGTAACGACGTCTTTTGTGGTGGTTAAAGACATTCTGAGCTTTCGGTGTGAAAGTAGTTAACTTGACTAAGTTCTTATAGATTTATCGTTTATTTATTATTGAATGACTCTTATATAATAATATATAACATATTATGAATGTAATAACCATAATACTATTATATATAGTTAAAGTTATATAATAATAATAATAATAATAATAATAAGTTATTTAAGTTCGAGCTGAACTCGAGCTTGTAAATCTTACTAGTTGAGTTTGAGTGAAATGGGACGAGGTAAGGCTCTTATTAGCCACCACCTTTGAGTAGTTGTAGTGGAATCGATGGTGAACGTGTTGTGTGACTCACCAAGAACGTCACCACTAGAGTTGTTGTGTATTAAATGACGAACTAGCCACGTAGTGTTGCGTCCTAAAATGATAAAGAAAAAGTGTAAATGAGACAGAGATTGTGGTTGTAAAAGAGCGCTTTTAAAACTTGATTTACATGTTTTGTTTTGTTTTTTAGGTAAAGGAGTTACCATGATAAACTGTGTTTTTGTTTATAGGACAATCTAAAGATGGTTTATATATGCTCAGTATATGTTTTTGTAAAAAGTTTGGCATAAACGAATCAACATGTGTAACATTTCAAAACTTGCCAGTGTTATATTAAAATATGTTTTTTTTCATTGTTTTTACTTTTTGTCAATGTCATGTTAATATGTTAATACAACATTATTTGATGATTCTTTATGTGATTTTTGAAAAATAAATTTTGAAAATAAAATAGATTAATGGATTGAGACATTGAGTTATGCTAAGTGATGCAAATCTTAATAATACATTAAGACCATTCGTGAAGGCAATCGATTTGGGCGTTTTAAGCCTCCTGAACGCTTGTAACGGGGTATTCTGGCGGGGCGTTGTGTGAGAGAGAACGACGAAGGAACGGGCGTGCAAGTGGGCCCAATGTGATTTTTCTTATTCTTTTCTGTTTTCTTTTGAATGTTTAATTCGTTAAAAAAACTTTTAGTGGGTTCAAGAGGGGGAAAAAGGGGCGTTCTAGTGTTAGACCATTCGCAATAGGCGTGGAAACATGCGTTTTGGAGCTTGAGAACGCCCAGAACGCAGCGTTTTGGATGAGGCGTGCGGCGAAACACGGAGGAAGAACGGGCGTTCGTGTGGGGTCGACGAGGTTCTTTTCCTTCTTTTTTCGTATTTCTTTCTTTTCCTTTCCTTTGTTTAATTTCCGCTTAAAAAGATACAATATTTAATAATAGGAAGGAAGAAGAAGACAGAGGAAGAAAGGGAGAAAGAAGACAGAAGAAGGGGGTTGAGTTGCACGAACGGAGAAGAAGAAGAAAAGGAGACGATTTAATTTTTTTAATGGTTTGTGGGCCCCACCTGCGAATTTAATATCTTTCCCCCTTTTTTATGTTTCCGGCAGAATTTTTTTTATTTAAATCTATTTTATTAAGTCTATCTATTTATATAAGTATTTTATTTTATTTTATAGAATTTTTTTTAATTAACTTGTATTTGTTTTGTTAAATAAATGAAAAGTAAATTTAATTAGTGGGGCCAAGGGAAAAAAGAGGCGTTATGGTGTTGTGATTGTATGTGATGAAATGGTGTTGTGGTATCATGTTGATGTGGCGACTGAAAAATGGCCGTTCTGGTGTTACGATTACGATTGGTCTTATGGGTTACCAGGGTGGGAGGGGCATTTGATGTTATGCTGATGTGACGCCCTAAAAATGAGTGTTCTGGTGTTACGATTACAAATGGTCTAACAGACTGTTTACTTCTTTTCCCCCATATCATCATATTGATATAGGTAGATAGTTATAAGGATATAAATGTCTAATTTATAAATGAATAAGATAAGATGGTCTTATGGAACAGATTAAGGAACGATCTAAAAATCTCAATGCCCCGTCTCGGTAGTTCATGAGCAATAAGATTCCATATATTTAATCAAAACAAACCAGTTAAAAGGTGTGGTTGATAATTGTTGAGGAAGTTTTAGTAGTGGTAGATGTCGAGTTGCAGGTGGGTCGATGATCAAACATTTTGTTTTTCAATTGTAACAAAAATCTAAAATCAAAGTGAGGTCAAGGACAACAGGTCACCATCATTGAGAAAATGGTGATGGTTTGTATAGTACTCTTTTTAATCCGTCCACCATCAAACGTGTTTTATGTTAATAAGTACAATACTATAAAGCGTGTATATCACTACCCTTACAAAAGTCGAAAACCATACTGAACCTCAGAAGTCAGATCATACTGTTAAGGAAGCCTTTGAAGCTCAACTAACGCAAGTTTGCAATTGGGGAACAAGATATCCGAACTAAAAAACCACAGAATCATATCAACACCTTAACTATTATTATAAACTAGAAACCCCACCATTGGTGGTACTTTCAAAAACTTCAACAACAAGGTCCTAATAGGTTCACGATTCTGATGCCCAAATAGACACATGCTCCAAACGACAACAATTTGTTTGGGCAATGGGAAAATGATTGATGTGCCACATCATCATTTCAAGTCTTCCTGCCTTTAGTAAGCAAGAATGCATTAATTACAACTACTTGACCCATTTGGTTGCTCCATAATATGATTACATTGAGCAATTCCTATTGAGCCTCAGAACTTGCAGGTTGTTTAAATTCTGCCCATTATCAAAAGAGAATTATCTTGGGGTCGATCTTCCTTGAGGAGTTGCTTGCATCGAGTGCTACAAATTTTCACCAAAACGATTCATCAACATTACACCAGAACATATCCATTTGACGGCTCATAACAGCAATGATTTGTATAAAGAAGATGACTGAATCTTTTTTATAAAGGAACAAAAACTTTCATACCATAAAAAATAAAAATCAAGAGAAGAAATTAAAGCTAAGTATTACTATTTCTATATACCTTGCCATGGAAAAAAAAATGCTTATAGAGATATATTATTCATCTTTGCCTAATTTTTTACAGGTGGCAAATTCCACTATTTACCTACCCAAGAGTCCATTTGGGATGAGTTCTATATCTAATGGTTCAAGGGGTGAAGTCACAAATATTAGCTCACAAGACAATAGGTCAAACTAGTCAAATGTTGAACATAGTGTCATTTAAGGACGTAAAACCTCCTAAACCATCAGTACGAAACCAGATCATCTCTGAGATAATATGAATTTGTAAATAAACTTGACACAGTAATTAATGATAAAAAAGATCTACAGATTTGGCCAGAAAGTGTTCCAGATCAATCCAACATGCCTGAACCCGCCCACCCAATTTGCCAGATCTACTATTCCGGTTTCCTTTTGGAGTATCAATGAAGTATGTTGCGGTTTCCTTTTGGAGTATCAATGAAGTATGTTGAGCATAATACTAAGTCAGATGTTACCTGCATTGTATATGGTGAACTTTGTGCCATGAAACCAATAAACTCTTGCTTCTTGATTTCGAAGTTGTACTTGACATGGGCTAACATTGCCTCCTCCCTTTGTAGATCTCCCATCAATCTATCTCTTTTCCATTTAAGTTCCTTCATTTCCTTTTCAACTTGAATGTATGCCTCAGGTAAATAAGAAACTCCTGAGGTTATTGGGAATTTCACATCCAACTCTTCCCTAAAGGAATGACAGTAGCAACATTAGCCATGCAATTACAAGCAACATCATATCCCAAAGTTTCTTGCATATGGAACATGAAGTTCTGCACCTTATACTCATTTAAGTTTCTAAAAAAAATCATTTAGCACCATTGACAAAAGTACTCAGGTGAGAGTATGAGACAATTTCCAGACACTAATTTATTCTAGACTTAGAAGGTGGCAATTTCAGTCCAATTACATATGAATGGCTAGAATCAGTTACGCTTTAACTCTAACAGGTCAGCTAGCTAAAACCAAAAAGAATACTAGCTTAACTGAAAATGGTTTGGAACTTACCCAAAGTGTTTTTTATGCAGAAAACCTCTTGAATTATTTATTTTAGAAAAATAAATATTAGAATCCATTGAAATACATATTAATCGTAACCAAACTTGAAACACAAGAGATCTAAACGTGTTAAAAAGAAAAGGAAAAAAAAACAGTTCTCCAGGTCAACCAACCCAACCCCTGTTTCAACTAATACAAAATTCACCCTTTATTACCCAAACCCGGTACGCATCCTACCAAACCAGCTATTCTCCCATATCTATCCAGAATACTAAGAAAGGTTGGACCAGCCAAGCATTGGAACAATAAGTAACAAAAAAAAGAACTTCGAAATATTAGTAACAACATATAAATTACCGAGTGCCAAGAGAATATACACCGGTACTCTTAATAATCCCTCCATCCAATGAGATGGCTCCATCATATATGCAGGGAAGGGCCTGTAACATTTCTGTCCTGGTTTTGTAAACTTGCAGCCGCGAGAAGAGAGTATAAAAAAGTGTCTCTCTTAAACCGTATCCATCATGTGTTAGATAGAACAAATGTGCATTATCAATATGAATCATATTTATAGCAAACCCAATGAACCCTGGTGGACTTTCACCATTTGGTAATCTTGGTTTGGCAATGTCAAGCCTTTTTTGCGGGTCGTTAGGCAGATACTCACCAACATATGGCCTGTATACATACTCACAAGCACAAAAAAGCATCAGAAGATTCACCTACCTAGAACAATACTCCATCCAAAAAACTTCTTTGAACTAGAGATTAGGTGAGTCAGGCGGGTTAGGTAAGACAACAGGGCAAAACAGGCCGAGCAGGGTTGGTTGATCCAAAAGTCTTATTGTCCAAAATCTTATAACAATTTGTGTGTCAATTACAAAAAAATTATATTATTTCAGTGACAATATGTTAAAGCCAATTTCATGGAGTTACGTGTTTGACCCATTAGATATAAATTATAACCCAAATCAACCCATTTAGCAGTAAATGGGTCAAACTGGCCACCTCTACACTGCACAATAGGAGCACGTACCTCATATTTTCAAGACAGATGAGATTAATCCGTCCCTCCAAAGTCTGTCCTATGGCAGTCGCTAACCCATAAAGACCAGTACTTGCATTTACTCCACCTTCTTTGTCATACGTTACTAGAGCTTTCACACCATCATATGACATGCACACTAATGCCATCATATTATCCAGCCCAATGTACTCTGATAAAAGCCTGCCCTCCATAAAAGTATAAAACATGAGTACCATTGTGATGATTTTTCAATGAAAATGTATCAAATATTTTACCAATAGAAACTAACCTGCTTAGATTATCATCATTAACTTTTCCAAGAGTAGCTACAACACCAAGAATATCTTTAATATGAGCAGCCTGATTTCGATGACGTTTCAGCTGGCAAAAAATAGCTGCAGCTGATTTCTCGTATTTCATAATACTTTCGATTGTTGCCTCTTCACTCTGCATGTGTGAAATATCCTCACCTTCGATCTTAGGTGCAGTTGATGAATGATACTTACCCAAAGTAACTAAAAACAATAACCAAAGAATTGTAAAGTTACTGAGCACGAAATAGATAATTACACAAAGCACCCAAATTAATATTACCTTGCGTATCTGTAATTACATCATCTAAACTGTTCTTATGAGTCTTTAAAAACTTTAGATTTTCTTCATGCTGTTTAATCTTCTTCCCAAGTAACATCATATCATTCTCAAGTTTCTGAAAAGATTAAACAAACAACACAATTTCAAAATCATACCACATTACAAAATTAGCAATCCATAATACAATTTAAAGCGTTTTTACAACCTTAGAAGGATTAACAATTGCTTCTGCTTGAGTGAATGCACCATTCTCCACTCCATGACTCGCAACATTAGGCGACACATTGTGACCAGCATAGTTCATTCCAGATGGAACTTGAACACTCAATACGTTTGCACGAATCGGTACCTGCAACGTTTCACACATCACTATAAAGAATTCTTATGCAAGTGCTGACATTTTCTAAGGGTATGATAACTACATATATTTTGGATACTTACTGCTAGCATAAATGAACATTTTTTAACATAAATTTAAACTTTCCGTGTTTGAAGAGCTAGATCAAGATTAATGTACTAACACATTCAAGAAAAGTCAATTTTTAAAGAACAAACGTAATTGGTAAAATTGATGCATGCAAGTCAACAGATTGAAGCTTTTTGTATAAATATATGACAAAAGTAACAATTGAAGTTTTTTTTTTTTTTTTACTGATTTCAAAAATCAGAAATTGTAACACGATAATTTAAAACCCTAACGGAAATGGATACCTGTTGACTAGAGGACGAATACATGGCGATTGAAGTAAAATTAGGAGTTGAATGAGATTGATTTAGTGCGCGTAGAATGGATTGGCAATGTGGGTAAGATTGAATTCGGGTGGGTAGTGATTTGCGAGGGTGATGTAAGTTTTTTTTTAGCGTTGAAACAGATTTTAGCTTCTCAGGCGTCCATCACTGTAGAGGCTGTTTGGCCTGGGGCTTATTTTTATGGTCACGTGGTGTCATACCAGTGTTTAGTGTCATATCAATGTTAAGTAAGATTTTTTCCAAAACTGACATATATTGACGGATTCGTCACTCTAATTTTTAAGTCTCATATTTTATCAATTTACCTTTATTCATACACCCACACGAAAAAAGAGAGAGTGATGGACGTTGATTTTTCGTCGGACCGAACTGACGAGCTGGTGTCATCGATGTCGATACCGTCGGTTTTAAACGATGAAAAAACGACCCTCTTGCTTGAATTTTATAAGCTCGAAATAAATTTAGGAATGTTTAAGCAAATAAGCTCCTCAACATAAATACTAATGAAATGACATAAATACTCTCATGTGCATATCAACATTTAACTAGACAAACTAACGTTGTTTGGCTTTGGGACTCATGGTGATGCAAAACAAGGATTATAGGGACGGCTAGTGATATTATTGAAATTTTATAACGGGAAGTGATTTTTGAGCAAAACACAAGGACGAATTCAACAGTTTTCTCAAAATAGATTGTGTAAATTCTTTGGAATGTACATATCTATCTTATATATTAAAATAAAAATCTTGAGAGGATAATGACCATTAGATGGTGATAACAATTAAGATCCAACCCTTAATTTATTTCATGACATCATTAATCCCATTATTATGTGACTAAAAGACTAATTCACCCTTCTATATTTACAATATATACCCTTCAATATTTACAATATAAATCATATGGTTTTCCTTTAATTGTAAATAATCCTCAAAATATTTTATAATTTATTATTTCTATAATTCAAACTCTTCCTACAATTTTATTTATATTATTTTCTGGAAAAAAACCACAATAACTTATTTTCACTTCCAAAAAAATCATAACTTCATCCACCGCCAATAATTTAAATTCTTATACGACCTACTATTTTGAATCCTTATATCAATTTATAATTTATAATTCTTGGATCATGGATACCAACGGATCGGGTTTCGGCGAATTTTATTATATTTGTACCCATACTACCGCCTTTTTGTAATTATTTTATCAATTTTCAATTTACATACAATGCTTGAATTATGGATCTCAACGGATCAGTTCCCGACGGGTTTTAGTGTCTCTGTACATATACCGGTTTAGAATATTCGTACTGATACCCGACCCAATACCCGTTGGGTACCCAATTAGTATTACCCATCGTTTTTTCAAATTTATTCACGGGTTTCGGTTATCCTCATGTATGTAACTTTGGTGAAACAAAAAAATCTTAATTATTGAAAATACGACGCAAATTTGAGACACGGGAAAAAATTATACCGAATTACAAGATTTGAAATCTTAAACCTAACAATTTAATTTTTTAATTAACTAATTCAAAGTTTTGGTACATAATATAATATTATTATTAAATATCAATACAAATAACAAAGTGATATCATACATAATATCATCGTTATTAATTGATTTATTTACTTAGACTTATCAATCCAAAATATATATCACAATTCAAATCCTTAATACATTTTCATTTTAAATTAAAACAATACAAACCGATGCACCGTACACCAACACCAAAACACTTATTAAATCCATATAAAACATATTATTATACCCGCAAATTTTACGGGTCTTAAACTAGTATTTATAAAAACAAACGTATTAAAAGAGCGAATGACATCAAATTGTTTTTTACTTGGTATCAATCATTATATTCATACATGTTACAAATTGGTAAAGAATGATTTAAGATTATAGATAAGACAAGAAACCAAGATATTTCGTAAAGATCAAAATTTAAAACAAATGATCCCATAACATGTATTGTTTATATATATTTTTTATTTATATCATTGAGATATAAGTTGAGAATATATATATATATATATATATATATATATATAGAAGGAGACATGCTAGCTTAACAAATTGCACCTCATCACATTTAAAAATGATTTAAAATCAATTTTCTTAAACAACCATTACTTACATTTTGTATTATTTTAAAGCCAATTATAAAAGTCTTCAAAAGTTATAAAAATCTTCTTACAGCATTAACATATATATAGATATAATAAGCACACATTTCTTTTTTGATTGTCACATATGCACCTAAAACTTTTACATATTATCAATCAATAAAAAAAATTAAAACATAATTTAACTCATTAATTAACTCAAGAGATAGTTTTATAACTACAAATTAATCATTGACTTACAAGTATCTCTTTCTATTCATCATGACTCATGCGATTAAAATGATCCTATTAGCTCTTCTAAGGACACATCATGTATTTGAAATTTGACATGTATCTCAAACTTTTAATAGTTACTAATTTGTTACATTCAATTTATATATTTTTTAATCAATATATTAATCTTCATATTAGTACAAATATAAATATAAACATTATAAAAAGGATCCTAACATCTTACAAATAAAAATTGAAGTGTTGAGTTTTCTCATATGTATTCTTAATCTATAATCTATATGCTAATTATAATGTTAATACATATTACTTATAATTTGTATTTATATGTTACTCTTAATCTTAATACAGATAAATAAATACACATCACTTAGATTAATTCAATTTTTTTTTTTTTACAATATAGAATTGAATAATAACGACTTCAAGAATATATTTTTTCAATTGTCGATTATACACTTTAACATTAACATATTGTTAACTCGATAAGTCAAATTTAGAAACTTGAGAATCAATTGATAAGTTATGGTCGTTTAAATTGTCATATATACTAATATGATGTATAATTTTAATAATGTTGAGTTTAAACATTTTTAGAAGCATCAATTATAATACTTCTAATTAATCATAATTACAGTTTATTAAAATCGAAAACAACAACAACGTACAACAACGACGACGACACGCATCTTGTGTGGGGTGGGGAGCGACGAAGAATGTAAGATGTAAATAGTCATATATCTCTACTTCGCTAAACACCGTCGACAAAAGTATAAGACTGTCGAAGTTGAATTAAAATAAAATAAACATTTTTTGCATTCAATATTTATTTTGTGTCTATATATATGCACATTACATAAGATATTTCAATCAAATGAATCTTTGATTTTTTAATGATGACATATAAAAAATAAGATTTCAATGAAACTACATGTTCAAAATAAATATGATATCATTCTAATAAGCAATAAGTTAAAAATTTGGAAACCCCAACCGGCCAAGTTAGACCACTTTAGGCCTATCATATAAGAGATGAATCAAGCTCATGTAGAGGCCTAACCAACTTATGCAATAACACCAATGTATTCTTATAATAGATTAGGTTTCTACAATTCTACATACTATTAGTGGAGATTGAACATGGGGGCCCCATCTCCGAAACTAACTAGGCTACACGCTAAAAACGTTTATGATAAGTTAGACGTGACTGGGTTGTGCTTAGCACAACCTGAAAAGCTTACTAGTACATATATATATATATATATATATATATATATATATACAAGGAAAGCTACTTCTTTCCTTATGAGTTGACATATCTAAAAAATTTTTGTAAATGGTGAAAATTTAATTATAATGTCACATCATTTAGGATGGTTAATATGTTGCCACATAAGCAAAAAAATATTTGTTATATATATATATATATATATATATATATATTAATATCGAATAGATAATAATATTGGCATTCTAGTAAACTAAATAAAAATGAAAGTATAAAGCTGTATCATGCTAATATTCATGACTTTTTAGGCTAACAACCTTGTAACAAAGCAAAATTAATATTCAAGAAATACCAAACATAATACGGACAAATACTCAATAACTAAATGAAACGAATTCTGCTTACTAACGAATAATAAGAGATTGAGGGAAAATCACATTACATTACAGCAAGTCAGTAATATATATTACAAATAGTGTAAGTTAATATATAACTTTTCTTAATCAATGTAATACTCCGTAGTTAATAATGGTAATTTGTTTTCTTGTTAACTTAATTTTGAGGCCCTATATACTCGAAGGCCGAAAATACTCAAAGGTCTCGTGTCGAACATTAACAACCACTAGAATCGAACCTATTCTTGAGGCCCCAAGTATGTGGATTGTGGAGGTCATGCGCGAGGGTACCACTTGCACAGTTGCACTCCCTAGAGAACGGCTCTGATATATATACTGTCGTACAACTAAGTTTTTGAATACACGTCACCTTTTCTAAGTTCTTAATTCATTAGCCCAAGAACACAAATTTGTAGTCTGCATAATGTTAGTTTCTTGTTCTATATAATAAAATAGTTCTGACTTCTGAGCATACCACAGGTAAAATGTATATATATTATTTCCGCCGACTTCACAAACGCCAACTGTCATGAACCTCAAGTCTTTAACGCTAGACCCTTAAGTTTTACCCAGATGTCTTATAACATGAGCGTTCCTCTTGTTCTCTCTTTTCCTGCTCCATAACTCTAAAAGTTTAAAACACTTCTTTTATACCTCAATGGCTTATAGAATGACGTGTCAATCATAGTTCACACCAACATCATCATTAAATATATGAGAAATCGATGGAGGGTCACAAGCAACCCACACTCCATGTCACATATTGCTGCTATCAATGTGACTTAATTAAGAGGTCAATTGCTACATCATAGAAATATAGAGTACTTTGTTCTTTTTTAGAGTATATTGTTTGTTTTGTTCTTTATCAAGAACTAGGAACTGCATTGCAGGCTGCAAAGCACGCATTAAACAAAGATAACATGCATTAATGGCTCCAAGCTAGGCTCACGGCCCATGACATGAAAATCAACCATTATACCGATAAAATATCAACAAGTGAAATAATTTAAACATACCCAAAAATACTCATCATCCATCCATAATAAGATACCAGTAATATTCAAAACAAGATCCATAATTAGTGACTACTGCAAAACCAACCAACTTATATAACTTTAGAAGTTAACCAGGAAACTTGCTATATAGACTTATATAACTTTATACAAGGATACGATATGATGTTTCTGGGATGTGTATCATAACTTTTGAGTAGGGAGATATGAACGTTGGGTGATAACGGGTTTCTCCTCCAAACAGGCAATAGGAGAGACTTGAGAGCTGGGACTAACAGATTGGTTCCTTGTGAAGTACTTCGCATATTTATCTCGTCTCTTTCCAAATTTCTTTAAAGCACTCTCATGAGATTTTCTTTCTTTGATCAGTAGATCCTCCGTTTCTTTTCTTTTCATCATCAGTTCAGTATGATACTTCATCACTTCTGTATCATGCTGAGATAGCTCTTCATTTCTTGCAGGCGCCACGGGGAAAAGGATATCTGGTTCCCTATTCGACCAAAAGATCAAATTAGGCAGATGATGTAATTTCATCTATCAAATACGGGTACTAGCAAATGGAAGATATAATCATGCAAGGAAAGAAGCAACGATATATTTTCTCAAAATAGCTACAGTTTCTGATTAAATTGAATGAACTGTAGAAAACTGTAGCATCAAACTTTGGTCCAATTTCTGTTTCGTGTAAACAGTTTTTTTGGCCCCATAAGAAACCCTCAAACTTTCGAAACCTCAGTTTCAAAATCATCTTTAACCTTGTCCGCAGCCTGCTGGTAACCACTTCTCAGCACCACGTCAAAGAAAATGACAATTCTAAATTTCAACATGTCATCCATTTTTATATTGTAAAGTAAGAATAGTGTAAAATAAGGTTTTTATTACTTATTTGAGGATTTTTAAAGGTAAATATACTTTTATATGGTAAATAAATGTGGTTATTTGAAATAGAATTTGGACCAAAGTTGGTTAATTTGTAAGCAACATTTCAAAGCATACGAGCATAGTAAACTGATTAAAAACATGCACTTACAAGCATCCAAGAGAAATGGCACCATTGCCTCTTAATATTCCACCATCTAAGGAAACTGCACCATCTTTGATACAAGGAATCGCCTTTATCATGCATTCTCTTGATTCATAGACTTGTGTTTCCCCAAACAGACGATAAAATAAAGTCTCTCGAAGACCACAACCAGACTTAGCTTTAGTGCCCGAGTGATCAACGTCTATATCAATCAAGTTCACTGCATAACCCACAAAACCTGGTGGAGTGGATCCATCAGGAAGGGAAGGATCTGCCAAAAGAAGCTTTCCTTGAAGATCTTTATCTACCATGCATGCCCTGATAAGTTGGATTATAATATACATCATCAATGCAGTCAAAAAAATTTATATATACATATATTTTTTGGGTTTGGCTAACATGTGCCCGAAGGGCACATGTTAAGCTTCATTTAATGCATCAAATGTTTCTATAAATATTCAAAAATGCATTTACTTAACTCTCTGATTTCCTTTTATGTATGCATATTAATTATTTTTAGTGTCATTCATGGCAACTTTTAGTATAATATTAAGCCTTAACATGTGCCTTTAGGGCATTAGTTAGATTTTCCCATTTTTTTTATTTAAAGCAAGATGGATATTTGAGGACCTTATATCATCAATGCATAGAACAAGATAACGGCCATTTATAGATTGTCCAAGCAAGCTTGCTAACATGTGAAGCGCATGTGCACGATCTAACTTCCCATTCTCGTCATAGGTCTCAAGTAACCTCACATCCTCGTAGGATTTGCATACCACTGCAAGCATTTGATCGCCAAGATACTCTGCAAATATTCTGATAGATGGGGACAACATTAATAAGATTATTAATATATTATGGGGTTTGCATTTTATAAGAGATTTAGGAGTAACTAATAATCAATAACCAGAATTAAAATCAGATAATCAACGGTAGTTAAATGGGCTGTAGAATGTAGTGCCTGGATTATCATATGCTGTTTGAAGTTGTAACAATAATCAAAGAAGTTAAATTGACCAGAAAAATTATTATCACGAGAAAGTGAGAAACATCTTGTCATTCAAAGTATTATAGGCACATAGGTACTTTTATTGTAACATTATAAAATCTTCTGTCCGGTATCCAACAAATTATGCAAAACAAATTATATGACCCCTTAAAAATCCAAAAAGTTGATTTTCCGCAAACCCAACAGACCATGCCAGACCGCCTCAGACCCCTAAATAATCTGTAATTCATAAGCAGAGTATTTTTAATCCAAAAACTAAGTTAATCATTCACTTTGAAGTTAAGACTTTTAACCAAAATAATCAGATAACGACTTACAATACATACAAGTTTGCAGTTTGTTCACAAAGAGAGGTGTATTGGAATCAAGAAATAAAAACAAAGAACTGGATATGTTCACCTGCTAAGCTCCAAAGTGGGAGTCGTTCCAAGAAGTGCAACGAAACCAATTATATTTCCCATCAAGCTACAGCGATCTTCATCTGATAATCCTTTGAGGAGTTTCATGACAAGAGCAGCAGCACTGTTTTTCTTCCATTCAACCCGTTCTTTTATTTCATTTTTCCCCGGTGAACCATACGCGTCAATACAATGAGTTTGGTCCCTGGAAACTGAATCATGGATTCAGTCATTACAAGCCAACTTGATCACTTCATATTCAAATTCTAAATAAACTAAAAATATTTAGAAGTAGCATATGAATTCAACTGGATACAAACTTTTCTTTATCATTGCCTAATAACTATACATCTTTGGTAATCTTAATTAGAAAAAGTGCATGCTTTGGCAGCTAATTTGTGATTGCTGATTGCTGATGAAGTTCCTGGAACTATCAACATTTTAATACATTTAGATATGACTTACAATGTACTCCCTATATCCCAAAATAAACTCCCTTTCTTAAAAGTCAAGAAGACTACAATCAACTTAATAATGATAATGATCTATTTTTCTATGAGAAATAAAAATTAAACATTATTAACTTAGAAAATATGGTGGTGTTATAGAAGGTAAGCCTATCCATACCTATTCTAAGTAAAAAAGCATTAGCTCTGAGTTTTTAATTAAAAAAAAAAAAAAAAAATCGTACACACAACTTACTTTAGGCAGGGAAAGTCATGCGTGTAAATATTAAAGAGCATTATAATGAACTTTTGGTTGCAAATATGTCATATTTATATATTTGTCAAGAATCAGAAATGAGCAGTTATCTAGAAAAGCACACATAAAACTTCCAGGTAGTGCGGATGTGCTAAGCAGATTTGACATAATTGAACATTTGAATCTACAAGCTACAGATAGTTTCAGTTCTGTATTCTAAGTAATTCCTAAATATTTCTTTCTGCATTGACAAAAGAGTAGCATATTCTAAAGCCTACAAATCCTACAGCCCAATGATAGAAATTTAGCAAGGAGCACACTCCCCGATATGGAGTAACATAAATTCCAACTATCATGAGAAATCACATCCTCAGATTTGTTGTTTTTACGCAGAAGTAAAATGGTTCTTAGCAATAAAGCATTTTATCAAACATCACAACAATCATTACCCTCCAATTGTGACAGCTTGTACTCAATTGCTCTTAGCTGATGATTGAGCAGTTCTATTATCTCTTCATGATCCTTAATCCTCGAACCAAAATCAGTAATCTCGTTCTCAAGGTCCTGAAAATGCAGGGTAAATGGTCAGTAACTCAGTATTTATCAATCAAATATATTTCATATCGTATTTTCTAAAAGATGCCAATGTACCTTTTGGAAGTTCAGACAAGATTCTATATCAGTTTCTACTGCATATGTGTTCAGTAGGTATGAAGTATTTGTCTCTGGAGTATGGAGTTGGGCACTCCTGTAATCAATCTGTGTAGTATGTGAGATCCTGATAGGGGATATATCTTCATTAGTAGATAGATGTCCAATATGTAGATACTCCATCTCTGGAGGTTGTTCAACGAGAACCTATGCATAAGAAACGGGAATCAGTGGTTCAGCATTTGCAAATACTGTGGGTGTTTATATGTGAGTTGCAAAAACTTATCATGTGAGATATGATACTGAATCATCAGAATCAAATATTTTTGATGGAATACACGTGTTGCAGGAGCTAGTATTTGAATGTATATCTATTGGTTACAATAGTATATTTGTAATAATCAGATGAATAAATGTTTTAGTGTTTAGCAAATTCTAGTTAGTTACGTAAATGATGATAAAAAGCCAAAGATGATAAATTAGTTAATCTAATTTAAATTTGGAAAAAGAAACATACGACTCTTTGTTGAACTACAACAATCTTTGTTTAAATTATCTATTAGAAAGTATCTAAAATCTAAATACTATCATATAATCTTCATAACATAATGATTAGCAACTGAAATGTAGATAATAAGGAATCAAAAGGAAGGTTAAAAAACAAAAGGGGGCAGATAAGTGAGTAATTTTTATTAGTTCTTTAAATAACTGGTTATGACGTAGCTTGTATAAAACTGATTATTTGCCCTAAAATAATTACTGTAACCTTAAGTTACTATATCAGTTACTCAGTTTCACATCCCACATCTAAACACCGCCTACATGTTATTGAGAAAAAGATGTCAACCTTAACAGTGTATTGGAGCTCTGGATAGCGGGAATGAGCGGCAACAAAACTATACTCTCCTTCCTCAGAAGGAACAGGAACTGCACGAACTATGCAGTGGCCTTGACGAAATGCATACTTTACAGATTTGTCGATATCCATAAATTCTGATTTTATCACAAGGGTATGAGATTGACCAATCTCATCCTCATCATGAAAGTTGACGTCCACATTACCTTTGGAATTTACAACTTCAAACTCCAGGTTTTCAAGTTGGGAACCCACAAAACAGATTTCAGGTATCTGCAGTAATTAATATGGTTGGCATAAATTTGAGTTGAAGGAATTTGTATACATTTAACAGACATTAAGTTAAAGTATCTCAGACCATAGATACAGTTCTTAGCAGCCTTTTCTCGATCTGCCACTCCTTGCTTTTAAGTTCTCCATTTGAGCAAATAGACAATGATACTGTATGAAAGTTCAATTTTGTAATGAGATCTGAAATGTGGTAATCTAAAACAGTGAAATGTGGTCATGGGAATGGGTCTACTGCAATGAAAATTATAAAATGGATACTAATTTTATGCATCATACCATTTCTTCCATAGCCTGCTGTAACTCTTATGAGGCCACCAAGATCAATGAACCCACAAGCATCCACCTGTAACATAAGATATGATAGTGCAGAGCTCAACTAGAAAGTGAATATAATTGACAAATTACAAGGTACACACCTTCTTACTAGAAAATGATCCGTCCAGCCAACCAAACCCATTTAAACTTAACTCCACCTTTTCATTTTCTTGTAGATGATTTCCATATTCATCAAACAACTGTAAAATGATACTCAAACATTTGAAACAGGATTAAATATCACTTGCAGCTTTTTTTAATCTATATAATAACTCGAAAGGGAAAAAGAAACAAAATACACTATAAAAAGTAGTATGTAACCAAATTGGTGCATGTACCTCCAAAGTCAACTCTTTAATCACTTGGCCTGGAATCAGTTGATTCTCAAAGTTTTCTGGTTGCACTCTAAAACGTTTTACAGGTCCAGGAAGAACTACGGCAATAAAGAAAAGAACAAACTAAGTTAACATATGGACTCCTAGAAGTACAAACCATAAATTCCTACAGCTTATGATTTTCTACTTGAGAAAATTGGCAAAATATGCACACCTTTAATGGGGATATCTAACAAGTGTGACCCATCAGGCAGACATAACATCATAATGGCATCATATGCTGGCCGAATGCAATCCAAAGTAGAGATCTCAATAAGCAAATCCTAGAACAATTACCACTATGCGTTAATTTTCAAGATCTTTATTTATCAGGGACGTGAAACTAAATGCAGGTACATCATACCTCGAGTATTAGAGCAGACTTATCCAGGGACATAGATGGGTTATATTTGTCAACTTGAATGTTATTACTGCGTGCATAGGTGACTTTGATCACCAACTCAGGAACTTTCAAGAATGGAACTTTATTTTCAAACTTATCGAACATTGATACAGCAACAGGTTCACAAGAATAGCCAACCCTAAATAACAATCAGATGCAATTGCAATTATTACTATCCAATAGGAAACACAAATAAATATTTCATATATAATGTTAAATGTCTTACGTTATATTAAGACGAGAAATCTCTTTGGCAAGTGCCCATTTGTGAACCTCACGTGATGGTTTAACTCGAACTTTCACAACACATTTCTCACAACTTGAATCTCTCTAATGATATTTGCAGACAGATAGAAATGAAGGCAGTAAATACTCATTATTTAAACACTTTATTAGTTAAATATTTCAGCATTACTCACAATGGAAAACGTGAATGTATAAGTGCCAGCTTTTTGAAACAGTGGATGTGACTTGCATTTCGGTTGAAATATATATAAACCTTCCAAGTCTCCTTGTGATGAAGGTTTTACACGTCCAGAATAGATGTTGCTTACATCTTGAGACTTTTTGTTTCCAGAAAATATGATCGTGAGTGTCATCTCAAAGTTATCTTTCATCACATATTTCTGATCCAAATGTTGGGAAGAAGTCCCAGATCTATAAGTAGCAGGACGAACGACTGCAACTATTTCACATGGTGAAAAAACCCCAGCATAAACTTCACGCTCATCAGGTAATGACTGCAATAAGAATTTTAAGTGAATCATAGAGGAAATACAATATGAAATATAAAATTAGGTATGGTATAAAGGATTGATTATTTCATTGGATGAACTAACCCCTTTTATTCCCAACTCGCAACAGTGCCTTGAATTCAATATCTCAATTGAGGAAGGGCACTTCTGATATTGTTTCTCAATTTGGCTATTCCATTCAGAATCATCAACCGGTACACACTATAGGATAAGCTTTCGTCTAGTAAGTACTTACTTATTATTGTTGTTTAATTCATAGCACAAAAATCCTAACCTTTTCAGCATCAATGACATTTATTGGTAATGTGACGGATTTTCGCAAATCAAGTTTGGGATTTTCCTCCACAGATAGGAGACAACCATCTTCTTCAGGTATGTCAATAGTCCTTACAGACAAGAGAAGTACAATTATAAATTAACTTGAACAAAATACCCAAAATCAAGAATAAAATAAGGGATATATATATATATATATATATATATATGTAATATTTACACATTTTGGTGGTTCACCTGCAAATTATGTATGCATCCCCTGTTTAAAAGCAAACATATTAAAAGTCAAATTAAAAGATAGTCTACTTATAGATACAAATACTATACATGTTAGCATGAGTGACAGGACAACTTGTAACAGAGCATATATAAAATTAAAAGTTCCAACAAAGGTCATATAGCAGAGTAATAAAAAGCATCAAAATAGATATTATGAAGGCTTACTATGAGTTTCTAGCCAAAGATAAAATTAACTTACCACCTGCATCTCCTTGAAATCCTTCAAGAAGGATGTATTCTAATGTAGCATATACATTATTTTTGTGGAATCCCGCAAATGCCCCCTTTAGAATTTTGATTTTCTGCCCTGATTTCCAAGATTTTGCTTTTCGCCTTATAGCTTTGTGTACCCTTACAACTGCAAGCAAAATGAACATTAAATTAAAGCTGGACTCTATATAACGTAATGCAGATGGAAATATAGATTCAAGTAATTAAATCTAACCATCATTGGATACGTGAAGATTCCTCTTGTTTGAAGGGTTCACTACATAAACAGGTTCATCAGCTGCACAATCAATGTCTTCATCATACTTATCATGCATTTCCAAAAGCCATTGTCGGTACTGCTCATTCAAATGTGAAAGGGTCAACGGTTTTCCATCTTTTCTGATATCAATCTCCACACCTGTTGAAGAAATTATAAAGATTTCTCATTTGATGAAAACATCATATATTATGCATTCAAGAAAGAATGACCTTTCTCCAAAGGCTGTTTGCTACCCAAGTTCTTCAAGGCAGTTGTATAGGGGTTTTGATGTGCAAAATCAGTCTAGAAAAAGCAAGAATCATCATCAGAAAAATAGGTGGAAAGGCTACAAAGAAGTCAAAGTCATACCTTAGAAGGAGTTGGGCTGAAGCCAGCATCGGTATCTAGAATTACAATGGTTAGTGCTCAAACGTATTACTAACAAAGTATAATGAAAAACTGAAAGGAGATAAAAAGAAGGGTTGCCTATACCAATAAAGCATTTAACTCTCATACAGCTTCTCTTTAAAACTTGTGATCTGTCCCCCTTTCTGTGTCTGAGATCCATGAATGGAAGCCATGCCTGATTCAAACAAACAGATACAAGTTATATAATGTTTTCTTTTTCTTGAATGGTTGGTGATTTTGTATAAACATGCTAGTAAGAAACTAGCAGCCAAAAAACAATCCAAGATACGGAAAGTCCAAAGCAGATACATACTTTTAGAGCTTATATAGTTATATTAATCTTGAAAGTAACAAATAAAGATGTCAAATTTTCATAATAAGCAATCTTTTTAGGCAACTCACCCAACGAGCATCTGGAAGTAGACGACCTAACCGTCTACAAGAAACATGACTAAAGTTTTCAAATTCTTCTGTGCAATCATATCCATCTTTTTTTAAAGTTTCAAGAATACTCTCAATGCTCTCTTTGCCCTGTTATATAAAGTGTCAGAGGACAAAATAGTAAAAGCATAAAAATTCCTACCAAGCAATTGTTTACATATAATATAATACAATACAATACCTCTTTGACAGGAAGATACACACACCTAAGACGTGCATTCGCCTCGTTAGATGATCTTGCCCCTGAACAAATAGAAACTGTAAGTTTTTAGACACTCATAATAAATTGCGTTAATACAAAATAGAAGCAAACCTGGACTACTTGTAGTAGCATTTTCATAATTCAATCGAAAACGAAGTTGTAATACAAATTCTGGACCATTACAAGAATTTAGATTTGTACATGCTACCTCTCCACCTTGGATTTCCGCCAGATCATCTCCATTGACCTAAATACGCTCATTGTACATGTATATATTATATTATGATACTGTACATAGAAACTCAGTAACTATATTAGCAACAAATGAAGTTCGCTATTAGCTAAAGACAGGACAAAGTTTGTATGAAGAATAAAGTGCAAAGCAAACTAAAACCTGAAATTCAATAGGCGTTGTTGTTCGTCCTTTCTTGGACAAGTCATCACACTGCAAAAAGCAACAACACAATTGAATCCTATAGGAAGTAGCTAGCATTGTATGAAGTAGTACTAATACTGAAAAACAATGAATCTTATGACTGATTATACATAACTGGTTTTTATCATAAACTTTAGAATATAAACTATATCATCCTGCATTATGTATGAGAAAGCGAACCTGGATGTAGGGAAAATAGATATCCTTTAATTTGCATTTAAGACGCCTTATGTCTATGCTTCCCTTCTTGGGTTCAAAAATATCAACCTGTTCAATTATTTCCATGAAACTATTATGTGAGATTATATCCAAAGCCTTTGAAAAGAAAATAGTAATAGTTACCTTTGTGAAACTGCCAGCAGAAGATAATTCAAGTTCATCACTAGTAGGGTTTCGGAGGCCACCAAAAGTCTGAAATGAATGAAAGAATATGGAATAGATCAGGCTTGGAAAAGAAATAGAAAAAACAGCAATAAACAAGGTGACATCATTACCGTCCAGCTCCTTTTTCGAGCAGCACCCTCGACTAGAGCCTTTCTCTTAAAATGTAACATATAAACCTTTTTACAATTCTTTGTCTTGGAGTTAACCTCTGTGTGCCTACAATAATATTGCATATCCGTTAAATTATCACGGCCAATAGAAAAAGTTTCTTGAGCATTAGCCTGCTAAATACTGTATTAATCATTTAAATGTCATACCTTCCTAGATGCATTGATGCAACAAAGCCACCATATCCAAACATGCCAAAGGCAGGCTGAGACGCCAGAATAGCCACATGAAAGCGTCATGACACCAAAAAGTTCATAACCAGTCATAAAATACTGAGGTAAAACTAAATATGACAAATCATACATATTCAGTGTATTTTTCACAGAATTTACCTTTAAATATGGAGGTTTTCCGCCTATTGCTTGTGTTTTATATGCCCGATGAAGAGAAGCACCCATCTTCCCCCTACAAAGAAAATAAAGATAATCATGAAAGTAAGAAAAAAAAAAGGAACGAAACATTTATAAAAATAATCATCTTACCACTTCTCTATAGACTCCATGCCCGGCCCTGTATCAAAAATCGTTATATTATCATCTGTAACTTCCACCCTGCAAATTGTTAGAAGTCATAAGAAACTGTAGAAACCAAAGCTCACAAACTATAACCAAAACAGTCAAACTGCGTTTGTTGACCTGTTTACCTTATTAACCGCCTATCGTTTTCATCATTAGTCCATACGGCTTGCAATGAATTATCCTACAATTTGTATTATATATATATATATGAAAGATTGACGACATATGAACCTTGAAGGCTTGAACACGTAAGCAAGATAATTTAATAAACAAGCATCATTTCTCACAATTAAATCAGCCAATGCAGTCTCAAACGTGTACTCTTCAGGTAATTCCGTAAGTAGTTCTGTATCGGGAGTTAGGTCCCACATGTTCTACAAACCGAAAATTAACTCAGTACTTCAATAAATCAGGTTAGGCAACCTATACATATGTGTATATATATAATACACAATCAGCCATAGCAAACCTCATAGATTGTTGCTGGCTCGGACCCATCCTGTTACAACACGATTCATTATAAATTATAAATTACTTTAAAACAAGTTTAACATTAAAAAATAAAAACTGATTAAAAATAATAATAACCACAAGAAGGACTTACATGAAGTCTGAAATTGTAAACTTTGTTAAAATCCAACTTACTCAACATGATGCTATCTCTGTACACACGATCAGAGTCATCAATGAAACACAAATCAGCATCCCAGTTAATACTTTTCCTAGGGTTAGATATTCTTTTTGCAAGTGTATTTCTAACTCGATTAGCTAATTCTGTCACAGTAACCAACTCTGTCCCTTCCAATGGCTTGCTCATTACAGTCAATCCGTTGGGTAAAAGTATTTTCAACATATAATTTCGCCGTGAAACCGATTGTGAACCGGAGACCGGTGTCATTTTCTTCGCACTTCCGACGTCAGAAATCTCGTTTGCTCGTTTCCGCGGCGTTAGAGATTGACGTTTGTTCTCCATATCAAAACCTAACGTCAAACAAAACAAAATTCAGAAATTAAACGTACGATCGATAGATAGAGCATTATAATCATCAACACATACTGTAATCGTATAATGATTTGTATACAGATCAGTAACGATTGCTAAAAATGGAAAATGCAATATGAAACCCTAACTAACAGAACTGGTAAAAATGTAAATGTATGATTAAAAAGGATGATGGTGATGAAGCGTTAGCTTACAGAAGTGAGATTGATGTTTTTTTTGTACGAAATTTGTGATGAAATTGTTGTTTATGATAGTTGTTGTTGTTAGGGTTTATAATGTGGAATAAAAAAGAGGTTTTGATTGTGTGAAGAAAAGGAATGAACAAGGGATTTTGGAACGATGAAAATGGGAAGAGCAGAGTAGCAGAGTGTACGTACTGGTGTAGTAGTGTGTATACTGTATAGTATAGCCAGCTATACTAACGGAAGCTAAAATGAGCCGGGTGCGTAGGTGCCGTTTTTCTATTTATGTCCAATAGTCCAAATTTAGATTCACTGTCTTAAAGATACAAATTAAACCAAATAAAATACTACCTCTCTCCCAAAATAAGTGTCTCATGTCAAAATGCACACAGTTTAAGGAAAGTCACGATCTACCAATAACATCTAATCTTTACCCACTAAAATCTTTTCTAATTGGCTGAAAGGGAATCTGGACACTAATTTTGGGACGTCCCAAAATAATAAGTGAGACACTTATTATGGAACGGAGGAAGTATAAATTATATAAATCATGATTACAGCTCAGCTAAATATATTGAATAGATTTTTTTAAGAAGTAATGGTAAATATGTCTAATTATATGAGTCTAAATATAAGCTTAACTATATAGTTTTTTGTAACATGGATTCTACTATATATCTATCATGTTTACCAATCATTTTACAATATGTACCAATTAAATCTTTAGGCCTAAATTTATGTCTATGATTTTTTAAGTCTACTAATCATTTTACTTTTTTAAGTTTAACTTATATTTTTCATTTTTCTATAAATAATGTGGATACAGATATACTTGAGTTACTCATAAAGTAGTTAGAAAAATATATATGTTGTAATAATGAAAATGATTAGATACGTGAGACGATTATTTCTTTTACGTAGTATTAGAAAGATTATTGTTATGTTATAATTTCGTGCATTTGAGTTGCAAATTATGTAAAAAAGGATAAGGATGAATGGAGTGTTCTGATTAAATATGTTGAGGTAAAATTGGAGTTAATTTGGTTTTTAATACGGGAATCCTTAGGTGAATAACTTTACCTTGGGGACTAAGTTATCTTGATGGACGAGTTGCCTATTTACCTGTAAATGTAACACACTCTTTCTATCATGTGTAGTTAGTTTTCACTGATTCAATAATGTTGAGAGTTATATTATTGTAATTTATTGTGAAAGTGGTACAGTGATGAATCTAAAACATAAATCTACATGGTTCATTAGTACTTTGATCATATTACTTGGTAACAACGACAAAATAATACGGAGTATTGACAAAATAAACATATTATGTTGTTAAAATGAAACTAAAACGTAGATTCATTAATCATACTAGTTGAGTACCTGTGGCAACTCTAATTTTCATTCTCTAAACTAATAAGGTATTGAAGAAATGGGGTAAACATTTTATTAGGGTGTAGTGATTAAAAAGTAATGGTGTGACAACTCTCCAATTTAGGTAACAATTAACTTAAGCATGTGCATTCTTACGTTAATTTTCTGACAAAAGTTTAAACAAAAACTACTGATGTGAAATAAGTCTAGCAAGCTCGAGACTTTTGTACAAAAAGTTCTAGTATTTCGTAATTAATTATAATTACGTACGAACTATCGGAACGAACCCGACAAAAATAAAATACAAATATTGGTGAACATTTAATTAATAATATGAAATTATTAATTACGAACATTATTTAAATTATATTATTGCGATAATATAAAGTAATATATGTTTTAGAAATAAACGTATCAAACGCGAACGAAACTCACAAACTGTACCGACACACACATCAAATAATTTTATTAATTATTTTAATAAAATATTTCAACTTCATTTCTATCAATTACTAGTTTATAACCCGCGAATTCGCGGACTATTTCATTTTATTTTTAATGATTGTATATTTACAAATAATTGTTATGTTTGACGTTGGGTTGTTGAAAGGAAGTAGATGATGTTGGATATGTTTGACGGACAAGCTTATTTTTGTTTATATACTTATATTTGACAATAATTAAAAAAGTTTTATTTTTAATAAGCTATAGTGTTCCTTGATTTTAAGATACTTTTTATACATATGGCAAAAACTTATGTATATGATTATACCTAATTCTGTTGTATCTTTATCAAATGTTAATGGTTTGTTTTTTACTATTGTATACAATCATAAGCTTGGCTGTGAGATTTGACCTTTTGTAATGTAGCATATTCGGTGTTTTGACTATTCACCATATTAGTGTTGAATGATTATGATTATTAGTAACCTATTAGTCCAAGTAGACTTTTATAATTTATTATAATTCATATATGGTTAAAATTATTATTATTGTTTTATAAGTAAATAATGATAATGATGCATTTATATAATGTTGTAATCAAAATTATATTTGTTTAATTTAAATGTTAACTTATATAAAATTATTACAAATATTATTTGTGTTCTAAATGTAAATAGTTATGCATTTATAAAATGTTGTTAATATCTTTGTGTTGTTTATATATATGCACCTAAACTAAATATCACAATCATTGTTAATTTAAGTTGAAATATATATTGACAACTATTCTTTCGATTACATATAAAAAAAGGACTACTATTAATAAAAGATATGTGAAAAAACATCTTCATATAATTTATTATTGATATATTTCAAGGTGCAAATAATATAATTTATTATTCATCACAAATCGTACAAACTACTATTAGTTTTTTTAAAATCGATTGTAGAATATATATAACATAACCTTCTTTTCAATTCTTTTTATACCAAAACCACCTTCATATTTAAATCATCATATGACATGTATTCATCTCAATCTTTATCTTTCTATTCAAACGAAAAATATGTATTACTTCAACTGTAACACGCAATTTAACATCAATATATTTGGATTATTTACCATGAATTTTGATGAATATATGAATTGGTCATACTTTTTTATTTTGTTATAAAATATCTCATGGGAATGCATTCATACTTGTTGTAACATCCTCTCGTCGGGTCTGGTAATTCTCTATTTAAATTGATTATTTAATTATTTTAGAAATTATTTGATATTATTTATTTATTGAAAAACTTAGGTAAATACGTCTCAGGACTTATTGTGAATAGTAAATTGTTAGTTGTTTTAATTTACTATAGTTGACGGTACAATAAAATAGATTTCTCGCGAGTAGTATTTAAGTGTCAGACAATAGATTTAGGATGGGTATAAAATACTCAAATAATAAGAACTACTTAAAAGGGAAAGTCGGCCCTTTTACTCATCTCTTTCCTAATTTGTTCATCCCTTCCAAAAACCTAGAACTAAATACTTCAATCATCCAAATCAAAAACTTAAAAGTAAATTGGAGCTAAGATTGTGAACTAAATCCACATCATTATCATCATCACCTTCTTGTTCCTTTTCAATAGTAAGTTTAGTGATTTCTTGAAATTATGTTTCTAAATAAGTTTGATGATATTAATGATGAAAAGATGAACTTGATGAAATTAAAAGGTTTCTTGATTTGTTTGTGATAATTGAAAGATGCTATATGATGATTACAAACTGAGTTGGTATATATGATATGCAATTTTGTATGTTTTGTTCTTGAATTAGGACTTTAGAGCTCACATTTGTGAGTTAACAAATTAGTATGAATTTGACATAAAATGGAATTGATTGAGGTTTGTTTAGGTTGTTTGATGTTAACTAGTTGCCATATGATACTCCTTTAAGGTTAGAAACTTGAATTGGTCGATTTGGCACTTGAAAGTGGTAGAATTTTGAAGTTTAGTTCGTGCAGAGTTGTTGTTCTGCTGCTGCTGTTGCAGAAATGAAGAACAAGCCGGCGGCTTGATGAGCAAGCCGGTGGGTTCTTGGTTATGTTGGCGAACCGGCGGCTTAAAAAGCCAAGCCGGCGGGTAGACACCCTAAGCCGGCATCTTATGGGTCAACTACGACGGCTACCAGAGGCTTTAAAACGAATCTTTTTGCTGGTCACTCAAAACACATTGTACCCGGCGGCTAAGTAGGTCGAGCCGGCGGCTCATGGCGTTAAACCGGCGGGTCATGGACCCTAGCCGACGGCTTTCTTGTCATGTCCAACACTTCATGTTTACTTGACTTAATTCAGTGTTAAATTGTTACTATGTGTTATAAATTGATATAAGCTAAGTATTTATGATCTGGATTACTAACTTATATCTGATTGTTGATTCTCAGATCCTCCAAAAGATAAGTGATACTTGGATTCTGAGTTTGTGAAGACAAAGGTATCGGTGAGAGGATTTAGAACTCACCCTTCGGTTTAGTTGTAACTGTTTGGTTGCAACAAGTATACGTAGATTGATTATTCGATTGTTAATCTGTGTTATTGATTACGAATCTACGTGATATGTGAATCTATGTGTATCAGATTATTGAGGTCAACGTGTAGTTGGACTTTTGGTTATTATGTGATTTACACAGGTTTTGATTCATTTGTTGTGTTTGAGACCTGTGTATGAGTTTAATAACCAATAGTTATCGGTCTATTTTGTAATGGCCATACAGATTGACGTTAAGTGTTCTTTGGGAATCCCCGCGTATTATGATATCCCAAGAGCCACCGATCCTCATTGAAAAAGAATGTGTTTACGATTATTTGCTGTAAACAGATTGTTATGCTAAGTTGAATTGTGTGTGATAAATTCATTCACTTAGCTTTGTGCTAATCCCTCCATTTACTTCCTGCAGGATATGTTTTGATTAATAGTGGGTACAGGAGGTGAATAGTTGTTCAATGAATGTTTGACTGCGCTTGAAAACTCTGATATGGTTTTATAATAAACCTTGTGTTGAGAATTTTATAATACCCCGTTTGAATGGTTGTTAAACAATTTTAAATTAGTGTGAATTGAATATGTAAATTGTTTATGTACATTATTTAATAGAGAGTAATGAAAGGTATTTTATAATATATGCTTCCGAGTAAAATAATATAATATTGTGTAAATGAAAGAGGGGTGTTATACTTATGTTAATTGTGTATACTTTATGATAACGGATGAAAATGGTTCTTACATATACGTGTGTATACTTTATGATAACAAATAAAAATCTCCCTTACATATGTCGTTTAATTTCTTGCTTCAATTCTTAATTTCAATATCTTTTGAATTACACATAATAATAATTATAATAATAATAATAATAATATTATTATTATTATTATTATTATTATTATTATTATTATTATTATTATTATTAGTCCATACATTAAAAAATAATTTTTTATATGAAATACAATTTGGATTCAAAATGTAGTTAACTAATTGTATAAAACTTAACTATTATGTTAAAAATAATAGTTTACTTTTATTTAAAAAGATATTGGTATAAGTATAGTTAATTATTAATGAACTTATAGTTAATATACTTGAATCTAAAGTAATTAAATAAAAATAGGAAGACTAATCAAGGGTAATTACTCATAAATTACATGGGCATTAAGGTCTTTTGTCTTGTGTTGACTTTTCTAATTAGGTAGAGATAATTAGGTGAAGAAATCAATGGTTGTAATTATTTACCCTTATTCATTCAAAGGTCAAGATTACTTTAAATTGAATTATTTTTAGTATGTCTACCTAATTATACTTTTCTTTTAATATATAAAAGAGATAATGTTTAAAAGAAATTTAAACAAACAAATAATTGAGTGGGACACGGGGTACAAATAATTATACTCGTACACAAAATTAACGGGTCAAAAATGCCACCAAACTCAAATATTTGAGGGGGCAAACCTCTGTATCAAACCCCATACCCCGTATCATTTTCATATATATGTTTTTCTCTTCATCATACCCACAACAGCACCAAAAATCATCTTCATTATCATCAATCTTTTTCTTGTTCTCTGGAACACAAAGAACCAGCAGCAGAGCAGTAGTATTAGTAGAACAACAAACCAGGAACAACAACTCATCATCATCTCATCGTGATCATCATCATCTATATCATCAAATTGTAAGGAACTTATTTTCCTTAAACTTTTTACTCCAATTATGGTTTATAATATGTTTAAACATCATAATATGTGTATATAACATATATATTTGAAGATTTGAGTGATTGTTCTTGAAAATGAGTTTTATAAAACCAAAACTTGAAATCACAAATTATATATGAAAAACTTGTTAGAATGAGATAATAAGTTGTTAAAATGTTATATTATGTTGTTATAAACGATTGGGACTACGATACAAATGATTTGAAACCAAAATTTTGAGTATATATGTTACTCTGCACGAACTGAACCCAGAACAGACGAACCCACCCGAACGGGTAAGCCCATATACCCGATCGGGTATGGACATCTACCCGGACATGTAAGTCCACTCACCCGGACGGGTGAACCACCTTTGGGCCGGAACCATAATGGGCTGAGTACTTGGGCTTGGACAGTTGGACAAACGAATATTGGACTTGGACTAAAATAAATGAAAACACGGATGACCCGAACGAGTCACAAGACTCACCCGTACGGGTAGTGTCTTGGACCCGGACGGGTTAGCACCCCAACCCGATCGGGTGAGGGTGTTTATGGGTCGAACGGGCTGTGCAAAACAATTGGGCCGGACCTGTTTGCTTCTAATTGGGCCAAATGGATTGGGTTCATTTAAACTGGGTCAAAACAAATTACTAAATAAAACGGGCCAAACAAGTTAGATAATCGGGTTAAGCTATTGGGCCAAAAACAAATGGGCCACGTGTTCTAGTTAATGAGCCGAACAACTTGGGTTGAGCCCAATGGGTCATAAAACTTTAAAATATAAACGCAATGCGGGTTAACATATTTTGAAATGGATGTTTAACTTGTAACATTTCGACAAATATGAAATGTCACTTTTTAACAAACTTGTATATATATATGTATATATATCGACAAATGATTAAGTTATATATATATATATATATATATATATATATATATAATGGCGAACGTTTATGATTATATAAATATATATATATTTAATAACAAGCGACAAATCTATATATATATATATGTTATATATATGTTATATATATACAAATGACGACTTTCGAAACCATGACATATATTTTTTTTATAAACGAAAATAAATATGACAAGAAGTTTTATAACAAATAAAACTTATATACATTTTATACGTAAACTACGTATTAAAAACATATATATATATATATATATATATATGTATGTATACATATATACATATACAACAATTGAACAATACACGTCTTTATACACAAAAGGAATATACGTTTAACAGACGTACTAAACATAATATACAAGTATATTTATATACATATATATGTAGAACAAATATATATATGTACGATGGGAAACAAAACAACCTTTAAATATATACAACTACATACATGTCGCACCCCCAAATTCGGGTTGCGGAAGCGAATCGGGTCAGGGCGCGACTAATCAATATACACAGCACATAAGATATAATGAACGACCACTATATGCGTCGTTTTACATTGATATTGATAAAACCAAAGTTTACATCAAAATGTTGTTTACATTAGCCCGGCTTGAAATTGAGAGATTTAAGTACATAATTAACCTATACAAAATATAATAATGCAGCTAAATCTCTGATTGTTTGCATGCTGACTCGAGCTAATAGTTCTTGATTGAACAGTCCAACCTACTGCTGGTCACCTGTGATACATGCTAAAATTGGTCAGCGAAACTCCGGTGAGCTCACAGGTTTGTATGTCAACACATATTTGTATGAACCGCAAGATTTAATTGAATTTAAAATGCAATTAAGCAAAATAAAAGTTATACAACCATAAGCACATAGTCTGAGCTTAACTTGAGCGTCAGGTCCAATTAAGGAAACCTAATTGAGTTGCCTACTACGAGTGCCTAATCTACACTCGTCTTTCCAAATGCTAATACGTCTGTTTGACCAGTTAGTGCGTGCTAACCCGGACGAGGATTGTCAATCCTATATGATATCATATACTAACATTCACGCTACATATGTATTACCAAACTATGTTGTGGAGGGCTTTAAAATGATTAGTGAAAACAACTCATGCAGTATTTGATTTGTATTGTACTTGCGTTCATATTGTAAAATAAAACGAGCAATGTAATCACACCCCTGATTGAAAAGCAGTAAAATAGGGGCCATGAGACTCACCTGAGCCTTTAGTGTTTATTTAAATAAACTTGAATTGATTAGCTGCGAATCGATGTCCGAAGACTTGTAACCTGAGGGCGTCCAATACGCGCGATGGTTATTACTTGCATAGGTATCTTAAAAGACTACCTTGTAGTTGTTTGTCCAACTAGAATGTCCAAATGATTACAATTTGGTTGATTGTTTAAGTGTTTGAAAATGTGTACGGCCCGTTGGTAATTGTTTGTAATAATAATCTCACATTATTATTTTGATGGTTTTGAAGTGTTATACCTAAAAGTAAGTTCCAATGTGTTTTAGAAGTCGTGTCACATTCGTGTGTGATGTTATACCAGTTTAACACCTTGTGTGAAAGTTCAGATGTAACACCGTTACTCGTGACCCTAGGGTAAGGGCGAAGCCCGTTAATGACGGGGATCCGAGGGCAGCGCCCCTAGTAGCGGGGTCCAAGGGGCAGAGCCCCTGGCTGGGGTCGAGCTGTGTCGCTAAGGGTGACATCCGCAATTTAATGCGACGTAGGGTGTTGTGTCGCTATATGCGACGTCCGTAATTTCTGCGACATAACTATTTGTGTCGCTATATGCGACATCCGTGATTAGTGCGACATAGTGGCTTATGTCGCTATATGCGACATAAGGTCTGATTTAGCGACATAAAGGCTTATGTCGCAGGTGGCCTGGAGCCTCTGCGACATAACGCGTTGTTGGCCGGAAAATGAGCCGAAAAGGTGTTTTTCGGCCTCCGTTTGACCTGAGACTTTTACCTAACCCATATTTGGACATTTTAAGCTTAAACAAACTATAAACATGTAAAAATAATGGAAATCGGAGTGTTTCGGGTCTTGTCGGAAACTTACAAACTTAACGTCGGAGGAATCCGAAAAGATGGAAATGTAGATCGTGAAGTGGTGAATGTTTTCTTCCAAATAAGCAAGGTGTTTCGAGGTCGTTTGATGGTGGAAATCGGTGGTGGTAAGTGGTGGTGGTGGTTGTTGTTTTAGAGAGAAAGGAGAAGAAGAGAGAGAATGATGAGATGAAAAATGAGGGAAGAATGGGGGGAGATGGCAGATTTTTGGGGAAAAGGGAGGGGGGGAATCTCTCAGATATAATCCCCGCGTTTACGCTCCGTGCAGTGTTCGTCTCCCGATTGTTTAAACGTTTAATTCAATTATTTTATACGTTTAAATATACATTTTAAAATACATTTTAAAATACGAATCTTTTATAAACATTGTGGTTGGAGTATTTTACCAATTACTTAGTAAGTGAATTATAAAGTATAATTAAATTTCGTTTTGATTGTTTGCGCGTTTAATATTTTAATCGCGTAGACGTTCGTTTGTACGATACTAATTAATTGTGAAATATTATTATCAAGATGACATTTTGGATAAAATAGTGTTATTAAATAATGTTATATTATTTAATAAAATTTGTTCACCAACGTCCGTATTTAATTGTACCGAATTACATTCGATTTGAAACTTGTGCGATTTAATCAAATCGCATAATTGTATATATTCCTCAATATATATTTCGATACATAAATTAGCCTAATACAAAACTAATTACATGTATTAACAATTGATTAGGCACAAATTACTAGTCCTAATTTGACGGGTGTCACAATACATGTATATACATATACGAAACAAAATATACGACATAAGAAATACTAATGATATTTCAACATAATGTCAACGACTATTCGTACAATTTAAGAAATCAACAATCTCTTCAAACAAACAAACTATTAACATAAATTGATTTAACAAATCCAAGTACTTATGTTAATACAATTATTGCGTATAGGTTGACATACCTGGGGCGTGCCATCCAACTGCTAGCATTCACATCACTACCACTACAGTGAGTTTACAACCCCTATTTTTAAATGTTTTCTGCTTTTAAACACAGGGGTGTTAAACATAGAAATTGCATGCCAACACATGCAATCAAATTATAAATTGCTTTATTGCTTTTATACAACTGTTGATTGATGAAATTACATTTTCACAAACTGTTTTGGGAATTAGACAACGTATCCTAGTACGGACCCAGACTTGAAATGTATGCATGAAAAGACCTTATGTCATGCAGACTGTAACCATTAGCTAGGTGACTCTAGCCACTGAGTATACGGATAGTACTATCACCGTGACGACCCTCCTAGGGATAGGAGTGTATACTTACATGTCCTTCAGGCAAACAACATAAGTGCTGGTCGTAGTTTGGTTATAGGGTTAGGTTGCGTTACTTTAACTTGTAAGGTTTAGATCACCTTGCAGGGGATCATAGTCTAAGAAATTCCTACATGTTTTTAGGAAGAACGAATCCTACAACTATTTCTTACTGGAAAATAAACCGGTTACTTATTTTATGCTGGCAGACAACCAGTAATATACTTTGGGATAACATCCCACATAAAGCTTGATAATTTAGGGTAACAGCCCTACAAATCTTATATTTTGTAAATGAATAACATTTCATTAATACAAACAAACTTGGTTAAACAAACCACATACTCATATAAACCTGTAAATTCACTCAACAATTTTGTTGACGATTTCTCTATGTTTTTCAAGAAATTAGCTGTGTAAGTATGAATCGCATGCATTCAAGATGGACAACCCTGGACTAATAGGATGCCACATATTTTGGGACGCTTTTGGAGATTTCCATAGTATGACTGCAGACATTATAGTCATACCCGTGAAATCTTACTTTATCTATATGTATTGTGAAATTAAATGTTTTAAACACTACTACTACTGTTACGACTTACCTGGTCGTAATCTTTTGTAATAACCGTTAAACTTGGCATCTTCGCTTATTATGTTGTGCAATAACCATATGCTCTGAGTATGAATGTACTATTTGGTTGATCTACTGATCGCAGCCCCGCCACGTCACCAAAGCTTCCACATATTTAATTAGTACTGATTGTAATTACCGTTTGGCGGGGTGTGACAGACTTGGTATCAGAGGCATTGGTTATAGCAAACTAGAAGTCTTTAAGTGACCGAAAACCTTAGAGACCTAGACTATAGCCTTGGCTAGAAACATTTATGCATTCACATATATATACTTTGCATACATCTAACATACGACTGACACTTCACCCATGACTTCTTTTGTCTCAGCATGTCGAGGCAAAATCCGATCTACTTGTATGCTTCTGATGAGGAGCCGACAGAGGATTCCTACCATAGCGACGCTAGCACCGGAGTTGCGAGTCCATCAGTTCACCGAGAGCTCTATCTGATGACACTAGTGATGCCTACATCACCCCACCACCGACTGCACCTGTGGTCCCACCCACTACTGCTACCACTGACCCTACCACTCATATGCTAGGGTCTACCTTTATGGCGACACGCCATATGACTGCTGGACCATCTAGAGGACCGGTACCTAGGAGGACACCCCGGATGTGTGTCCGAGATTTCCCTAGAGGACCACTTGCGCCCCGCGACAAGGCGCCGATGATAGAGGAGAGAGAGATACATTGTGATGAGCCGCCACAGAGGGTACCTAGGTTTGCTCACCTGGAGTGGATGACTCCTATGTTAGGGCGATGGAGGTCATTGGAGGGTTTTCCCTCTACATTTGAGACCGGGGAGTCCTCGCGATCCCCAGCTCCACTGCCTACTACTGGAGAGCCTGTAGAGTTGACCCTCCCTACCATTATTGTTGTGATTCGTACCTTGTTTCGTATTTCTGGTGGCAGGGGTATGCACCTTGCAGAGTTACAGAGTGATGTCTCCCGTTTGGATGGAGACATGACAGATATGCATGAGCGTTGCCACTTTTTGCTGGGCAACGTGGTTGCTGCCAGAGAGATAGCTGAGACCGCACGTGCTCGTGTCAGAGTACTGGAGAGACATGCGAGGACAACAGGGTTTACGATTGGAGCTTGTGTGTTGATGGCTGTGCTGAGGACAGCTGCAGGATTGTTTTTACCATATTTCCATTATACCCATGTATGGCGGGTTGTGCCTACTTTGGGTTAGATAGACTAGTTTTGGCTGATGGGTATGTTAGGAGGCCCATCACGTATCGTATAGACTTGTATTAGATGGGCATATGTATGTGTTTATTAGGTTTGTACTTGGGGAAAACTGTTGTTAGAATGGGTATATGTATAGAAAAACCCATTGTCTTTTGTATAGCCCTAACCGCTGATGGGCGTATTAGGGATCCCATCTTGTTTTGTACGAAATTATTGTATCAGCGTTACAACTTTTGATATAATATAACTTATGTTTGGTTATATTTCATGTTCATTAATTCTGACAACGACTATAGTATTATATCTACATTTATATGCGTGAGTTAGAAATGATAACCAATCAATAACACTTGAAATCGTTCCTTGAAAACCATGAAACATACCACACTTTGATTATTGATTCTTACCTTGAATTCCTTTGAACCTGTTTGTGTTAAATGATGATGAAAAGAAATATGTATTTGGTATTATATAATGACGCTTGACCAATGTGATTATATTATACTAAGTACATATGGACGTTTCAAAGTCGTGCGACATGTAATGTGGAACCTTGTTCTTAAATCCTTCATACGATTCCTTTGTTAAACAATGGGAAGTCTTGCTCTTAAATCCTTCATACTGTTCCTTGTTAAACGATGTGAAATCTTGTTCATCACATTCATTATCTTGGCATTGACTTCTGCATTTTATTCATCGCAGAACGGAATCATGCCACCAAAACGATGAATGACTAGGAACGGAATCATGCATTCAGGATGGACAACCCTGGACTAATAGGATGCCACATATTTTGGGACGCTTTTGGAGATTTCCTCTGTATGACTGCAGACATTGCAGTCATACCCGTGAAATCTTACTTTATCTATATGTATTGTGAAACTAAATGTTTTAAACACTACTACTACTGTTACGACTTACCTGGTCGTAATCTTTTGTAATAACCGTTAAACTTGGCATCCTAACTTATTATGCGGTGCAATAACCATATGCTCTGAGTATGAATGTACTATTTGGTTGATTTACTGATCGCAGCCCCACCACGTCACCAAAGCTTCCGCATATTTAATTAGTACTGATTGTAATTACCATTTGGCGGGGTGTGACAAATGGTGTTACAAGGAAAATGATTAGTTAGCCTAAACTTGTAGGCCTAAACATAGACCTAAAAATGTGATTGGTAGATGAGAAAAATTGATTGGATGAGATTAGGAGAGAGAAAAAATTCAACCAATGAAAAAAGTAGGTTTATTTTTAGGTCTCTGTAATTAGTCCTATATAGCATTACTCGTGTTACAATTGTCCTTGACTATGTTTCATGTTTTGAAAATGATTCATAAGTGACAAATTACTAATCCCATATAATACTTCTTTTTCAATATATCACCAAAAAAATACATCAACTCGATAGTGGTGCGAGTCACTAACATGTTATTGAAACATGTCAATTTGTTAGTCTGTTAACTAATCACAAGCTGCATATAGAGCATATAATTGTTGGGTGCAAATCCAATCCCACATCGAAAAGTGAAAAAAATATGTTTGTATATAAACTTATGGGCTACTCTCTCTATCACCAATTGGTTTAGAGTGAAACCTCAGTGGGCTTATATGTTAGACATATTGGATAATCGGTCCTAACAATAATATTCTTCAACTAAAACTAGATAACCGCGGCAACGCGAGTTATTGTTAAGTGTTTTGGTTATTTATTTCATAAAGGATTTTTATTTTATGTGATGTATTGGTTAATATATATATATATATATATATATATATATATATATATATATATATATATATATATATATTGTTGGTTTTATTTAATAAGGTAAAAATGACTTTAAGTAAATATATTTGTACCTATAACTTGTAAATGTAGGCCTAATATTTTAAGGGCCGATTTTCTATTTACCAAAATAAGTGGTATTTACTTAATTTATTGATATTTATTTATTTAATTTATACTTTCTTAAGTTAATTAATAATTTACGGCTGATTTTTTTTACCTAACTAACTTTTATTTACTAAGTTTATTGACATTTATTAATTTAATTTATACTTTCTTAATTTAATTAATAATTTACTGTTCATTTAAATGAAATTTGATTAGTTAATATTAATTTAAACATAGAGGGTGTTAAGGGTAAGTAGTATTAGAATAATCTTAATCGTTAGATCAAAATGAAGAAAACTATTTAAGGGTTGGGATTGCCCCAAGCTATTATGCTTTAAGTATATGTTATAGATAGATAGTAGTACTTGAGCTATTCACTGATCAATGTCCATCAAAATTTTAAATATGGTTCCTACACAGCTTAGATCCGCCTACTTTGAGGATATTCAAGAATATTGAGAGTTGAGCGTCTCAAACTTGTAATATTTTTAACATATACTAGATTTTAAGTGGCATATGGGTCCTGTCATTTTTTCCCTTGAGAGGCTTTTCACGTAAAAATCATGCATAAATGCTTTCTTTATATTGTGTATTTAATTATTGCCTTATACATGATTGTGTATTTTTTTATTGTGATGATCGATCCCAACAATACGTGCAATTTCCCTTAGAGAGATGAAACTTATTGGTCTAGCGCTTTCGGATGCTTGCTAGAACAACTATGTACACTTTAATTTGATATTAACATTAACATGTCATATTAGATAAAAGTATTCTTTTGGTGTTCTTGATAACTAACTTTGTAGTGACTTGTCGTTAGTATGTACGCAATAAGAAGGCGGTGGTTCGATGTAAGAGAAGAGCATTTTGCGTTTTTACTTGTTCCAACGTCAACCACTCGAACATAGTTGATTTAGGGCAAATGGCCCGAAAGGTAAGCTACTTGTCAAAAATTGCCAATAAAGGGAATATCAATTTTAGTGATGCTCAAAAAGGACCCGCATTTGAAAAGTTGTTCAATAAAGGATTTAATTTGTAAAAAAAAAACTTAATTAAAGGAATTGTTACCGTTTGGCTTTGTTATATTTTAAACTAGCCGATTTAGTTCCCACGTGACATAACCTCACCATTTCATTTTAATATCAGCCCTAACACATCATTATCTCTTTATATACTCTTATATCTCTCTGTAAAAAAATAAGGGTTACATTTTTTTAGTTTTACAAAAAACAAGTTGCAGGTAACCATTCACTTCTACAATGGCTAACTTTCAGCACCATCAAGATGGAATCGAATCATACTTGTGTGGAGATAATGCTAGGATCTGGACTTCGTGGACCGAAAGAAACCCAAGTAGTCGGTTTAATAGTTGCCCCAATTTCACACTCCCATTAGAATCAAGATGCAATTACTTCAGGTGGGTTGATCCAGAACTTCCTAACCCATGGTACAAAAAGAAAGCATTTGAATTGAATGTTGAAAAGGTTGAATTGGAAGCAGAGGTGAAGAAACTGAAGGTGCAGGTGAAAAGGATGGTTTGGTTATTGATGGTGGTTGTTGCGCTGAAGATGTCATGGAAGTGAAGATGTTTGATGTAGTGCACGATTATGATAAATAGGTTAAACCTTTTGATTCTTATGAATACCAGGAAAAACTCTTCCAAGCACGTTGATTCACCAAGAATACCGTGGATGGGTATGCTTTGATTCACAAAATTGGAACCTTGATTCACAAAATTGGAAGCAAAATCGAAATTCTTGAAAATAAAAACTGAGTTCATTACAATGAAGAAGAAAACTTAAATAATAAGCAGAAATTTAAACGGGCCTAAAAAACATAACGGGCCAAACACAAAGCCCAAAACAAAAGTCCAAAATGAACAGGAAAAACATATAATGGGCTGTATCTCCCAAACGGAGCCGTTTTTGGGCTTCGAGCATGGGGCTAACCACCTATGGTGGTTAGCATCTTGGTGGGCCTCGAACCGAGCTTCGATTCGCCTGCTCATGGGCCTGAAACGGAGCCCTGTAGCCCAAGTTATGCCCTTTTCCGTGCAGCCCTTTTTATTACACGCTCGTGGGCCTCCAGAAATACGTGGGCTCGATCTTCAATACTTGGGCCTCCATCATTCCTCCCTGGGTAGACAAAATTCATCCTCGAATCTATAGCAGGTTCATCTTCAGAAGAATCTCCATGAAAAGGTAACAAATGCTTCACATTGAAAACATCAGAACAACGAATATGACTTGGCAGCTTCAAACGATAAGCATTAGAATTGTTCTTCTCCAGAATCTCCACGGGTCCAATCTTCTTGGCTGACAACTTGTTGTAATCACCAACTGAAAAACGATCTTTAGTCAAAACTGCCCAGACAAAGTCTCCCTCCTCAAACTCAACCTGCCTGCGCTTTTGATCCGCATCCTGCTTGTACTTGGCATTAGCTTTGACCAAGTTATCACGAACACTTTGATGAATTCCATGCAACCCTTCCACAAAATCCTGTACTTTTTTAGGAACATTACCAGAAATGGACTGTGACATTAAATCGAGTGGCCCCCGAGGTTGAGCAGAATACACCACTTGAAATGGGCTAAATCCAGTACTGCGATTGACAACATGGTTATGAGCAAATTCAGCCTGACATAGCTTTTGATCCCAAGCTTTCACATGATCACCAACTAAACACCGCAAAAGATTACCAAGAGAACGGTTAACAACTTCAGTCTGCCCATCTGTTTGAGGATGATAAGCACTACTGAAATTAAGCTGAGTGTTAACCATCTTCCACAAGTTACGCCAAAAATGACTCAAAAACCTGGTGTCTCGATCAAAAACAATAGAAGATGGCAAACCATGCAAACGATAGACATCACGAAAGAAAAGCTGAGCCACATTAATTGCATCTGTTGTCTTTTTGCAAGGAATAAAGTGCACCATCTTAGAAAAGCGATCAACAACTACAAAGATTGAATCATTACCCCTTTGAGTACACGGTAACCCCAATACAAAATCCATGCTAAGGTCCACCCATGGCTGCAAGGGAACAGGTAAAGGCATATAAAGTCCAGCATTAGTAGCTGTGCCTTTGGACACTTGACAGATCCGACATCGCTTAACATACCGATCCACCTCCTTTCTCATAGTAGGCCAAAAATAAGATGATTGCACTAACTGTAAAGTGCGATCACGACCAACATGCCCTTCACCATGTAACTCCTTTATGATTTGCAAACGAAGACTAGAATCAGGAATACACAACTGATTTCCCTTAAAAAGGAAACCATCATGCACCAGAAAATCTGACCTCTGCCCAGATTGAACATCCTGCATAATAATAGAAAAATATGGGTCAACAGAAAGCTGATGCTGTAGAACATCCAACCCTGGCACACTGACCCTCATAGTCACAAGCAAATTACTCCTCCTGCTCAAAGCATCTGCAACCCGATTTGTGATTCCAGATTTATGTTTCACAACAAAAGTAAAGTTCTCCAGAAAAGCCATCCAACGTGCATGCTTATGAGACACCTTATCTTGACTGCGAATGTGCCTTAAAGAATCATGATCTGTAAACAAAACAAACTCCTTGTGAAATAGGTAATGGCGCCAATGCTTCACAGCCTGGACCACAACATAAAATTCCAGATCATAAGTGCTATATCGTAGCTTTGGGCCTGTCAACTTCTCACTAAAATAAGCAACTGGTCTCCCTCCTTGGCTAAGAACACCCCCTATGCCAACCTTAGATGCATCAGTATGAAGTTCAAAAACTTTAGAAAAATTGGGCAACACCAGGATAGGTGTTGTTGTAAGCTTCTCCTTTATTTTCTGAAAAGCTAACTCTGCATCCTCAGTCCACACAAATGTCTTTCCCTTCATACATTCTGTCACTGGTGCCATAACAGAACTGAAATGGGGAATGAACCGCCTATAAAATGAAGCAAGTCCATGAAAACTACGCACTTCAGTGATTGTAGTTGGAGTTGGCCACTGCTGTATTCGCCTGCTCATGGGCCTGAAACGGAGCCCTGTAGCCCAAGTTATGCCCTTTTCCGTGCAGCCCTTTTTGTTACATGCTCGTGGGCCTCCAGAAATACGTGGGCTCGATCTTCAATACTTGGGCCTCCATCAATGTTTCTGAAGGTGTAGATGAAGTGAAGATGCTTATCATCATTAACCACATTCTCATCATCATCAGTCATATTCTCATCCTCTTCCTCATCATCATCTGTCTTATTCTCATCGTGTTCCTTATCATCCTCATTTACCACTTCCCCATCCTCATTAACATGTTCATCATTCTGACTAATAGGATATTCCTCAATATATTCACTCATATCAATATCATTATGATCCAGGTAAACATTAATAGGGCTTTTGAAAGCTAGTGTTGACACATAGATTGTGACAACAGATCTAGCTTGAAATAGGACTCGTGTAATTATTATTATGTTTATGTATTGGTTTAGATTTGTAAATGAATATTTCGTTATTAAAGATAGATGAAATTTTGTTTTTAATATATACGTTTGTTGCGAGTCGAGATCTCAAGTCGCAAGTGTTGCGAAGCGAGATGAGATCTGAATTCGCAAAGCTATGAACATAAGGAGCTTGGCGAGTCGAGTGTATTATGGGCTTGGGCTGCATAGCGAGTCGAGTCAACTCCTAGGCCCAACGGCTGCGAGTTGAGACGACTTATTTAAATGATTTTTGTTGAGAAAATCATTAACTTTTTGATTTAATCTTTTGCAATTCCGATTTGATACCTGCGAACTCAATATCCAGAGAAAACAAAAACCTAACGGCTAGGCTTTGACGGTTTTTCGTTTAAAGCAAAGTATTAGATCACCTAAAACGCGAACTTATTCGTTGTTAGTAAGATAACATCGTATTAAGGAATTTCACACCTTAATACTACAGATAACGAAGTTATCGATCCTAGAACTAGGGACTTACAATTGGTATCAGAGCTTTCGGGCTAGATAACAAAGGTAGTTCGAGGTTTTAGTGATTAATCGCGTTTGATTCAGATCGTTTATACGTGCATTAGTACATATTAACGATCAAAATCATTCTCTGGACGATTTAGGGTTTGTTTACAGTCGAAATTTCCAGTTTCAATCGTAAAAATACCTAAAATTGTTGTTTTCGGGTTTTTCAGCCGTTTCACGAGTCGAGATTAGGGTTTCGGATAAGTCTGCGAACCGGGTTGAACTTGCGAACCGAGATTCTGCGAGTCGAACTTATTTGCGAATTGATATATTCTGCGAACCGAGATCTCCTGCGAACCGAGAACATTTGCGAGTTGACATTACTGCGATCCGAACTGAGACTTGCGAACCGAGATTTTGCGAGTCGAGCTGAGATTGCGAGTTGAACTGAGTTTCTGCGAGTCGAGATTTTTTTTTTTTGAATTCGCAAATACATTTTAACTTTAAACTTCACGATGTCTGACCTTAGCAAAATGATTGAGATGGAACACGAGATTGGAAAATCTAATGTTCCACCTAAATTGTTAAGAGTTGAGGATTATTATAGCTGGAGGGATAGGTTTGAATCTTACTGTAGATTCCATGATCTATTTATCTGGATGTGTATCAAGAATGGATACACGGCACCTACACAAACTGTTGAGAATGCTATTGTGCTTCTCACTTATCAACAGATGAGTGAAGCACAAAAGAAGGAATTTGAGGTTGAGAACAAGGCTCATTCTTCAATCAAGATGAGTCTACCTAAGAAACTTAATCATCAACAGTCCTTCCAAACTGCTAGAACTTTGTGGACAGCTCTAGAGAAGAGGTGTGAAGGTAGTCCACAAGTTAAAGCAGGAAAGAGAAATCTCCTGAAAAAGCAGTTTACTGTTTTCAAATCTTTGAAAGGAGAAGATCTTGATGCTTATACCACAAGATACTATCATTTGTTGAGTGAGCTAGATGACCATGAGATTGTAACTACCGAGACTGAGAAAACCGATAAGTTTATTGAGGGTTTACCGTCTAAGTGGGAAATGCATGGCATAATGCTTATAGACAATGATGAGAGGTATGCAACTATGACCTTAGAGCAGGCTATTGATAAGCTAAGAGGTTATTATTTCACCAAGAAGACTAGAGATACTAATTCTGATCAGGCTCAGGATCCGGGATTTTATCACTGAAAATCTACTATCTCTACTGCTTCCTCGAGCTCGACCACTACTTTGTTTGTTGGTATTGTTGATGGCAAAGGTGAAATGATTACTGATGAATTGTGTCTTGTTACCTCATCTGGTAGTGAAGCAAAGGGAAAACCAACTGAGAAGTCACCTCAGGAGCATCAAAAAATGCCTATGAGTGTGAAATCTGTTGAACAACAATTATCTGTTCTTGCTTCCTTTGTAGCTTCTTATGAAAACTACATTCAGGGTAAAATCAATGATCGAATTATGTTTGACGAAGATTATGATCAGATCGACCCTGAGTATCTTGAAGAAATAGAACTTCAGGATCAACTTGCTATGTTGTCTAGAAGAGTAAAGAATTTCTTGAAGAAAACTGGTAGAAAGGTAGTTGGCAATCGATCAGGGTTTGATAAAACCAAGATCAAGTGTTTTAACTGTCAGAGTTATGGACACTTTGCTCAGGAAAGCCAAAGACCTAAGGTAGAACTGGCAATGGAAAACAAGGTTCGGGAAGCACTCTTACTTCCAAAGCCTTGGTTGTGAAACAGTTGGATGGCTCTTATGAATGGAAAGCTCAGTCTGAGGAAGCTTTCATGGCTGAGATTGATGAGTCTACATCCTACATGCCTACTGATGCAGAGTGTGATGTAAAGGTGTCTGAGGTTGATATGAAAGCAAGTGATGAAGACGTGCTGTATATGGATTCAACTGAAAATATGAATCCTGAAGACTTTGTAGCATGCATGGCTGAAATTCAAACAGAGAAGAAAAGGGTATGTATTGATATTCTTACTCTTGCTGATGTCTGTTATTTAGTTACTGATTTGCAGTCACAGGTTAGTGTTTTAACTGTAGCAAACAGAGAAGAAAAGGGTATGTATTGATATTCTTACTCTTGCTGATGTCTGTTATTTAGTTACTGATTTGCAGTCACAGGTTAGTGTTTTAACTGTAGCAAACAAAAACCTATCTTCTCAAGTTAGCATATTGACTGAATCTAATAAGACTGTTAGATCTGAACTTGAACTTGCTAAGATTGATGTGCGTAGGTTAAGTGATGATAAACAGGACTTAAAATATAAAATTAAGTCTGATTCTTCTGATAGGATTGCACTTAGAGATACCAGTAACGAAAAAGCTGTCATCATAGATGGTCTCTATATGAACCTAAAAGAATTAAATCAGACAATTGCTAATAAGGAGAAAGAGTTAGCTGACTGTAAGTTGAAGCTAGTTGAGCAAAATCGAAAGATAGAAAATTATCGAACCACTGAGATGGACAAGATGCTAGATGCTCAACGAAGTGTAAAGGATAAGTCAGGACTAGGTTATAATGAGACACCTCCTCCTTTCAATTCGAATTACACTAGGCTTCCAGAAGATACTGAAATGACTGAAGTATGTTCTGAAAAACCAGTAGCTAAATCTGATCAGTCAGAGGCACAGAAGAATGTTATTAAGAATCCTTCAACTGATGATAGTAAGAAAATTCCTCACACTAAAGTACATTTTGTACTGGGTGGAGTAATTATCGATACTAAGACTGATGAAGTGGTTAATAAAGAACATGTAGTTGAACCTTTAGTGCCTAAGACACCGACAGCGGATGCAAAAGTTAGTAAGTCACGAAAATAGATGTCCTGCTTCAAGTGTCACCAAAAAGGACATGTAGCTTCTTGTTGCCCAAATAAGAAGTTGGAAGCATCACATAAGTTAGTGAATACTGAAAAGACACCGACCACCTCTAGTTCAATTGTAGACAGGTTAGGCTCCAAACCGGGATTAGGAAGCAAACATGTAAACATTCTGAAAAGAGATGGTAATCATAGTGTCTCTCCACCTAAACCTAAAAGGCCTTATACTCTAAACGAAAATACTTTCAGTAAGCTAAGAGATAAGACACCTTCGAGGTTTAGGACCCCAAGTAGAAACCATCGTCAGTTTGAAAATGGTTCTACTTCGAGTGCACAGGGAACTAAGTTTGTGCCTAGGAGGTTTTCTACTCACTCTCCTCATAGGCCTAAGACTACAGATCATCAACAATCTCAAACTCCTATGAAAGTTACCAAGACTCCCGATGGGAATAGTTATGCTTACTTTAAGGAGGTTCAGATTGTAGATGATCAGGGATAAACCAAGACCGTAATGGCTTGGGTCCCTCTTGAAAACTAACTGTGTACAACTTGTTATGTGTAAGAGCAGACTGTGAACAAGGACAACTGGTGGTATGTAGACATAGGATGCTCAAGACACATGACAGGGGAACGAAGTCTTCTGAAGGACTTCAAAGAAGGTTTCAAGCAAAAAGAAAATTTTGCAAGAGACAAAGGAGGAGTAATTACTGGGAAAGGAAAAGTTTCAAATGGAACTTTGACTCTAGAGGATGTGAATTATGTTGAAGAACTAACTCATAACCTAGTGAGTGTTTCTCAAGTCTGCGATAAAGGTCATCCAGTTCATTTCAATGAAAAGGAGGCTTTAGTTCTGAAGCCAGGCTTCACAATTCCTGAAGAATGGATATTGATGAGGGCACCAAAGAAGAAGGACATCTATGCTATAAACATGGTGTTTCTAATTCTTCAATGGTGTCGACATGCTTACTATCCATGGCCTCAGAAGCAGATGCACTTTTATGGCACAGGAGAATGGCATATCTGAACTTTCGAAAAATGAATTTTATAACCAAGAATGGATTAGTTCTAGGTGTACCACAGAAACGTTTCGAGTCTGAAGACAAGTGTGTTCCTTGCCTAAAAGGAAAGCAGCACAAGAAACCACACAAGTCTAAGACTGAAAACATAATCTCCTCGCCATTTGAACTACTACACATGGACCTCTTTGGCCCAATAAGAAAGAGAAGTCTAGGTGGCAAGTGGTACTGTTTAGTTATCACAGATGATTACTCTAGATTCTCATGGGTATTCTTATTGGGATCTAAGGATGAAACTCCAGGAATATTAATGGAGTTCTTTGATCTAGTAGAGAATGTCTATAAAACAAGAGTAAAGCGTATTCGTAGTGATAACGGAACGGAATTCAAGAACTCAACGTTGAATATCTATTGCTTAAGCAAAGGGATACAACATCAATTCAGTGCACCATATGAACCTCAACAGAATGGTGTTGCTGAAAGGAAAAATCGAACATTGATTGAAGCTGCTAGAACAATGCTTGCAGATTCAAAGCTTCCGGTCATATTTTGGGCAGAAGCAGTGAATACAGCATGTCATGTTCTAAATAGGGTTCTTACGTTCAAAAAGCGTAACAAGACTTGTTATGAATTATTGAATAATAAGAAACCTAATCTGAAGGGATTTGAACCCTTTGGAGTTGCATGTACAATATTGAAAACAGGAAATCAAGCTAAATTTGGCGAAAAGGCTGACGAAGGATTTTTCCTAGGTTATGTGCCCAATTCGCCTAATAAAAGGGTTTTCAATAAAGTCACGGGACGACTGGAAATCGTTTATAACATTGAGGTTACGAGCTATGTACCTGCTGTACATAAGGGATTAGATTGGCTATTTGACTATTCAGATCTCTTTCAGTCATTTAAAGTTCCCATAAGTGACTTTGTCAGTGATTCAGAGATCTCTCAGAACTTATTGCATGAAGACTTGGACAATGGTCCTTCTTCAACATCGAGTGTTCCGAAATCTGGAATCAGGACAACAGATGACTCAAATGAAGCTTTTTCAAGTGGGTCACAACAACCTTCAAAGGATAAGTATCAAGAAACAGAAGATTCTGAGGAGGATCATCAAACAAAGTTTGATGATGTACTTACTTCTTTGAACCATTTAAGGTTATCTTCTGCTAGTTCAGAAGACATGCCTTCATTAGCAGAGATTGATACTAACTTAGGAGATGAGTTAATAGTTGACCCTATACCGGTTACAAGAACGAGTAAGAATCATCCCGTTGAAAACATCATCGGTGATATTAATACTCCTGTTCAAACTAGGACTCAATCTAAAGCTAGTACATCTGAAAATTTAGAAAGCTTGTATACTGCTATGAAAGAGACAGGGATTCCTAATCAATGTCTATATTCATGCTTTATCTCACAAGTCGAGCCTAAAAATGTGCAAATGGCTCTAAAAGAAAGCTCGTGGGTCGAAGCTATGCAAGAAGAACTGTTACAGTTCTCTAAATTACAAGTATGGGAGTTGGTTGACCTTCCAAAGGGAGAATATCCAATTGGAACTAGATGGGTATTTAAGTGTAAGAGAGATGACTGGGGAGTCATTACTCGCAATAAAGCTCGTCTAGTGGTTCAAGGGTTTAATCAACAAGAAGGAATAGATTACAACGAAGTGTTTGCACCAGTTGCTAGGTTAGAAGCAATTAGAGTATTCTTAGCATTTGTCTCTTTTAAAGGTATCAAAGTTTATCAGTTGGATGTTAAGAGTGCCTTTTTGTATGGCAAAGTTGAAAAATTGGTGTATGTTTCACAACCGCCAGGGTTTACTGATTCTAACTATCCAGATAGAGTATATCGCTTGAATAAGGCTCTATACGGATTACATCAGGCACCTAGGGCATGATATGGAACACTATCAACGTATCTACTTGAGAATGGATTTATAAGAGGATCAATTGATAGTACACTTTTTGTAAAGTGGAACAAGAATGACTTTCTACTTGTACAAGTATATGTTGATGACATTATCTTTGGATCTTCTGATGAAAAGATGTGTCAAGAATTTGAGAAAGTCATGAGAAAATTTTTTAAAGATGTTGCCTTTAGTATTTTTAAAGGATGTTTGATATTTATCAAAATTTTAACTTAAGTGTATGTTATATGTTTCGAAAAGATACATCATTTAGTGACCTCTACCTTGAAATTAAAAGATGCAGTGTTATGTGTTTTACTTAAGTTCTTCAGTATATTATATAACATAACACTTTAGATATTGTTCACATTAATAATAACAGGTTTGCTCAGAAATCTATGTCTAATTTGTTTATGTGGATCATAATACCGGTAATCGTCTTGGACTGTTTAAGACATTGGAACATTCACTTTTGTGAATAATTGGTTCTAAATATACAAGAAGTTATTTTATTATCAAAGTTATGTCTTGTGGATAAAGGTAAATAAGATATAATTTTATAAATATAAGTCTAATACTGGATAATTTGTAATTTTATTGTACTTATATGAATTTCATGAGGTATGCATACTAACAATCGTCTTGTTCTTATTAAAATAAAATATAAATGGCTTATTCTTCCTAATATGATCCCTAAGCAGTTTAAATTTTAAGCATATTAATTTTTAAATTTGTTTGCTTTCATATGATGTTAGTACTCTTAAATTCTTATATTTTATATTTTATTTTGTATTTATGTTTAATGATTAATAGAAAGTTTTGTTTTATTTTATTTTATTCAATGTGTTACCCTTTGGAATTGAATTATACTGGATATTTATTTTATGTTGAACAAACGAGTGTTGACAACTGAAAAATACTATATAGGTTACGTGGAATGTTAATCGAAAGTCTTCCGACTCACATGTAGTTGAGCAGCATGTCCTGATTTTATATCAGCGGTTAATTTTTCTATTATAACTTATATATATTTTAGACTTGTCTATATACTTAAGACCATAAGGTATATAAGTAAATAATTTTAGCTCAAGATTTTTCTCTATACAAGATTAACTGTATCACGAGTTTAGTCGGTTAATATATGTAAGAAGATTATCATTGAGGAAAAATTATGCAAAAAATTTTTCTTTAAAATGTTTAGGCTACATAGTTACAGAGTTAACTATATGAGTGTGAATGAGTTTTGATTTATACTTAGAATTTAATTCGTATTTTTAATTTTAATTCTGCGAGTTTGACTAGTCAATGCTGCGAAGCGAGACTAGTGCTGCGAGTTGACATTAAACCTGCGAATCGAGTTAAAGTATACAGGTTAAGTCAAATGAGTCAAACCCCCACCGAACCCACTTCTTATTTGCGAGTTTACTTAAACTTGCGAATCCAGTTTGTGCGAAATGAGACGAACTTACTTTTCGTTTGGTTTCGATTTTGCGAGTTACAAGGACGAGTTTTTGATCCGTTGCTTTTATACACTTTCGTATTGCGAACATTTTGAGGTATAAACCAACGGATTTCACCGTTTAAATTATACTAAATCGAAGTTTTTATGCATCTAGGGTTTCATTTTAAAGTTTAAACGATTAACGTAGATTAAAGGTGTTATTAACTAGAATCCTATGGATTAATGTTAAACGAACCTTAATAAACGTAAACCAATCGATAAATCTTTATAACATTGAGAATTTAATCGATTTTGAATTCAACCCGCAACACCAGTTCATGTTGCGAGTTGACCACAGGTTCAATTCGCAGAGCCACAATTAGCGAGTTGAGATAGCTCTCGATTTGCAGATTTACCTTTGCGAATTGACAACTTGTTTGTTGACTTGTTGACCATGCGAGTCGACTATGTTTGTTGACTTGTTGACTTGCGGACTGAGTTGATTAGCGAATCGACTTGCGAGTCGAATTGCGGATTGACTTGGTTAGCGAGTTGACATGGTTGTGAATTGAGTTGCGAGTTCAGTTTTGATTTTTGCGAGTTGACTATAACTTGTAAAAATAAAATGTAACTTGCAATTAATACTTTTAATATAATAAGCTACTTTTATTTGTATCTACAAGAAACTTATGACTTTAAAAGTTTATTATAATATGTTTTGACGTACGAATTTTATATTAATACGTAATGACATATGTATTTATATATATATACATATATATATATATATAAGACTTTGGTTTTAATTTACTTATACCATTATATATATATATATATATATATATATATATATATATATATTTAACTTATGACTCAATTGTAGTTAGTTATATTATTATATACGACTTGAGACTGCAAAGTAACAAGTTATATATAATTTTAAACTAAGATGTTTGATGAATTTCGATTCATAATACGTTATAGTTTAAAATTTATTAACGTGTGTTAATTGTTACTGTTATTCTTTTTTACAGATACGGCACGATAATTCGATAAAGGTCACAACATTCTTGTTGATCTTGATCTTTCGGTACGTGGAGCAAATAAGGTTGCTCAAGTGCTGACATTGTTGGCACGTTCACGTATCCGGTATGCTGTTACGGCATCTCCACCTATTTCTCAGATGATACTGGATGATTTCTGGGATGGTATTCAGTATGATCAGACTGTTGTCCCTCCGGTTATTAGAACAACGGTTAATCAGCAACCGATTGTGTTTACTACTGGAAATCTTCATGAGATTTTACAGCTTGGGATGGAAGAACAGGAGAACGGAGATATAGAGTTTCCCATGGATTTCATTGAGGGAGCTATAGGCCGTATGGGATATACGGGTGATAGACACGGACGTCAGTTCCAAAAACCTCTGGTTATTGGACAGTGGAGGTTTTTGTGGCACGTGATTGTCATGGATTTTGCACCAAAGAAGGGAGGTTTTGATGAGTTGAGACCTGCCCTTGTATCAGCTGTGATGTCCCTGGTTTACAACAAACCATACAGTTTTTGTGACTATATTTTTGGCGAGCTGGTTAGACGGATTTCGGGTTCTGTTAGATCACAGTTTTTAGTTTACCCGCGTTTTTGTATGCTGATCATTTGTGCTCGTCTGCCAGAGCTTGTTATTCCTGGGCCACACTTACGTGTAGATACTATTGGGCTCAGAGGATACAATGCTATGTTTTTGCAGACAGTGAGGAAGGAAGGGGTAGTGAAGCCTGAGGAGAGAGAGCTTTTTGGTTTTCTTGTCGATCCTGCCTATGTGACGCCACCAAACCATGGTTGGTTAGATGTTGGTGTTGTTGCTGCTGTTCCAGACCCGATAGCTGATGTGGTTCACACTGAAGATTCACAAGAGCTCATCGAGGATGTTTTGGAACAACCTGGACATGCTGGGGAACAGTTGAACCCAGATGTTGCTGCCCAGGTGATATAGGAGGTGCTGGTTGAGCTTGATGATGCTAATGATCCCTTGCTACGGGATATTGATAGTTATGTTGCACCACCTAAGGTAATTTCATAATTATATAGTAATATAGGTACTTAGTTGTTACATTATTATTATAATATTATTATATAACGAAAATGTTATAGATATTTAGTTAATTAGATAATATTTCTGATTAGAAAATATAAATATCATTATAATCAGGGAGCTGAGACTGCAGACCCAGAGGTCACTCGACCTGAGGGTGAGTAGGGACAAATTGATGGATCTGAGGGTTTACCTTCTAAGGTAATTATCAAATTAATCTTCAAAATATATAGAACTTGTATGATAGAGCTTCTAGCTAATCATAAATGTTTAATATATTTAATATTTAGGATTCTGATGTCGGTCCATCTAGAGGCCGTGATGGTGAATCGGCTTCAGATGATGATGATAGTACTCCTTCTCCACCTCCAGATGCTGGTTATATTAGATATCGATCTAGGATGATTCCAGATCCAACACTGAAGGAGAAGAGAAAGGCTAAGGAAGTCGACCCAGACTTCAGTATTATTCCAGATCCAGGTCCTGAGGAAGATGATATATTTCTTATTTCTCAACGTCGTAAGCGTTCCAGGACGTTGACCATTCAGGATGGTATGTTTTACTTAGAGTTAGATTATCTTAACTTTTTGTTTATCAGGAGTTCAACTGAGACAGTTAATTCTGTGACAGTTTCTCGAGATACATCGCAAGTAGAGACGATGATACTGGTGGTTACTAAACCAGTATATGTACCATCTGAGGTATGATATAAATGTTTAGTACTACGAGTATTATAAATATTTAATTAGAGATTGAGACAGAGTTATCTGTAACAATTACTTCTTTAATTGTATCTAACTTTTCAGGCTGAGAAACTGCTTGAGTCAGTGGAACTAGAAATGGTCTCCAAGACGATTGAGAAGGGAGTTGCTGAACTCGTACATGATGCACAGTTCCCGACCAATAAAGCTAGTAGATTTGCAGCTAGTCTTCTCAAGGAAGCGTTATCTCAAGCTATTCCACAGCTTACACCTGAGTCTCACATTGCTTCGCTTACACCACCTGGACCATCCACAATTTCTGTCATTCCGACGACTGATGCTGAAAGGATTACATCCTTAGAGTCAAGAGTCAAGGAATTGGAATAGATTACATCCAAGATTCCAGGGTTGTTAGTTGAGAATGTTTCTCTTGCTCAGCAGATGGTTCATATAAGTGAATCGCATTTGACTCTGCTGAAGACTCATGATACTTTGCTTGCTGATTTTACTGCCCAGCGACTGAAGCTTGAACACTTAGAACGTTTGGTGTTGAGAGGGCATTCAGGACAGTCTGCTCAGGGGGAGATATTGATATATCAAGAAGCTTGCAAAGAGGATGAATTAGCAAAGAAGAGAAGAGATGATGAAGATGATGATCCCAGTGCATAGAAAGATGGTGAGCCGACTGGTAATTCAAAGACTGGTGAGCAAGCTATTATTCAAGGGGAGTCTGTTGGTGTTAGTGCAAGTGGTGATGGTGCTGGTACAAGTGCTGCGGGTACAAGTGAAGCTGGTAAGATAGCTTAAACTTGTGTAGATATTTGTACTTAGAATTTAGTTAACTTAATAGTTTTGTTAATATATTCGACTTGAGATTATTATTACAAGTAAAATATATTAGAAATTGTTTAAGTTATTTGATTCTGAAAAGTTAAATAAATTAGTGATCGAAAGTCTTCCGACTCATTGAGAAGTCGAGCGGCGTGTTCTGATTTATTTCAGCGGTCAAAGTTTATTTTAACTTAGACATTTTAGACTTGAGAGTTTTTATAACTGACAAGTTAAATATGTATGATTTTTAACTAGACAAATGATATATAATTTAAAGATATAATTGAAAGTTAAGTTTTATTATATAACAGTTCAATTAAGTCTTGGAAATTATATAAGTTAGTTAATTGTAAACTTAAATGTTTGGTGATTATTCACAGTACACTAGAGTTTAAATTTAATTAATGTTTGTTAAGTGTTTGATATAAGACTTAGGAAATCTTAGGTTGATTCAGGGTAATCAATAAAAGATTTATAAGTTATATATTTCGCGTTTATTACACAAAAGGATTAGTATTGGAATTCTTAGATTGATTCAGGGAAATCAATAAGAGAATTTAAATTATTAATTTATTTGTGTTTGTTTGTTTTCTCTAGGAATGGAAATTTTAGATCTATCAGATTCAGAAAATGATATTTTGGATGAGATAGATGAAGAGATTGATTATGATCTTGAAGAGGGAGAATTTCAACCACCTGAAGATTGGACTGCTGTTTCTGAGATTGTGCAAGACATGGGTGTAGATCCAGATGCTAATGTTGATGAACACCATGTGAGCCCATCTAGGACAGAGGTTGTTATTGAAAATGATGAAGGTCCAACGGTTGTCGATGTAGATGAAGAGATCGATGCCTCAACCGATACAGAAGATGAAATTCTTATTCCTACAAATAATCCAGCTGTTGTACTTAGGAAACTTCCAAAACAAAGAAAGAAAATTGGAGTTTCAGAAGTAGATATAACAGCAAAACGTGTACCACGTAGAGGGATTATTGGATGGTACTTTGACTCAGACCTGAAGCTTTTTGCAATTAAAAAATTTGACGGAGTTCAATATTTTGAGCGAAAGCTTGCGGTGTTTAATTCTTTGCCTAGATTTAAAATTCGAGATTTGGTTCGATTACCTTTGAATAACCCAAGTGATGATTTTGTTGGAAGATATGTTGAACATATAATCAAGACTGAGGTTAGAGCTAATAAGTTTGAAAAGACTAAGCCAAGAAAAGGAAAGACTATCAAGTTGGAAGAGAGAAGTCAAAGGACAGGAAGAAGAAGAAGAAGAAAGAAGGTTTATCCATCTGTCAAGTGTGTACAACAGATTCCACTGAAGACAATGCCACAAGATATTTTGGGAAATATGAAATGTTGGTATGTGGATTCAGAAACTGGAGAAGCTGTCATGCTTGAAGCAGATGATGAGGTTGTAAGTGGTGAGCGTGAGATTTTAAAGTTTATGACCATCGACACCTAATGAATATGTCGAAGAAAGATTTGTTAAAGTTACATAAAAATAGAATCTTGACGACAGAAGCATGGGGTGATTTAGCACGAGATTATCAGATGATGGTTAAGACTTGTATTAAGATGAAGATATACGCAGGAAGTAAAATTTACAAATGAAAACTAAAGACAAGCGTGAAGATAAAGACGCTAGAGCTATTGTCAAGGGGGAGTCTGTTGAGACATAGATTGTGACAACAGATCTAGCTTGAAATAGGACTGGTGTAATTATTATTATATTTGTGTATTGGTTTAGATTTGTAAATGAATATTTCGTTATTAAAGATAGACGAAATTTTGTTTTTAATATATACGTTTGTTGCGAGTCGAGATCTCAAGTCGCAAGTGTTGCGAAGCGAGATGAGATCTGAATTTGCAAAGCTATGAACATAAGGAGCTTGGCGAGTCGAGTGTATTATGGGTTTGGGTTGCATAGCGAGTCGAGTCAACTCCTAGGCCCAACGGCTGCGAGTTGAGACGACTTATTTAAATGATTTTTGTTGAGAAAATCATTAACTTTTTGATTTAATCTTTTGCAATTCCGATTTGATACCTGCGAACTCAATATCCAGAGAAAACAAAAACCTAACGGCTAGGCTTTGACGGTTTTTCGTTTAAAGCAAAGTATTAGATCACCTAAAACGCGAACTTATTCGTTGTTAGTAAGATAACATCGTATTAAGGAATTCTGCACCTTAATACTACAGATAAGGAAGTTATCAATCCTAGAACTAGGGACTTACAGCTAGTTCAACCATTTTTTTCATATCCCTATCATCATTCAAATACTTAAGCCCACCATCTTTTATTTCCTTCCAAGTAATACATATTATCACAAACTAAATCAAGAATGTCTTCAACTTTATGAGTGAATTCTTTCACACTAGTATTGTTAAAATCGTACCGGGTAAGGATATAAAAATGCAATTAACTATGACCCGATATTCGTAGTATGTACTCAACTATTCGGGCTTCAATTGTATGTAAAAAACTAGTTATTTTTTTCCATTGTAATTTTCGGCATTTTTTCCACGTGTCATCTATATAAGGTGCCACATGTCATCCTTACAAGTTGCCACGTGACCAAATTGCATACGATGGAAAGAAATAACTAGTTTGTTACACACAATGAAAGCCCAAATAGTTAATTATACACTATGAATGTCAGACTATAGTTAATTATATTTTTATATACTTACCCCAATCGTACCCATTGGAAGAGAGTAAAGCACCACCACTATAGGTTAGTGTATCCATTTTAGAATAACCATAATAATGCATTCTTACCGTGCACACTAAATCGTCATTACCGCTAATAGAAGCCATGGAAGAAAGAAGAAATACATACCAATTAGCGGAATGGAACTAGGGGTTGTCGATTGCACTTACATAGCAACTTTGGATGTCAGAATCGGAGTTAGGCTTGAGAGTATTTGGGGCTTTGATCGATCGGATTTAGGGTTCACAAGTGATTTGAGCAAAATTCTCTCATTAGGTGTATTTTATTTCTATCCTAAATTGCCTCATTTAACTTAATTCGCAAAGAAATTACAGGTCACAAATAAATTGACCGGTTACAAATCAATTTCCCCCTAATTGAACAACTTTTCAAATGCGGGTCCTTTTTGGGCATTACTAAAATTGATATGCCCTTTATTGGCAATTTTTGACAAGTAGGTTACCTTTTCGGGCTATTTGCCCTTGTATATAACCTTTATATCTAAAATATTGTTTAGTTAATTTATCTATTTTTATTTAATTATCAAAGATCTTAAATATAATAAGGAACACTTGGAGAGCGCAGTACGACGGAGAGTTGTATGCTGCGTTCGGGAAGGATGAATCGTAGCAAAAGTTCCTAGATTCATGGAGATATAAAACAACATATAAGTTATCATGCTTGCATATCCATCATTTGTGTCTCCAACAATTATTCCAATAAATTTATCATTTAACTTGGTCAAATCACTACAAGAATAGTGAGAAAAGAAGATTCAGGCTTTTTAGCAACGATTAAAATCGTTGCTAAAGGCCACTAAAGGATAACAATATTCCTGTGTGCACCAAGGGCGGGTCAAATTTTTTGACTAAACCATTTAGCAATGCTACGATCGTTGCTAAAGACTTTGACGAAGATAATGAAGACGATGAGGAGGAGGAGGAGGAGGAGGAGTAAGTTGATGGGTTATTAGTCGTTTCTTAGCTTTTGTAGAGACAATGTTTGTCTAAACAATTACTATTCTAATTATCTAAACTTGTAGAACATTTGGATGATTCGTATATTTGTTTAAACTATGGATAATTAGTATGTTTGTTTAGTTATGTTTTCATTGAGAAATCTGCGGAAATTTAATTATATAGTTGTTGGAAATTTGCGGAATTGTAACAAGAAAAAACATAGGAAATCTAAAAAATAGTAAAAAGCTGTCAAATTTCGCAGTAGGAAACAACAACATTTTTTTGGGCTTTAGCAACACTTTTATGGTTGCTAAAATACCTTTTAAAAATAAAAAAATAAAAAAACTTTTTGCAACGATTTTATGCTTGCTAAAAGGCATTTATTAAAATAAGAAAAATAAATTAAAATTGTTTTTAGGAACGATTTTATCGTTGCTAAAGTTATTTATTAAAAAGAAAATTCAAATATTAAAATACTTTTAGCAACGATTTTTCGTTGCTAAAAAGGCCTTTGACCAGTTTAAAGTGGGGGCCACATAATGGTTGCTATAAACAATTAGAGACGAGCTTCAGCAACGATTTCTTAGCAACAATTCGTCGTTGCAAAAGAATTTTAGCAACGATTTCTTGGCCTTTAGTAACGATTTTTATTGTTGCTATTTAAGCCGATTCTAGTAGTGAATTCTGACTAACTTAAACTTGATCAAAGTCAAAGACAGTAAACAATTATAATATGTTTTAGAGATAGGATTTGTACTTTTTAGTGTAATTAAAATTGGGGTTTTTACTTTCTTTTGTATACATACCAAAAGGATTTGTCCCAATTATTATACCAAAAGCGTTCGTCCTAATTATTATTGGATGAGATCAAATTACCTTTTTATTTAGATGGGATCAAATTGCTTCTGTATCTGTACAAAGCTAAAAACTGAAAATACAGAAACTAAAAATAGGTAATTGAAGACAAATTTAATAAACACACATTTTTATTTCAAAGCAAATTTATTTTTGATACAAGTAAGAGAGAAGTGCACACCCACTTTCATACCTCTCCATTTGCTTATATAGCCAATACAAGTACTTAACAATAATTATAATAATGACTTTTGTGGCCTATATATAATTTTAAAATTTATCATTTAAATGTCTCAACCGAGTATTCTCTACATAAAGAATTCAGCAACTTGCCGCAACAATATTCATCTCATGAGCTTCACCCTCAAACAGCTTATCAAGTATATATATTAACTTAATTTTTAATTAGCAAATAAATCACTTTAAGAAAACAAATTACGTGCCACAATGAATGTCCGGAACAAAATACAAGCAAACATATTTTTATGGCTCATGTTGTTTTATCATGTTCCTGATCATATGATTGTAAACTATTTGTAGTTGTAGCTATATGAAGTTGTAACACCTCGCAAATTTAAACGCGATTACGTACACTAAATATTTGCATTTTAGGCTAATTCCCCAACTTAGAGTGAATTCACAACTACTTTTAGAGGTAAGTCTAGCAAAGCCCAACTAGTTAATACGCGTAGTATTACATGTTTCGTAATTAGTATAATTACGTACAAAACATTCGGAACAAACACGACAAAATATACGATCGTTGGCGAACAAATTATTTGATAAAATGAAATTATTAAATAACATTATTTATTTATTAAATATTATGTTGATAATATTTACAATGTATTTTGTTGCAAATAACATTTATTTCGTACAACTGAAACAACTCGAAACCCATTTGTAAAACTATAATAAAACAAAGTTATAATTTAATTACTCAAGTAAATTATTTTAAATAAATATATATTACAACTAAAAGTATAATCGAAAACATATTTAAAAACCTATCGTTTAAAAACATTTTAACGTTTAACGATCGGGTAAATGAACACGGGTTAAAATACCACAAAATTTGGGACAAAAAACTCCCCCTTTTTCTTAACAAAAATCAGCCAACACACCCCTTCCCCCACCCCACTCTTTCATTTCCCATTTCACCCAACAACACTCTCCTCTCTCTCTAACTCTCTAATACTCTCTAAAACCCACCACAAAATCACTACAAAACTACCATTAAATCGCCATAAATCATCTCGCTCATTTAGAGAAAAATGATCACGGAGTCGAGCTCTACACATCCATCTTCTCGGATTTCGCATGCGACAACTTTGTAAGAACCCGATAATCCCGCAAACTCTTAGATTTTGCTATTTTCTTTGATATCCTATGTTTATAATACTTAATATTCCATGTTTTAGTGTTTTTACCAACTGATTATGTCCAAATCGAAGCTTAAATTCGTTATTTTTAAACTAATCTACGAACAGTCTAAGTGTCGCATAGGGGCCAAAAACAGTACCCCGTCACTTAAGTGACGCCCTAAGTGTCGCATAAAGCCCTCTTTTTGCGTCACTTCGCCAAGTGACGCTACAAACCCTCTTTTCCCGACACTTATACCGACACTTCAACCCGTCACTACCATGCGTCACTAGCTTAAGTGACGCCTATACTTGAATACTGATTTATACCCAACACTTGTACCCGTCACTTATATAAGTGACGGCCCATATGCGTCACTTTCTCAAGTGACGCTAATAATGCAGAACTTACCATTTTATGCGACACTTCCTAAGTGTCGCTACCCTAAGGCAAGTGACGCCTCAAGTGACGCTAAAAACAGAAAGTTTGCAACTTTTTCACTAAGTGTTTAGGATGAGATTTTACCACCTGATTTTACTCTAAAATGAAATTTCGAATGCGTTTTCACTACAGCAACATAGTAGAAATAAAAATTTTCCAAGCTGACCTGGCAGCTCGACCCCATCCAGGGGCTCTGCCCCTTGGACCCCGCCAGGGGTTGCCACCCCTTGAACCCCGCTACTAGGGGCGCTGCCCCCGGACCCCCGTACACAACTTCATACTTTATGAAACACAATGAACAATATGATAATACTTCCAGGGATTACTACCAACGAGTCGTATACATTTTCAAAACTTCAAACATAAACATCGAATAAACAATTGGACATAACTTGGTTATACGAACACTAGCATGGATGGTTAAACTTAGACCTCCACATACTTACTAAATCTCATACGTTTAGGGCGTTAGGGGATTTCGACTAGACTTATTGGGCTTTAGGCTTTGCTAGCACTCGAACGTACTCTACTCAACAGGTGAGTTCACAGCCCACTTTTAACTGTTTTACTGCTTTCAACTTGGGGTGAGAAACATAGTCAACTGCTTTATTGATTGCCATAACTGCTTTTACTTACATGATTGTATACTTGTTTTACTCGAACGATTAGAGTACTGTGAGCTGTTGAACTGTTGCACAAAACTGGTATTTATGAAACAACATTTTCATACTATAAACTTGTTAAACTTTGTTTGGTAAACCGGAGAACGACCGGTACTTTGTTTCGCTGGAGAACGACCAACAGTAATTATTGCCAGAGAACGACTGGCCGAGTTTGGACGGGAGAACGACCCGTGCGTCTTTTGACCGGAGAACGACCGATACTGATTTGGAAACGCTGGAGAACGACCAGCAACGTATTGCAAACGGTATTTGGGTAACATCCCACGTAAACTGTAGTTTGGGGAACATCCCAACCGAACTATACTTGGATAACAATCCACAAAACGTTTACTTAACTATTATGGCAATAACTATTTGTGAACGCATTGGTTTTAACAACTGTGCCTACAAACTTGATTCAACTATTGCAAACATAAAACCTGTGAATTCACTCAACCTCGTTGTTGACTTTTACTATGTTTTTCAGGGAATTAGCTGCGCATGTAAGAACCGCCTGCACGTTGGAACATAGGCGACCCACGATGAATAGGATGCCAACTTTTGACAACTGGATTTCTTTTATATAACTGAAACTGTTGAGTCATATTTACGAAATCTACTTTTGTAAACTTAATACTTTTAACTTGTATGATTCAAGGAATCGTAAAATTTGTAACTAATACATTTGGCATCTTAATATATTATGTTCTGTTGTAATCATAATCTCTGATACGTATGCATGTACTGTGTATTGTGGCACCCCCATACTTAACTAGATGCTTCCGCTAATTCAAATCAACAAATTTGGGGGTGTTACAGAAGTAAATTACCTATGAAAATTAACTTTTTTGTTGATTTTTTTTTTTTTGCTATGGATTTACAAAAAAAAGGAAGATATTAGTGCTACGAGTCACTTAAAATTCTAGATTAGCCACTAACTATTGGTCAACAAATATAAATACGTCTAAATAGTCTACTAAAGGAATTGAAGGTTGAATTGAGGGATATCAACTATTATTACTTTAAGACGTATAGTGCCATTAATAATCTCACCAAACATCCTCAAAACTATGGTACTTAACCACTGTATATTTAATCCATAATTAACAATAACAATAATTAAATAACTATTTAAGCAAATACATAACCTTTGCTATTGAATTCTTTTACAATTAAATACTCCATCATTTTTACCATATGCTATAAAGCTATCGAATCACTTATAAGAAGATATGCAAAATACTACCAAGGTCATTAGTACTAATGTAAAATATAGAATGATACGTCTATAACTATATATGATCTTAATAAGACTTTGCGTATTTTCTTATTCGTGCATTTTAGTTAGTTATAGTTTTTCAAATTTCTTTTATTTATTCATATTAATATGTGACACCCCACAAAATTTGTATGTTATTATTAAAAGTAAATGTGTTTTCCATATCCCATAATGCAAAATAATATAATGTATAAATAGAGATTACTTACTAAACCCTAAGCCCGACAGTGAACCGGGCTAAGCCTACTAAGCCTATATATATATATATATATATATATATATATATATATATATATATATATATATATATATTAATATGCCCCCGCAGTTGGAGCGGGAAAAGAACGAACGCTCAAACTAGATCGAAAGTCGTTGAACAAGATAGCGGGAAGCCCTTTGGTGAATATATTTGCATATTGAGAATTTGAGGGCACATGAAGCACACGAACCTGCCCTGTAGCTACCTTTTCCCGAACAAAGTGAATGTCAATCTCTATGTGTTTTGCTCGCTGATGTTGAACCGGGTTCGTAGAAGGGTAAACGGCACTAACATTATCACAGTAAACAATGGTTGCCCGATTGTGAGGGCAATGGAGTTCAAGAAGCAGGTTACGAAGCCAACTAGTCTCTGCCACCACATTGGCAACGCCACAATATTCAGCCTCAGCACTCGAGCGAGAAATAGTATGCATACGCTTAGAAGACCAAGAAACCAAATTATCCCCTAAAAATACACAATAACCGGATGTCGATATACGAGTATCCGAGCATCCACCCCAGTCAGCATCAGAATAAGCGGTAAGACCAAGAGTAGATGAAGCATATAACTGTAAACCGTGGTCTAATGTGCATTGAAGATAATGGAGGATACACTTGAGAGCATTAAAGTGAGGCTCTCGAGGGTCATGCATATATAGGCAGGCTTGCTGTACAGCATACGATATATCTGGGCGGGTAAACGTAAGGTACTGTAGAGCCCCGGCTAAACTTCGATACAATGCAGGGTCTGCTACAGGTGGACCAGTCGATCCAAGCTTAGAACTAGTATCGACAGGGGTAGTGCAAGGTTTGCAATTAGTCATGTGAGCACGATCAAGAATGTCACGAGCATACTTTTGCTGAGATAGAAACATGCCCGTCCCTGTGCGGTGAACCGAAATGCCCAAGAAGTAATGATGTGGTCCACAATCTGTCATAGAAAACTCTGTACTAAGAGTGGTGATGATGCGACGAATGAGACTGTCAGAGTAGCCGGTGAGCACAATGTCATCAACATATAGTAATAGATAAGCCATATCAGATCCATGGCAATATACAAACAAAGACGAGTCGGATCTGCTCTGTCGAAAACCTAATTTTGAGGCATATGAAGCAAAACAATGATACCAAGCCCGAGGTGCATGTTTAAGGCCATATAAAGATTTCTGCAGATAACAAACATAATCCGGATGGCACGGATCCACAAATCCTGGAGGCTAATGCATGTAAACCGTTTCTTCTAAAGAACCATGCAAGAAAGCATTCTGAACATCTAGCTGATGAATAGGCCAAGATCGAGAAATATCTAAGCTCAGAACAGTCCTGATAGTGGCCGGTTTGACAACCGGACTAAAAGTCTCATCACAATCAATACCAGGTCGTTGACTCTTCCCATTCGCTACTAACTGAGCTTTGTAGCGATCAAGAGAGCCATCGGCACGCAATTTGCGTTTATATAACCACATCGAACGGACCGCATTAACCCCTATCGGTCGTGGAACAAGTATCCAAGTCCCATTTTTAATAAGAGCACTATACTCAGTTTGCATAGCAGCATGACAGTGTGGATCCTGAAGGGCTTGGGTGTAAGAACGAGGTGTAGTAGATGTGGTGGTGGTGGTGTGAAGATTAAGATGCTGAATTGGTTTATGAATACCATGCTGAGAACGTGTGACCATGGGGTGAGTAGACTGTGGGATAGGGGTGTCTGGAGAGGAGGAGGCTGGGCTGAATGAGCTATCATGAGTAGCCGACGTTGAGCTGTCATGAGTAGTTGAAGATGGGCTATCTTGGACAACTGTGGATTGTGAGGACACATGAGTAGTAGGAGTCGGAGTTGGATCGGGTGCGAGGATGACCGGAGGTGGTGAGGATGGAGTGGTGGTCGAATGGTGAGATGCCCCCGTAGTGGAAACTGTAGACTGAAGAAACTGTCGAGAGATCGGAGAAGGTTCACAAGAGGTATCAAGGAAGTCATAAGACGGGGCTTTATTAGGGGAGAAAGATTCAGACGGAAATGATGACTCATCAAATGTGACATGTCGGGAAAAGATGATTTTCTTATAATTAAGATCAAGACATCGATATCCACGATGGTTGGTCGGATAACCAAGAAAGATGCATGGAGTGGTGCGAGGAGCTAGTTTGTGTGGTGGGAAGGCATAAGGATAACAAGGACACCCGAAGGTACGAAGATGAGTGCAAGATGTTGGTTTATGAAAGAGTTTGGTGAAAGGAATATCGTTTTGAATGGAGGTGGAAGGAAGGATGTTGAGCAGATGAATAGCCATGTGCAACGCCTCAACCCAATATTCGGGTGGAAGGTGAGCCTGAAAGAGGAGTGTTCGAATCATATTATTAATGGTGCGAATCATTCGTTCAGACTTGCCATTTTGTTGTGAAGTATGCAGACAAGAGAATCGAAACTGGATGCCATTAGTGGCGAAGAGTTCATGCATGGAGACGTTATCAAATTCTCCACCGTGATCACACTGAAATGCACGAATTTCACACTTAAATTGAGTGTGGACATATGCACGAAAATGTAAGAATTTGGAGAATTTGTCAGATTTCCGGTGCAATGAATATACCCAAAGAAAGTGAGAGAAATGATCGAGGAACAAGACATAATACTTAAATTCTCCACCGTGATCACACTGAAATGCATGAATTTCACACTTAAATTGAGTGCGAGCATATGCACGAAAATGTAAGAATTTGGAGAATGTGTCAGATTTTCGGTGCAATGGATATACCCAAAGGAAGTGAGAGAAATGATCGAGGAACAAGACATAATACTTAATACCACTAATACTAGGGATAGGAGACGTCCATAAATCAGAGTGAATGATATCGAAAGGAGATTCAACTATAGACTCAGAGTGATAGAACGGAAGTTTTATTTGTTTCCCGAGTTGCCAAGCACGACATATAATTGGATTTTTGTCTTTACGATATGAAATTTTATTTTTAGAAACGAGAGATTTTAAGACAGCGTCACCTGGATGACCTAGACATTGATGCCAGAGGGATTGATTTTGAGTGAAAAGGGTAGAAGTGAAAACTTTGTGTACAGACAGTGGATAAAGATCACCGACACTGTCACACCGCAAAAGAAGTTGACGTGTTTTGAGGTCTTTTACAGAGAAGCCATAAGGATCAAATTCAATAGAGCACTTGTTATATGTGATAAATCGACGAACGGAAATAAGATTTTTAATGATATTAGGTGTAACAAGAACATTTGCGAGATGTAAAGGACGGTAAGGGCTAGATATGTGAGTATGACCCATTTGGGAAACGGGTATTGTAGATCCATCACCAACTACTCCAGACTGAGAAGTGTTTATATTAAAAATAGATTTGAGATTACCTGCATCCGAAGTAACATGTGTAGTGGCACCGGTATCCATAATCCATCCCGGGTCTGAATAAGATACCGTATTAAAAGCAGTAGGTTGTTGCGGTAAAAACGAACCCAAATTTCTTCGCTGCGCAATCTGATAATTTTGATACATAATTAATTTTTTTTTTGTGAATTGTATTGATGGATAACTCAGGATCACCAATAACAAACAAATAAATTAATTGGACGGCTGCCGATTACAAATTGCACGTGACTTGATATTTTATAATTTGAACTTCAATTCTTTAATAAAGAATAGGCATTGCAATAAAGATGTTACTGGAGATTCTGACAATATTAAAATATGATTACGAAGATTACAATTGCAATACTTAAATAAAGAATATATGAGGATTTCTGGAAGCGATTGATAGATAATAGGAGAGGTCGGATGAGATTTTTTTACCGTGTTTTTGGCCGGAAGTTTTGCAAGAGAAGAGAAGGGTTAGGGTGTGTTTAGATGTAGGAAAATATTGAGTTTTCCAGAAAATTTTTCTAAGAACAATGTAAAAGTAGAAAATATGTTCAAAATGGTGTTTTTCTAGAAAATTTTTCATAGAAAATAGAAAACTCATTTTCCATGTTATAAGGGAAAATTGGAAAATCAACCACCCTCATTTTTCTAAAATTTTCCACCTTTTCCTTTATAATACCACCCTCACTTTTCTAAAATTTTCCAAACCCTCATAACCTTAACTAGTTTTCCAAAATAGAAAATACAACAACATTTGAACACATTTTCTATATTTTAATCACTTTTCTAGAAAATGAAAACTCTTTTCATTTCTTAGAAAATTTGAGATGGAAAATTGTGAAAAATTTTCCACAACTAAACGGACCCTTAGGGTTTAGAATTTTGCTCTGATACCATAAAAGTAAATGTCTTTTCCATATCCCATAATGCAAAATAATACAATGTATAAATAGAGATTACTTACTAAACCCTAAGCCCGACAGTCAACCGGGCCAAGCCTACTAAGCCTATACATATATTAATAATTATTTACAAGTTACGCGATCCCATGATTTTCTTAGGATCGCGTAAGTTTTTAATACGTGATCGCGTATTTTTGAGTCATGATCGCGTCTTATGCTGAAATTTTTGATACTCTATTTGGAGTCCTAATTGTTATAAATAATTCATGAAAAAGAAACTTATAAATTGTTATATTATTATAATGGGACTTTAAAACAATGAGTTATAAAAAAAATCAGGACGTTTCATAATGTGTAACATTCAATACCTCAGTTATCCAATTTCACAATTTAACCCGTAATATCGCTCATCCTTATTTAACTAACGATTACGTATTAATAGCGACAACAATTATCTGTATTTGAAAATTTAATTATCTTATACAGTAGGGTTAAAAAATCAAGTAATATGCTATAAACAAATTAACCTTTAATATTAGATACTTATTTAACTATGAATTACATATTAACATTGACGAATATTATATTACACAACCCGTGTTTATAATCGGGTTTAAAATCTAAGTTACTTAATATAATACTAAGTGTATTGTTCATGACAGCTATAAGGGCTATCAATAACGTGTATAAACTGGTTGTACTTTGATTGATACTAGATCATAACCCGCGGCTTCGCGGGATTATAGACATGGTATAAATAGGGTATTGACGAAAAATAATACGGTGATCGTTTGATCTTTATGTTGTTTTTAGTGTATAATATATTGATTGTGTGGCAATATAGGATGTGTATATATAAAATCTCAATGTGTATCTCAATGGTTATTAGGGAATTACGGAGGTTTGTATCGCAACTTAAGAAGTAAATGTATATAAATGATGGTAGTTAATGTCACACCCCGCCAAACGGTAATTAGAATCAAACAATATGATAATATGCGGAAGCCTTGTGACGTGGCGGGGCTGCGAACAGTTAAATCCAACCAAACAACATGCATATATACTCAGAGCGTATGGTTATCGCACATCTTCATTTATCAAGGATGCCCAGTTTGACAGTTGTTACAAAAATAGTACGACTATGTAAGTCGTATCAGTAATAGTATAATTTAAAACATTTAGTTTTACAATACATAAGTTTAATACAAGATTTCGTAAGTATGACTGCAGTATTTGCAGTTATACTGAGGAAATCCTTCAAAAGCGATCCCAAAAGTATGTGGCATCCTAAGTAGTCCAGGGTTGTCCATCCTGAATGCATGCGCTTACTTACCAAGCTAATTTCCTGAAAAACATAGAGAAAGTCGTCAACAAATATGTTGAGTGAATTTACAGGTTTGTATATGTATGTGGTTAGTTAAACCAAGTTTGTATAAATGATTCGTTATTCATTTATAAAAATACAGGTTATGTAGGGTTGTTACCCTTAAATCATATGACTGGTTGTCTACCAGTATAAAATAAGTTGTCGGTATATTTTCCGGTGTTTAAAAGTTGTAGGATTCGTTCTTCCTAAAAGTATGTGGGAATTTGCTTAGACTATGATCCCCTGAAAGGTGAGCTAAACCTCACAGGTTAAAGTAACGTGACCTAACCCTATAACCAAACCACAACCAGAACTTATGTTGTTTGCCTGAACGGACATTTAAGTATACGCTCCACCGTAAGAGGGTCGTCACGGCAATAGTACTATCCGTATACTCAGTGGCTAGAGTCACCTAGCTAATGGTTACAGTAGCATGTCATGAGGTCTTTTCATGCACACATTCCAAGTCTAGGTCCGTACTAGGATATTTTGTCTAATTCCCAAAACAGTTGTGGAAATGTTATTCCATAAACAAACAATTTGTATAAAAGCAAATAAGCATTTATAGTTTGATTGCATGTGTTGGCATGCAATTTCTATGTTTAACACCCCTGTGTTTAAAAGTAGAAAACATTTAAAAATAGGGGCTGTAAACTCACTGTGGTTTGCTCGGTATGAATGCTAGCAGCCGCAGATAAACGCCCAAGGTATGTTAACCTATGTACAATAAATGTATTAACATAAGTACGTTTGATTTGTTTAATCAACTTATGTTAACGGTTTGTTGTTTTGAAGAAATTGTTGATTTCTTAATAATGTTAGTCGTTGAATTTGTTGGTGTTATTGTGTTGAAATACTATTTCGTCTCCATTGTTCATATATTTGTTCTATATATGTATGCATAGGTAAATATACTTATTGCATGAAGTTGGGCGTCACTTCGATGAAGTGTCGCTAGATAGTGACGGGTCACTTGTCACTTATGGTCAATGACGCTAGTATTTGGGTTTCCATGTTCAAGGCGTCACTTAGGTCTGATCAGTTTTGGTCAAACCACATTTGTACAAAAGTCAATGAAAGTCAACTCGCTGGTTAAGGTTGCTGGCCAAACTGGTCAACTCGCTGGTCAAGATTGCTGGCCAAACTGGTCAACTCGCTGGTTAGGGTTGCTGGCCAAACTGGTCAACTCGCTGGTTGAGGTTGCTGGCCAAACTGGTCAACTCGCTGGTTGAGGTTGCTGGCCAAACTGGTCAACTCGCTGGTTGAGGTTGCTGGCCAAACTGGTCAACTCACTGGTGGAGGTTGCTGGCCAAACTGGTCAACTCGCTGGTCAAGGTTGCTGGCCAAAATGGTCAACTCGCTGGTTAAGGTTGCTGGCCAAACTGGTCAACTCGCTGGTCAAGGTTGCTGGCCAAACTGGTCAACTCGCTGGTCAAGGTTGTTGGCCAAACTGGTCAACTCGCTGGTTAAGGTTGCTGGCCAAACTGGTCAACTCGCTGGTCAAAGCTGACTTAAGAGTTCAGTGACTTAAGTGGTTTGTCGCTGAAGGGTCAGCGACTAAAGTTGTGTCACAAAAGGGTCAGTGACTTAGGAGTTCAGTGACTTAAGTGGTTTGTCGCTGAAGGGTCAGCGACTAAAAGTTGTGCCACAAAAGGGTCAGTGACTTAGGAGTTCAATGACTTAAGTGGTTTGTCGCTGAAGGGTCAGCGACTAAAAGTTGTGTCACAAAAGGGTCAGTGACTTAGGAGTTCAGTGACTAAAGTGGTCAGCGACTCAAAGGGTCAGCGACAAATTTTAAATAAATTCAAAGTGTGGTCAGATTTGGTCCAAAACAGACATATGTTCAAGGATCGAGTTATACACAAAAATATGGACGTTTCTGGAAATGGTCAAAGAAGAACTTTTTGTAGAGGACAAGAATGCCAAACTTTTCCAAGTGGTCTCATACATTTATTTAACCTAGATCTCAAGTTATGAATGTTTTTTGTGAGTCGGTTTTTGGAAGACAGCAACTGTCTTTATATACATACATGAAAAACGTATATTAATCTTTGTTTTGGATATTTCATGGTTAAGCAAGCAACTAAACATGTTAATACATCTGTTATAAGTAAAATACAAGAGTGATGAAAGTCTCACAATGGTGTATTTTAAATTTTATGTTTTGGTTTTCATCAACACATTTCAAGAACAATCACATATAATCATTAAATTATTGTGTTACATGTATAGATTATGATGTATAAACATGTTAGAATACGAAATTGTAGTGTAGGAATCAAGGAATCGAAAGTTTCTTACAATGAGATGATAATGGTGAAGATGATGATGAGACCGAGAGATGATGATGATAGAACGATGATTATGGTGTTGCTGCTTGTTGCTTCTGATCTTGTTTAGGTTCTTCCAGATCAAGAAAAAGAAGATGATAGATGATTTTGATGTGGTGTGTGTGTGTAGAAAAGATCACAGAAGAATGGGAGGTGAGAGTATAATATTTCAAACGAGTATGGCTAGTAATAGATATTGTCTCCTCAATTATTTGAGGTTGGTGATCAAGTGAGGAGAGAGTATGTATCTGTTTAAAAGTCAAAGAGAGGCATGGCTCGGTAAGAGTTATGTCTTCCAGATATTTTAGTTTGTGTTAATATTGTAGGTTTTTAACCCGTTAGTTTCGTGTACGGGTCCAATTGTGTGTCAATTTTTGTTCAAATTTCTAAATTGTAATTTGAGGTAACTCCCCAAATACTTTATTATGAATAACGAAAATAATACTTTTATTATTTTCGACCTTTGGGTACGTTTTAAAATTGTTTCTGTTCGAATTATAATACGTTTTATGCAAAACGTATATTTAATTCGTTTTATCTATATGTTATAGATATAACAGTACTCGTAATTAGTAATCGAATTATTAATTATTTTGTGTCAACAACTTTTGTTATATTTTTCTGTCGGGTTTGTTCCGATACGTTTGTACGCGATTATTATTATTAATCACATATTAAGTAATACTTTTTGTTTAAAAGCATTGGGCTGCTAGGCTTACATCACATCAAAAGTTTTGTTCTAAACTTAATCAGGAAATTAGCGTAAGAATGCACATGCTTATTTGTTAATCAGTACCTAATTTGGAGAGTTGTCACAGTTAAATACAAAATTTACTTGGTTAATGTTCATTAATTATCTAAATAATTGACAATGATTAACTTTTCGGTGCAAAAGTTACGGTTCATCTTTCTAATAAATGGTCATACTTACAAAAAGTCATGAAATTCGTATTTGACAAAACAATGCAAAATTTTTTTAATTTTTTTTTTAATATAGCAACATAAGATATTATGACTATGCCATCATGATTTAAAGATAATAATATCAATATGTTATAAACTACAATTGCAATTGTTTGACTTAAGTTACTTGACATTAACACGAACGTAACATTGGAAACATACTAAAACTAAGATATGCATAAAAATGCGGACACCAAATTTTTATGTTATTCATATGAATATGAAAATAGAGACACAACCGTCCAACACCTATTACAAACTCGCAAGTTTTAGAAAATTGACCTCATCACAGTAGCCAATGTTTATACATCCATATGCTTGCTTTATCTCAAGCACCATATTGAACTTCTACATGTACATTCCCATGTTTCGCTTCCTGTTTAAGATGCAGCAGACACCATATTTTTTTGGGTCATTGACCCCATTATGACCGCTAAATATGAACTGATTTCACCCTCGATTTAATCCACTCAAAGTTTCTAACTTGTACCTCTTGAAATAGTCCCACTCCTCTCAATGTCTTCCTCACAAACACTTTAGCGTTCCTATTTTTCCAAACAAGATTGATTGCAAAGGTCAAAAGCAAAGTTCAATGTGATGTATTCTTGTAGTTGTTGTCATAGCAACAAATACAAATTCATTGGTTATCATTCATTTATTTATTTACCTCCGTCTGTTGTTGAATAGTCCGTTCATATACTAATTGTGCTCATCGTATGCCCTGGTATCTTGATTATATGAGTCCCTATTTAGACATTGTCAAACCTATTCACATTAGAAAAGGAAAAAGATAATAATGTATTCAGGCCCCAGAGAAACATTGAAGTAAATAAGGTCAGGATGCTGATTATAATTTGTCATGGGACTTCAAATTCAACCATAGTCTAAAGGTAAGCTCGATATACGGCAACTAAATATGAAAAACTAAGGGGGCCTATAGGTTCGGGTTAGAACGGTATTTCCCATCTCTAAACATAAAACACTGACACTTTTACCTACATCTGTCTCGCCGTTAATTACGATGTGCAAAATCCAAATAAGTTGGAACTTTTAAATGCTTAAACAAACTACTGAAGTAACGAAATTGAGTGCACATTGAGGGTGCATATTATTGTCCAGATTCTACATCGCAACAGTCCCAAACTATAGAAACCCAAACTGATGTTGTAGTACCTGGAAAAATAACCAATTATTCAAATTGATACAAAAAAACACACAGAGATACATATAAAAGATAGATAACACCACACAAAATGCATACCTAACAGGCTCATGAAACACATAATGATTTTGTTTGTCATCATATACCTGGCATACCTGACAATCCCTTTTTAATACTTCAATATCCCAAGTTAATAGGTCAGTGGCCTCAACTATTTGTGATTGCGAAGTATTTTTGTGCAACATTTGGATCGGCATCAATCATATCAAGCCATTTAAACTCCTTAATTATTATTTTTGAAAATAAGTTTTTTTCCAAAATATCATAATTATCTGTATTTAAACCTGACACGTCTTTTGAACAATCATATTTGATACAATTACTAATTGAAATCATTTTTGGAACAAAAATACATATAGTCAAACAAAATCTTGAATAAAAGTCAACTAAAGTCATTAAACTTCGGGAACAAAAAGTTTTTATAGTGAAATCAAACTGGCATGTACTGATTTTTCCCTGTTTCACCTATACCTGAATCACACAATTTGATATATCCAACTCATACCTTGAGAGTATCACTAGGTTGAAGGACGATTACAATGTCAAAGGCACGATCATCGCTGATTTGGCTAACATGGAGAAGCCCATTGACTCCACCGATATCAATGAAGAACCGTAGGTTTTTAGGATATGAAACCACACCAGTGACAACAAACCCAATCCCAAGCTGTGGCTGCCTAACAGCCATGGCACTGCGGTTACTCAAAATGAGTCTTGAATGTTCTTTGTCTACCTCCTTTAACTTTAAAGAGATTTCCTGCTCCAGAAGATCTTCTGCACTCGAAGTCTGAGAATTATAATAAACATCAGGCCAAACTTTTCCACTTCTTATCAACTATATGTGTTTAGAGTGTGAGCATAATAGAAAATATTGCACGATTATATATTGTTCAAAAAACTATAAATATTAAAATACCTGTATTTATGGAAATCACGTGCTGAAGTTAAGAACAATACCATAAAAAGAAAATAACATATGTTAAAAGGATCCATCTGCTATAAAAATGAGACTAACAAAATGAAGATGTTAAAAGGCTAGCTTAAAGCGATCGCAGTAGGAATATAGATAATCATTAATTATCATTACTCTAAATCTTGGAATATCACGTTTTTGAAGGTATACGCATACAAGAATAACTTTTAGCTACCTTCGAAGAGGAAGGTAGTTGTGCGTAAGTTGGGGTATATTTCATTATAATGGTGACCCATTTAAGTAAAACATGCAAACGGACCTCAAAGGCCATTTTCGATAGATATTAATTTTACAACATGAAGTAAACACCCAAAGTATTCTAGGTACATTGTACCATGTTAACAGTTATCTTTGAGCCACAAACAAACCTTGAATCAGCTGGATGAATGAACTTACCATGTGTGAGTGAACACTTAGAATTTCACCTTTTAAGCCTTGACTGATCAACAACCAAAATTCAGGTAAGAAAGTGGATATACTCATCCTTTTGCATATTGTCCATAGTAAAAATAACCATACACAAAGAGTCTTTCGATGTCAGAAATTCAAAGAATAATTAGAGTGAAAATAATCATATCATTGGGAAAAAGTGTTATAACGTCACAATAAGAACCGTAACGTAGATATATTTTTTATACTTTATAAAGCCGACTGGTACTTCACTATCCAAATATCATTTTATCTTCATGGAAATTATTTTTTTATACATTATAAAGGCCATTGGTACTTCACCATCCAAATATCATTTTAGATTCAGGGAAATGATTTTTTATAAGTTATAAAGCCCACTGGTACATGAATCACTTAACAAATAAATTAGCCAAAAAATGAATCAGAGACCAAAAAAAAAATTATGCAATCAAAACCAAGATTTCAAATTTGCCCAATCATATAAGTGTAAGTATATCATTGGAATTTTTTGAACACTCAAGAAAATAAAAATCTATAATAAAGATTCTACCTTGGCACTTGTATTATGAGCAAGTGTAGGTGCCTTTTTTTTGCCCAATTTAAAGATGAGCAGCAAATGCTTCAAGCCAACTATTTACATTATTAATCTGTCATCGTCACGAAACCCATCAAAATTAAAACTTTAATAAAAAAATATATATCATCACTAAACCCATCAAAATTGGGCACGAAATCTATGAAAAACATCTAAGAAACTCATAAACCATAAAGTAAACTATATCAATCATATAACGCAAATCAAAACCTTAAACCAAAGGTACAATTTTAGCTAGTAATAGTTGTTGGCATTTTAATAAGTAACAGAACAGTCAACAATAGACTCCATTTATACAGTTTCAGTGATCAACAGCTAAAGCAACAGATGAAACAAAGATACACATGTCTAAATTTGGAGTAAAGAACACTTAACTCAATCAAAAGTGTATAAAATCTGGAAAAAAATTCGTACCCAAAAGAGTCTTTGATGCTAATTTCTTCACTTCAAAACCTGCAGATAAGCTTTTATAAAACTAAAACTTATTGCAAAACATACAAGCATATAATAAATCTAAAATCGAGATCACAAAACTAATAATATAATATAAAGACAAATATTAACTGCTACCAACCTCTTTTTAAAGCTTTAATTTATCAGTCACAACATCACGATCCATAATCCCAGTTTTTGAAAACAAACCCTTTGTTGTAGCATCATCGACCATATACAAGAAACAATTTTCTGTTTCCAACAATAAAAATATTACCAAATCGATAGAACAAAGTTCCCTAGCCTTCAAATTTTTAATTAGAACATTCATATGTGAAATTGTTGCCTTTTGCCAAGTCAAACTCGGATTTTAACCTATCACAAAAGAAAAAACAAAGACAACTGAAATCTTATAAAAAAATTGAGATGAAAGAATGAAAATAATGAACATGAAATTGACGATGATACGACATTAATATCAAAGAATCACTAACCCCACATTTATGTTTAAGTTAGAAAGGGATTGAATGAATTAGAAAAAAATACGTATGATTGTTTGCTCTCCTGTAGAATCGTATTTCCCAGTGAAAGGGAACCGCCAATCTCATGGTTGCAATACGGTAATAAGATCCAAGAAAGGGAAGTGGTGATTAAAAGGAAAGTATTAATCTCTTTTTAATATACACTATCAATAATTTCCTTAAAAAGTCTGAAATTTTGAAACTAAAATTCCAAAGATACAGAAAGTTGAAGCGGGAATACGAGGGTAGATGAATTTATTGGTATAAAAGAGGGGTAAGATGGTAATTTAAAAATAAAGTTAATGATTTATTTGCTAATCCAAGGAAGGGTTAGGGAAAAACATAAAGGCTAATTCAAATTAGATTTGCCTAATCACACCCTCTTATAATAATTAAGAGTGAAGAGTGAAGAGTGATTTATGGGGATTACTTGAATTCAGCGAGTCAAAGAGTTTATTATAGTACGAGTACAAGTATTAATGTGTATTTTCAATTTTTATTGATAACCCTTAACGCTCTCATTATCATTTTCCTAATAATAAATATAAACTCCGTCAAACATCCCCTAATTAACGTTCTAGAAATATAGTGGTACGTTGTGTGCACCGTTCTCGTACCACGACGATCAGTCACCACTCACCACGACGGGTGTCGTTTGTTTTTCTTCTAAAATTGGACTTCCAAAATTTGTGGGCTTTAGTCTACAGTTATGGGCCAGGTAAGCCGAATAAGTTACATGAAGTGGTAAATGTAACTTAAATTAAAAACTTGTTAAAATTATTAAATACGTATTAAAAAAGTATAATGTTTAAAATTATGATTCATACAATCAATGTTTCTCCGATTATCATTTTATAGTAAAAAAGATGATTTATCAGAAAAACAATTATTTTCTTTTATAAAATATGTGACATTCAATTGTGTTGGCTAGAAATCGTTAGGAAATTTAATATAAAAATTTGAACAGTTCACCAATCCACTTCAAAATCAATTAAAATCTACAAAATATTCCATGTCTCACCTTCTACACTCTGCCAATATTTTGTAACGTGAATTAGGGGAAAAGCATCCATCATTATCCATTCATTCCAAACCCTAATCTTCACGCAAACATGCATCATGTATATGCATACATCATCATATCATATCTATCCACCAGTTGTTCATGCTCATACTATTCATCTAAACAAACACAAAAACCATGAGTTGGAACCCAAATTTAATCTTATACACTTGCATTGCAAAAGACACTACAATTCTAGCTGAATTCAATTCAGAAGATGCAGATGATGATCTTAGCAACCTAGCTATACAATGCTTACACAAAACGCCACCGTTTCATTCAACCTTCTCGCACACTGTTAACGGTAGAACCTACATGTTCTACATTCAATATCCTTTTGTGTATTTCGGAATTTTTGACGAATCGCTCGAGAAACCGGAGTGCTTATCGTTTCTCAAGAGCGTAAAAGATGCGTTTACTAGCATGATAGATAATTGTAGTTATGGTACGTTGAATTCGCATTGTTTTCAAGGTGAATTTGGTCCTGTGTTTCAGAGGATTCTTGGTTTGGATTCGGAGTTCGATATGATGTCGAGTTTGAGAGATTATCATGTAGGGAGTTTAGATTCTGTTAGAAGGAAGAAAAGGATTGGATTGGAGGACGAGAAATCGGATGTTTATTCGGACGATGATGATGCTAGCGTTTCGAGCGGTTGTAAGGTGCAAAAGCGGAAGTACATTTGGAAGAAACAGATGATGGTTGTATTGTTTTTGGATTTCGTTGTTTGTGTTGGTTTGTTTTTGATATGGCTTTGGGTTTGCAATGGTTTTGAATGTGTTGCTAATTGAATAAATTTAGTGTTTTACTGTTAGTAATAGTCACTTGTGACAGGGGAGATTATAACTTAGGATATGTGTCATACTGTTATATATGTGACTCATTACTTTAGAGTGTCATAAATCTTATGTATTTAATATAATAGCTAATAATATAAAGATGGAGTTTTCAAACTCATGGAATCAAACATATACATTTCATGAATCTTATTACAATTGTTTCATAAGTATCATTTCTTTCATTACTATACTAGTCCTAACTTAATAGGAACTTAGTATTCATTCTTTCATCACTTTTCATCTTTCATAGAACGTAGAGTCATTATCCTTATTATACCAGTAGTTTTATAAAATCATATTTATGCATGCTCATAATAACGGTATATCAATGACCTAAAATATAACAATAGTAACATAGCTCAAGGTATTAAAAAATCTATTGGATCACAACGAATATATAAAATAGTAATAACAATCATAATTAACAAAATGAAGGTCGAGCTTAATTGATTCAATGGAACGAAATATTGAAGAATAAGCTCAAATGAAGCATATTGAAACTTACACTATTACAGGAATTGCAATAGACGCCAGTGAGAGTTTCTTAAGTTTTTAGAGGAGAAGAATTGATTTTGCGTGGTGTGATTTTCTTTCATAACATCGACCTCTATTTATACACAAAGATATCCACACATATCTGAATTCTAAGTTCTTTTCATAAAGTTGAATAAATGAACAAAATCATTTATCATTGACTTTACTATTGGATTGGATAACACGAGTTCTTGCTATTCAACTATTCATTCTTACATAGACCTAACTATTCATTCTTACATAGACCTAATTATAGATCTATTTTTCTTATTGGTTGAATTTTTTCCCCTCTTCTAATTTCATTCAATCAATTTTTCACATCACTGATCACATTTTTAGGCCTACATTTAGGTCAAAATTTCATTTTCCATTATATCTAGCAAAAGTATTGGGTAAGTGATCAATATTAAGTTCAACAATGTGCTCATGTCCTTTGTGAAAAGACTTGCATCCTAATTCCATCTCTACTAGTAGGTTACAATTATATGGAGTATTAGTTTTAACATCTTTTATGTATTGGTGTAACATATAATCAAACAGCGTTAACCATCTTGTGAAGTAAGAGTGACCAAGGTGCAAAATTTTATTAGGCTACATATTAATCATTTGTCCAAACTCCTGGATTCTGACCACAAGCCGTTTAAAAGATCCTGCTATTAGTAGAAAAAATTATCTTGCGGTTGTAAACAACGAAAAGAGAAAGAGTATCTATAAAGCGTCCACATTGATATTTTGGGTTGTCCAAAATAAGTGTTTACTTCCATGTTTCAACCAATTGAAAGAGACTTTGGTGGGTAAATATGTTATTTGATTTGATTGGTGAAAAATGTAAATAGTGAAGAATCTAAAAACCGTGTGCAAAGTCAAAGTGGAAACTTTGACTTGAACGGAAGGAGTACATTTTTTTATCGGCTTGTAGCGAACTGTAGGTGTAATCCAAGTTAAAAGTTTCTTAAGGGCAAGTTTGGTATTTAAATTAGGCCTGCAATAACAATCAAGTTATCCTTTTGTTCTTTGGTGAAGAAGCATCTATCTGGACAATTTTTGGAGATGCCACGAATATATATATAGATATAGATACACACACTCTCGCGAATGTATGACTGATTAGAGAGGATGATGAGGTTTGAAGAGGATTTAGGACCGCATTCTACACCTCCTAAACTATTACTTTTTTCACACCGTTTCAGTAAACACGAGTTGCAGGGAGGTCTTACTCCACCACCAAGCGGTATAGCCACTGTCCCATTCCAATGGGAGGAGGCACCAGGAAGACCAAGATCTACCACCGCTCCCGCCGCCAATGATCAGCCACCACAAATGTTAGAATCTTCCAGGTCTTTAAGTCTTCCTCCAAGAATGTTCACTACTAACAACAAAGTAGAAAGCATATCATCACCAACAACTGTTTTGGATGGGCCTGATGTGGGCACACATTCTTCGTGTTGGGTGGTTGGTAAAAGAAAGCAGAAGATCAAGATGCCGTTGAGGAAGATCGAGTGTAAGGAGAGCTCACCAGTTAAGCTTAGTTCTTGGAGGTGCAACAGTTCAGGGGATATCAGCAGCAAAGGCAGTGGCAGTGGCAGTCGAAGTTCTTCATCTTTAATATCAACCAACTTACCAGGAGACACATTTTTTTTCATTTCGGACAAAACCACTTCTAGCATCTTGGTAAGTTACTAACAAAATATATAGTTCATGACAGTTGGGGGTTGAACCATTGAGTGCTAAAATGAATAAGGCATACAAGTTGGGTAGTGGTTAAAAAATGGTCAGGATTGTTCAGTTTGTGAACTTATTTATGTCTGTTTTTGAATTATATAACCAATTGTTTATTAAACTTGATTACAATCGGTAATAGAAAGCATACACAATCTTGTTTCATTTGTAGTTTCCTAAATAATAATAGAACATTTAGGGTGTTAGCGGTATACCTTGAGAGAGTTTTGACCCGTTCGAATAATACAAATATTTGAAGTCTTACAACCCAAAGTTGACTCATATGAAGGTAATAAAACGAGTTTATGATACAGGATAAGATGTATGAAAGCATCAACCAAGCTGTCCCATGGAAACGATGAAATTAGTATCTATACTATAAATAGACCATACCAAATGCTAAAGCGTGTGAGCCATGTACATTCTGCGATTCCATCAGACATGGTTGAGTAGTGGAGCTCGTAATGCCGGAAGATCAAGTCAGAATTATGGGCTAGTGCTCCTAACATAAGCTGATAATTGGATTTTTCATCCAATATGATGGGTGTTTTTTTGCGTTTTGCACTTGTAGATAACCTTTTTCATCATGGATCTTGTTGGAGGATTTCAAATTGTTAGACTTTATGAATAAAGTATCTTCTCTGGATATATTTACAACTCCATATATAGAGTAGACACTTATATAATATACATTTGAGAGCTTAATATAAATGAGTCACTTTATCAAAGAATTGTCCTTAACTGTCACAAAAATCTCAAACAAATTCTATTTCTATTATATAAACATCAATAGTAGGGGTGAACAAATAAACCGGTTTTTAAAACCGACCCGGCCCAAACCCGAAAAACCGACCCGGTAAGAACCGGGTATAACCCAACCCGGTTCGAGTTTTTTCACTACCCGGCAGGTAGGGAACCGGTTCCGGGTTTCGGATTTCAAAATCGGGTTGGGATCGGGTGGAAATCGGGTCGGGTTGAAAAACCCGGTATAAAACCCGAAAAAACCCGGTGTAAAAACCAGTATTCGTGGGTCAAATCCCCGGTTCGGGTAGGGGCGGGTAGGTCAACAACCCGGTTTTTCTTTCTTTGACCAAAAACTCGGTTCGGATACCGGGTCGAGTCGGGTATGCCCGAAACCTGACTTTGTTCACCTCTAATCCGATTTACTTGGGCTTTTACAAAAACCCGATAGGGATATCAACAATTTTGAGATATTTATTTGCCCAACCCAATTTACTTGGGCTTTTACACATTACGAGTACTATTTATCTAACCCAGTCCGCTTGGGCTTTTATTTTAAATCTATTCTATTACTTTATCATTTTAAATTTCAATGGCCAAATGTAATTACAAAAAGAAACAACAAAAAACAGGATTTCAAGTGTGGCCCTTTAAAAATGGGAATCGATAGATACAATATGAAATTTGATTAATGCAACAAAAATATGCATTACTGACTTGTACTGTATGCATTAATTGTGTATATTTGTGTTGTATGTATTAAAACTTGTGTTATATTTATCGACACCCTTTAAAAATAGTGTTATCATTTGTTTACAAAGCTTTTAATTTTATTGATTTTTTGTTGATAGTGTCCCACTCCTTTAACCAAAAATAAGTGTTATTTCTCGTACTCTTCTTTTAAATTTAAGAAACAAGTTGGTTTAATCAACATCAACATATGTCATAGCCCAAATTATAATTTAGTCGGCGCTAATTTATTGTATATATTAATTTATTTTGTGAGGCTATAAATATAAGATGTCATTGACATGAATTACTAAGGTTGAAATGAGTTCATGATTTTTAAGTGGATATCATGTCACATGTACAAAGAGAATGTTCCATACTACAAAACCCATTTACCCCAAACATCAGTTATCTCACAAACGACAAATCGAATCATGAAACTTGCACCATATTTTTCAGCGTTTTATCCTCTTCGATTTGCCGTCCCTCAAGGCATACTTTCGATAAAAAAAATTCGATTTTTTGGTGGGTTTTATAAATTAGTAACACATATATTAGTGATTGATTGTACATTTTATTTACGGTTATGGTTAGAGTTTACAGTTAGGATTTAGCAGGGTTCATGGTTTAGGGTTTAGATTTTATGTTTTAGTAGGGTTTATTAGAGTTTAGGGTTTAGTATGATTTAGGGTTTAGAGTTTTATAAAGCGTTTAGGGTTTAGGGTTTGGGGTTTAGGGGTTAGGGTTTAGGGTTTGGGGTTTAGGGTTTAGGGTTTGGGTTTTGGGGTTTCGGGGAGAAAACCCAAACCCTAAACCCTAAACGCAACACTCTAACACGTGTGTTAGTAACATATGAAACCCACCAAAAAAATGGAAAAAAAAATTCGTCAGAAGTATGCCTTGAAGGACGGCAAATCGAAGAGGATAAAACGCTGAAAATTATGGTGCAAGTTTCATGATTTTTCGATTTGTCATTTGTGAGATAATTGATGTTTGAGGTAAATGAGTTTTGTAGTATGAAACATTATCTTTGTACATGTAACATGATATCATTGTTCCCTTAGTCTCACACAAATTTTTAAACCTCACCTGAATTACTATTTTAAAGATGTGAAAAAAGACCATGTTTGAATTTAGTAATGCAAGAATTTGCAAATTTAGGCGAGATTGACGGCTTTATTCTTTCGGGCCTTCGGGGTAGTGTTCTTAAATATTGTGATACAGACCCTCTAACTTTTGGTTAACTACAACAATTACCCCTACTAAATTTGAAACCTTAAAAGCTATTATTAATTTATTTTATAAATTAAATAAATAAATAAATAGAATTAAAAAAATTAAAAATCCAACTGAATTTGCATTTCGCGTGTGGCCACGCCTACTCCTTTCTCTTCTCTTTATTGATCATTGTCATTCCCCACCCGACCCCATTTTCATCATTAGTATTTAGTAATCCCTATCTCCATATCCATGTTGTCATAAAATTAAATACTATATCTATTCATTCAATATATTTTATAGAATATATATACATGACAAAATTAAAAGTAAGTAAATTCTTATATAGTATATCTTTTATTCTTTTACCTAAGTTTCAACATGTATGTATAATCATTTAGATAGTTTCCTAACCAATATGACTAATAACCTTATATTCATTTTCTACATCTAAGATATTTCTTCAAATGATATCATTGATAACAAAGACGTATAAGCATACACTAGCCGATAACCCGCGCAATGCGGCGGGAATATATTTGAAATTCGTTAAAGAAAGTGGTGAAAGAGCAGTTGAAAAATTGATATAAAATATACGGGTTAAAATTAAACAAATAATAATAATACGAAGTAATATGATGAACAACACTATAACAAATTAAAAAAAAAATATTGCATGTCTAAGATATGTGCATTATAAATGTCATATTCATATGATTACGTGAAAAATTACATAACAGATAGTTGAAAATAAATTTAAACTTCAAATAGCAAAATCCAAATGCACATGAATAGATTGATATTTTTTTTCATGAGTACAAGTGTGTTTATATAGTGTTAATTTTGCTATGTTTTTTTTTTTTGTAATGATTTTTTAATTGATTGAGTAGTGAATATCTTAATGTAATTGATTTTGTAGAGTTATTGTATAGTTGACTTGCCAAAATAAGGTTGACGTGTTAGGTGATTAAATTAGAAGGGCATTATGGGGATTTCCCATATAACATAAGGTTAACATATGAAAATGCTTAATAAAGGGTTAGAGATATTGTATTCTTTTGGACCAATTCAGCATAACTCAAGTGATACTATTATCGCAAACTTGAACTTTTTCTCGAATAATTGAATAATAACTCAATAATAGAAAATATATTTATATAGACTCATGATAAGAGTAGATCTTAAGAACTTGAACGTTGCTCTAATAAAACTTATCAAACACTAATTTTGACTGTTGAGTAACAAAATATAATTATCCATATGTAATCAAATGTAACTACGAGTACTTTGTAAAAAAAGCATAAGAGGTCATGTCGTACGTTTACATAAAAAGACAATAAAATCGCTTGAAAATTGGTGAAGGGGCCCTGTAGAGGTAAAAGGAAGTTGTTGGTTTGTGTGTTCAACTTTTTTCATGTATATTACTCCGCATTTCTTTAAAGTTTAAACTAAATCTCAAATACACAATTTGTCATCCCCTAATCATTTTGTCTCCAATCAATATCACATCCAAACGTTCTTTGAATTAATCGTTATGTTTATTTGTATTTACAAATGTCATAAGTCTTTAAAATCATAACTACTGGCATTGCTCTGCCATAATATAAACCTTAATTTACGAATACAATTCATATTAAAGTTTTTTTTATTAACACAACTCGTCCAAAGTTCAAATAATTAAGGTCAGATAAGGGTTTACTTTAAAACCAATTGTTGATAAATGAAGTACCACATGATCTTACATACAACTTTTGGTTTCTTTATTTTTTCGATATGGAACTTGAGTTTCTACCTATCAGACCCATTATCAAGACTCGAACCACTAACTTCATAGTCACACCAACACCATTAGGCCAATGATCATTTGATAAAATTACTATATAAAACTAATTTTGCAGCATTAAAAAGTACACATAGGCAGCAATGTGCCAATGTGAATATTCATATGTACTTTTGGTTATGCTTGTTAATGAGGATGCTACATATTCAAATAGTACAATATATGGGTTACATATAGAGTAAAGACCATAAACCAACCAAAGTAATGCAAATTCCAATTAATGTTGGTAGCCATAAAAGAATAGCAGAGTGGACTTTTGTGTTCATTGATTTGGACATATTATTTAGGCATTACAACTTATTTATTTAATATATAAAAGTGATTTGATTTAATTTATATACAGTATTATTATTTAACCAAAAAGACCAACAAACGTGCTTCCCTCAATGCTATCTTCCATCACTCTCTTTTTCTTCTTCTTGTTCCCACTTTCTCTTTTTCTAAAAAGGAAACTCCCATTTTTTCATGATTTCTTGAATCCCACATAAACCACCTAAATTATTGTTGTCTTTTTATACTGTTTAGTCAAACCCATTTCTTTAATACACCACATTATTCTCTGTTTAATGTGTACTTAGTTGTCTATTTAATTTGAATTCCAATTTCTAAATTAATGTGTAAAGGACATTATTACTTTCTAATTCTGTTGCTGCTGGTTCTAATCCCAATTATCAGGTCAGACAAAGTTTCAATCTTTGCTGTGTTTTATTCTTGGGTGTTCTAAAATTGTGATTTTAGTGTGAAATTTATAATCTTTACGACAGAAATAATGGGTATTGGTTCAAGGCTCTGGTCTTGGAGACTTTATGCCATAATTCTGATGTTTCACCTTTTTTTTTTTCTTTCTGAAAAAATAAAAAATCTTTGAGATGTTGCAAGATTCTCATGTTCGTAAGAAATTTTCAATCTTTATGCTAGAACCATAATGGGTGTGGATTTAATGTTCTGTTCTTGGTTTTTTGTTCTTTTTAAAGAAGCCAAATGGTTTATGTTTTGTTTTTTGTAGTACAAATTATGTTTTGCTGGTGAGTTTTGTTGTTTTGCTGAGACAGTGATAGAAGTCTGAAAGACTATTGAGTGTTCATAGTAGGCTGTAATTGTTATTGGTACAAAGTTTTGTTCTTTTTAAATGTTTTTTACGCGCTTTTCCAAGAATCCAATGAGGTTTGTTTTTAAAAATGATGCAAACCTTGATTCTTTTAAAGGATTCTATATGGGTATCTTTTGTTTCAACTTTATTCTTAGTGCTCATGGTTTAGAACATCTTGTTGAACATGTATTGTTAAAGTACTATTGCATCTTGTTATTTGCTAAATACGTTATTATTGGCTTAAAATGGTTCAAATTTGTAGCTGTTTTGACGTTATAATCTTGTTATGTAATACTTAGAGTGAAATACGGCCTCAAAGATTGATTGTAGCCAAATGCCAAGTACCTTGGACAACATCTGAAGCAAAACATCCTATGATAATATTGATTTTTGTTTTTCTGCATTTGTTTGCCTATTGCTTTAAAATCTAATATTTTTTTCATTTCAGAAATTCCAGAAGGGCATCTTTCCATGGAGACACTAGCCTCACCAGCCAACTACGACGAGATCGCTATGCAGCAAAGTTTGCTGTTTAATGACGGTCTCAAGGCAAGTTTATCTTTATGTTCTTCATGCTCACTGCTCATTGGTGTTTTCGTCTTTTGGATTTACATAAATATCATCTTGTCTTATGTTTAAATCTGCTTCAGGATTTGAGGAATCTGCGAAAACAGCTGTACGCTGCTGCAGAATACTTTGAATTATCTTACACCAATGATGACCAAAAACAACTGTGAGTTACTGGTTGAAACAAGTATTGATTGATAAGAATTATAATATGTTTTAATAATAATTGTATCTCAAGTTACTTTATTTATCCTGCTGCAGAGTGGTTGAAACCTTAAAAGATTACACCATGAAAGCTCTAGTCAATACAGTGGACCATTTGGGTGCCGTGTCATGTAAAGTTAATGATCTTTTAGGTGAAAAGGTGAATGAAGTTTCTGAAACAGAGCTTCGAGTATCATGCATTCAACAGGTAATGTATCATTCCATAATCATATAGTGGGTCTTTGGATTTTTCAATGTGCTCTTTGAAAGTGACTATATGATATTTATATATGATAATCAGCTGTAACAAAACATTTTGTAGAAGACAGTTGTTGAATGCTTTCATGTTGTTGGAAGTTGTAATTATCAGATGTGAAAGTGTCCAGAAAAAAATAAACGAGAGACTTTTAAGGAGTTGATTTAGGTACTGCTAATAAGACATTATTGTGAGGAAATGGAGACACTTTGTTAAATGGCTGTAAAAGTCTCTCAAAAATGCGTATGTATGTTTTTTGTTTTGTTTGGTTTTGTTTTCTTTCTATTTCACACTTGGATAAATTTTGGGTTGCAGCTGATATGGAACTGATAATATGACTCCTAAATATTAAGATAATACTTAGAAGTAGAATCTGTTTATTCAAAGACTTAAAACTGATTATTGTGTTCAGGTTTCAATAGTTAATCATTGAATGGAACCACTCAAATAACAATATTGATTTTCATACAGACTTGAAGTTTTGACTGAATTAGTTCTATTGACATGGTTGGTATTTCAGAGGCTAAGTATATGCCAGGGGTGTTTTGATCACGAAGGTCTCGCCCAGCAGTCTTCATTGATAAGTACTCCCAAGCACCATAAAAGATACATCTTGCCTGGTAATCACGACTTCATTTTCCTTATATTAATATTTGTATTCATATGAATTAGTACAGTTGTGCTTGTGCTTTTCTACTTTTTATAATCCTGTATAGTCATGGAAATAGATGATTGTTGACTTATAGTGACCTCAATGTTCAGTTGGAGAGACTCTCATTTGATACACATTTTTATGCTTTTCTACTTTTTATAATCCTGTATGGTCATGGAAATAGATGAGAATTGACTTATAATGAGATCAATGTTCAGTTGGAGAAACTATGCAAGGTGGTGTTCGCACTAAATCAAAGTACCACGGATGCAATTTGGACGATGAAGATGACTGGCATGAATTTAAAAATGGTAAGAATTATTCCATTGTTTCTTACAAGTAAAAATGTTCAATCTTCTTAAAACGTTAAATCTGATACATATTGAGATGTCTTGAATCCTAACTCGAAAGAAAAGAGCCACGACAGTCTTTATCTTGCAGGTGGCAATCTCAACATGTTCACTTTAGAATTTTTTAATTGGTCAACTTGGGTTCAAATGGGTCAAACAGGTTAAAAGTCAGTCTGAAGTGTATTTTAATCCATAAAACCCCATAAATCATTTTATTTGAAAACTTACAACAACCAATCAACAACAATAGTCATTTTTCTATTAAATATTGTTTTGGTAACAATATATAATGCAATTATTTGTTGAACTCCAAAAGAAGTTTTCGGCCAACCCGGCCTGACACATTTCAACCCGAACCCTCTTGAGTCTTGACAGATGTTCCACCTTGCACTACCACCTCATTTTCCTAAATTTAATCTTGCCTCAAGCAGATTTTTCCATTTCAAAAGATTATTTTATGTGTGTACAGATTGTCTTTTGTTTGATCCTTGACAACCCTGTACGTGGTTATTGATTTATGGGTCTGTTTTCTATTTACAGCTGTTCGAGCTACAATCAAAGAAACCTCACCACCTTCCTTCAGGTTAATGGTTTACTGAGTATACAAATTTTAATTTTTTAAACTCATATGTCTAATCTTGAAGACTAAACCAATTATAATTGTAGAAAAGGGCGATCCCCATCTCCTTCCCCACAAGCTACCCAGCAAGTTGGATCATTTGCTTTCACTGGTGCGGTGACCAGAAAAGATTTAGGTAGTATCGCCTTCATTTAGTGTCTTTTAATTGTTTTCCGTGATTATTGATGAGTCCTTTAGCTGATGTATTTTGGATGATAAATCAGAGAAAAGATCAGCTTCACCACGAAGATTTTCTCTTTTGCGTACTGGGTCTATGATTGTTAGGTCAACCACTCCCAATTCGAGACCAAATTCAAGACCCACAACTCCCAATCCTAGTAGGCCGACAACTCCCAATTCGATTGGCCGACAAAGGGTAATGTACATACTTTGACTATTGATCTCAATACTTTGTAATGTTAAAGTCGTATAAACTATGAAGTCTGAGTTTAACACACATTTTTTCAATCTTTTGTGATGCACCACATCCTATAGTCTTTATTCAGTCATCAAACATTAACTTATAAGTTGAAAATTTGGAAATTGGAATGTAGCCTATTTGACCCCAACAAAGTAAAAAATGGACTTTTTCGTTTTATGGAGCTAAAAGGCCAAACTTTTTGAGTTTTCACTAATCTTTTCGACACAATGGTTCACGTGTAGCTTTCAGAGTCCCGGAAATCAGCTTCAATGCGTATGCCAAGCGATAGAGACACCTCCAAAGACACAGATCAGATACCAAGCAAAAGTAAACGCCTACTCAAGGCATTGCTTAGTAGACGCAAGTCCAAGAAAGACGACACACTATACACTTATTTGGATGAATACTGAATGTCATTCATCTGCAAATGTAGAAGACAAGGGCCAAGTGAAAATACGCCCTAAAAGTATCTTGGTGAGTAGCAGTGTGCTTGTTATTGTCTTCTTGCTTAAGCAGCCGTTAGAATGTAATATTCCCATATGCTTTACCTCTGTAATTTCAAACACGAGTTTTCTAAAATTTGATCATTTATACCACAGTGGTCGATATCTTATAAGATGAGTATCACTGTATGCTTCGACATATATAATTACGTGTTGTTCGGCCCCGAAATCTTTTTTTCTTTCTTTCTCCAAAACAAAGATTAAACAACCTGGATAAAAAGTGATACTGGGTGATCACTGTTAGATACATAATCAAGTGGAATAAAGCAATTGTATACAATACAAACACGTTGCATGATTATGTCTTGAGATGTTACTTTGCTGCTTGAAGTAGTCATAATTACAAACGACCCATTGTTGAAAAGTATACTTTACTTCAAAATTTCGTTATAGTTATTTTTAAATCAAGTCATAAAAAAGTATGATTTATTATATATATAGGATCCGGTTCAATGGAGAAGGAAATCTAGGTGAAGAAGAGGGAGAAGCAATATGATTCAGTATTTTTATTATCAAGATTTAACCCACTAAAAATGTATAATTATAATAAAAAAAGTGAATCATAGTAATAAAAATAATAAATCATATTACTTCTCCCTCTTCTCCACCTAATTTTTCTTCTTTTTTACCTGTTATTATATATATATATATGTATGTGTGTGTGTGTGTCTATAGTCCCAGGTTCAACTGAGAATGCTAATTTTCGTGAGAATGTGAGAAATACTTTAAAATCAATTTTTAACTATGCAAAACATGTTATTTTACAAAAAAAAATTCGTAGCTTCTTTTTTAAACAACTTTTAGAAGTTATTTTTCAAATAAAAAAAATTCGACGTTTTATTATTTTTTTTAATTTAATTTTTTATTCATAATAATCACATTTTATAACTTGATAATCACATGAATAATATGTGATTATCATGCCAAATTTTGTGATTATATCGAACACATGATAATCACATTATATTAGAGAATATAATGTGATTTGTGATTATCTTCAATAATCACAATAGTTGCGACTGTAAAATAAGTTCGAAAAAAAAAGTTAATATTTTTTATTTATATTTATATCATAGCTTCCAAAATTTATTTTACTAGTAATCATTGAAAAAGTTTTATAGGAAAAAGTGTTTCGAATAGTTAAAAAGTAGTTTTGAAGTGCTTTTCACGTTCTCACGAAAATTAGCCTTCTCATATATATATATATATATATATATATATATATATATATATATATATATTTTCTAGAGTAAGATACAAAATGATACAATTTTTTTTTTTTGCATACTCAGTTCCTAAAAGGCACTTTTTGTTGCATTGACCGTCTGTGAGCCTCTAAAATACCCTTAAATTAAAGCTTATGGCCCTTCTCCGGAATCCAAACATTGGGTATTTATAGTAATTTTAAGCGTATCGGGACTCATAATGCAACAAAACATACCATCATGGGACTAGACATGTAAAAAACCCGATCAAGGGACTGAAATTGTATAAATCAATACTCCGTACAACACAAGGAGAGTTTTTGTAATTTAATCAATATTCCATGAACATGTCCACGATTCTAACTTCTTATTTCTTGATCATGTTACTACAATGAGAAAGGTCATGATAATCTACAACCATCTATCTAATCAGGATTCCATCCCAATCAGTATATACTAAAAACTTGTTATGGTGACTTCACTAACACATTTTTGTTTTAATGAAGATAAGAAAAAAATTCTAAAAAGACACATTATATAACTCCCTAGGGCAAAGATGAGTATTCATGTCAGTTATGCCTATTAAAAAATATTCAGACCCAAATAACATATAGGATGTCTCCAAAACCAAAACATATTTGCTACAACAAACAATTGAAATCCCACTTGTATATATAAGTTCCACCATTTGAGGTTACAGAAGAATTTAAGCCAAAAAGAGTGACTAGGAATAAAACTACAAGTTTTGAGGCTACAGTGCCATGCCCTCACCAAATTGTTCAATTGTTTTTGTAGCTAGTGTTAACACGTCCACAAAGGCGCTATACGATGCCCGAAGAAATCTCGCTTCAACCGCTTCGAAATGCCTTTTAACAGAATATTAAAGAAATTTAGTAAGGTGTATGACTAATAGGTCACGGTCAACAAGTGATTTATTATTTTATAACTTGTGCTTAAAAAGGGCCTTATTTTAGGAGACTGCTAATTAACATACATGCACTAAAAATGGTGCATTCTGAGAGAATGTAGTATCCACAAGTAAGAAAGACTCACACTAAAAGTTTCCCATCAGATAAAGACATCAACCGTCTCACTTTATCGGGCTGAAGCTGAAATCAGAAAGATGCGAATTGTAACAATAAGTAGACGTAATGTTTGGTTCAGTAACTGTTCACGAATCACAATAAATCATAGAAAACATACCTCCTTATCAACAGCAAGTGTTGAATATACTATGTTTGCTTTCTCCTCAGATTTATAATCTACTTCCAGATCGCTGCATACAAAATCTTACAGTATATTATATTGAATACAATTTCAAATTCTTATTTTTTCTATTTTTTATCCCCTAATTCTTTTATATCATGGTATGGACACTTTGGGTCCCCTAACCCACATGATTCATGCAAAATGCCCTTAGACGTGAACCCTACAAACTTTTCCCGTTGTGGAGGACAAAAGTAGTTTGACTATACGGACTTATAATTAACAGATGCGCTTGACTGTTAACTAAAGTTATGATCACCCTTCAACAATGGCAATAGGAGAATGTATAAAGTTTACATTTTTTGCTACAGTATGCATTCATGTTTTAGATGTTCTATTGTATGTTAAATATATATATGTATTTATGTCGATTTCCGGTACATAGAATAAAAGGTTTATAGAAACTTTTGTACATGCATTAGAAACTATAATACATACACTAGACATTTTTTGAAGTTTCATAGATACAATGGAGATTTAAAACTTGGATATATATATATACAATAAAAAAGTGTAAACTAAAATACATTATCGAAACAATAACCAAATATATAATCCTATGCATCCTGGTATATAAATAATCAATTCCTAGCAATAATGCTAACACGATACAAATCTAAACAGAATTGGTTATAATAGGAAAAGGGGTCACAATATGAACTGGAATAAATATGAAATACTTGATTTAAAGACATGAATTTTTGATGCCTTGTGATATTCACAAACATTTGCAGGGACTTGTAGTACATATATACTAGTTCCACCTAAAAGTGATAGTCATTATGGGTGGTTTCATTCAAGTAGCCAAAATATTCGGTGACCCAAATGTCTTCAATTATAGCATAAATTATTCACTAAGCTAGTTGGAAACAAGATGATGACAAATAAAGCACAAGCTTTATGAATTATGATACCCTTCTTTAAACAAATTAAAGCATTATTAATATTTTCGATTATAAACAAATGGAGTAGTATAAGCTAAAAGTAAAATTACATGATAGGCCCTTGTTAACCTAAAAAGAGAGACTCACCAGCTGAACTCCCATGGAGAGGAAGTGGTAATTTGGCCATCTGTAGTATCCATCTTTGTTTAGTCTCCTTCCCTCAATTAAAACAGAGCTGCTAGAATCTTACAAATTTTGAATATCCAATTAGTATTTGCAGTTTTTTTTTTTGTTTTTTTTTGAAAGCAAACTTCTGCTAGAATTACAACATGAAGATATGTATATATATATATGAAAGTTATTCTTGGATGCATTAAGAAGTATAGTAGTAATTTTGACATCAAAGTGTAGCTATTTTTGCCCTCGAATTTGATTGATTGAAGAAAATAAGAATCAGGTAACATGATATAATAAACAAATTATTTGAAGGTACATACACATACACTGAAATTATAAGAGAGAAATACTATACTATTTAGCTATATCACCGGATTCTTAGAAGTGGATAGTTGCAGGTAGCACTAAAACGGGCGGATAGACGGGTTCGGGCAGCTGGGTCTAATAGGACTCGGGTCTTAATGGGCGTGGGTCTCAACGGGCAAACGGACAAATTTTGAAAAAATAAACTCTAAGAAAACTAACTTATACTACTCAATATATACAACTATACTGTCATCATATCTGTGTACTTTAAAACATCATAGTCCCCATAAGCATATCTAAAAACATCTACTTATGTAATCATTATAACTTTATAGAACATAAGCATTTCCAGAATATTTTGTATATCAAATAACCTTCAGAAACACACATTTCTAAACATAGGAAATATGGATTCTAAGTGTTGCAAATAGATTTACATTGTAAGCAGGAAGAACACATTAAAAAATTGCAGTTTACTTTTCATAAATTCCTCTAATTTATATAACTATCTTAATCCGTAATTGAGAATCAATTAATATGAGTCAATAATATTTTTTTTAACATCCAAATTCGGTTTTCGTGAGTAAGTCAAGGAAGATATAGTACAAAACGCTTACGAATTCTTGTATGATCTTTTACGCCGATTTAATCAGGTAACATGATATAATGAACAAATCATTTGAAGGTACAGACCAAATCAGGGATAAACTTAATAATAAAGGTAATGGTCTTTTTTATCTTCCAATTGATTCAAATATACCGAAATTATAAAATAAAATACTATACTATTTAGATATATTACCGGATTCTTAGAAGTGGATGATTGCAGGGGCCATAGGCGGCGTCGACGGTAGCCGGAAATTATAACTCGAAGTGTTGGTAAAAGTTGAAATTGAAGAAGAGTAGATGATGATAGCAGATGGTATAGGACTTGTTAAAAATGGGCCGCAAAATCCCTATGCAGGCCCATTTACTCATTCCTTTTCCTTTATTTACTCATCCCTATGCAGCAAGTTTGGATGAGTAGTTGAGTTCAAGAGGTCAGGAGTTCGGGAGTTCGAATCTCATCCTATGCAAAAAGGCTGAAAAGGTAAGACGGTATTAGATTTTACTTACTTACTTAAGTAGTTTGATTAATTACCTCTATCTACATATACATCTACATTTACATCTACACTCCTTATAATGCATACAAAATTCACTTTCTTAAATACTTAGGGGGTGTTTGGATTAACTTATATAAGCACTTATCTGCTTATTTGCATATTTTGACAGTAGATAAGCAGATCCAAACACTTTTCTGAAAACTGCTTATCTGCTTATTTACTAAGGAATAAGCACTTAAAAATAAGTAAGGGGTAACATACTTATTTCGTAAGCACATAAGTGCTTATTAATAAGCTAATCCAAACACCCCCTTAAAAACAATATACATGCACAAGGTACAACTCATATAGCTAATGCACAATACAAACACTATATATGCACAAAATACAACTCATGTAATTTTATATTAAACACAAATCAAATATTTAAAAGAAACTCAATATTATATACTAATATAAAAACAAAAACTGGTTTCAGGCCAACCCGACCCGAACCCGAAAACCGAACCGGATTGGGTCAACGGAGGTCAAAACCGGTCTAAAAAAAACCGGTTCGGGTTTCAACCCGATTTGGTCACCTGAACATAGGACCTAACCCTAACCGGTTGAGATCGGGTTGAAACATTAGTAATATTATTGAATCGAAAAAGTTTATATAATTCAAACACGTTCGAGCGTTAAGCGTTTTAAGGAAAATCAATGTTTGGGCCAAAATTTTTTCATTGAATTCGTAGAACATTAGTAATAGAAACATAATTGATCAATAACTTAACCAAAAGGCTTCCAAATCTTCTGAAAAATATTATTGAATCGAAAAAATCTATATAATTCAAACACGTTCGAGCGTTAAACATTTTAAGGAAAATCCATGTTTGTTTTTTTCATTAAATTCGTAGAACATTAGTAATAGAAACATAATTGATTAATAACTTAACCAAAAGGCTTCTAAATCTTCTTGAAAATATTATTGAATCTAAAAAGTCTATATAATTCAAACACGTTCGAGCGTTAAGCGTTTTAAGGAAAATCAATGTTTGGGCTAAACTTTTTTTATTGAAATCGTAGAACATTAGTAATGGAAACATAATTGATCAATAACTTAATCAAAAGGCTTCTAAATCTTCTTAAAAAAATTATTGAATCGAAAAAAGTATATATAATTCAAAGTGAGCTGATACATTCAAGGAATTTTTTACTATAAATTCAAGGAAACATGTGCATAAAAAGTGGGACTGTAATCATAAAGAGTTGTACTTTTCCGTGAATTTAGTAAAAACTTCCTTGCATTTATCAGCTTTCAATTCAAAGTGGTTCGAGCGCTAAGCTTTTTAAGGAAAAACAATGTTTGGGTCAAAAAATTTTATTGAATTCGTAGAACATTAGTAAGGAAAACATAATTGAACAATAACTTAAACAAAAGTCTTCTAAGTCTTCTTAAAAATATCATTGAATCGAAAAAGTCTTCATAATCTTTACTTTTATTAATCTTCAAGTCTTAAAACATCTTCAAAGTCTTCAAAAGTCAAAATCTTCTTCAAATGTACCCTTACGCGAAGCTTGATCAAGAGCAATTTCTTCATCGAAAAGTGATATTACCACACCCTTTTCCACCTCAATATTGTGTATATCTTGTTCGTATTCCATTTCACCTTCAAGATTTGAAACATTATGTATATGTTCTGCGGTGTGTAAGTGATCATTCAAGTAAATAAACATCTCTAGGGAGGTTGGTGTGAGTCTCGTTCTTCGTATAGATAATACCTTACCACTAAGAGAAAATGCGGATTCCGAAGCTACCGTAGAAGCTTGGGCGGTAAGTAAATCTCGAGCCATGATGGTTAGAACGGGAAATTGAGATTCTCTCTCTTTCCACCAAGCCAAAATATCAAATTGTTCGAACTCATTGGGTAGAATAGTGGACAAAAAATCCGTTCCAGTATATCTCCCATATTCGCTCAAATTGTTTTGGTTACCTTCACCCCTTGTCCGTTTATGGTTTTCTTGTCTTAAAGTATTATATAAGTTTAGCATCGCATTGTTGGAAGAGGATGAATCAAACATTGTGTTAACCGAACTAATGGGCACATTTGTTGTTGAGCCATATTTTTGAAAATATACGCCAAATAAATCTTGTAAACATTTACAAAAATACGTTTTTGCATTTTGTGAAAACATTGGGTCCTCATCATTCAAATCCAAATTGTGACAGATACTATCGATAAGCATTTCCACCCCGGTGAGGTTCAAACAAGGGTTCATTGTGGTGGAACAAATAATTACCGGTGACATTTCTTGAAAATATTTTTTTAGTTTTTCTTTCATGGGACACCATCTTTACATATAAAGGACCTTCATATTCGTATTCGTTTAATTTTGTAGTCATTAACCAAATTTGATTAAGTACCAAATGACTAGTGGGATAATAAACACCCTGTAACAGCCTACCTTCGGGTCTAGTAATATCCAGGTAATTTCCTAACTTTAAATTTATATTTAAATGTGTTAGGAATATTTATATTATTTGTTTGATTGTGAAACTTGGGTAAATAAGTCAAATGACTTATTGTGAATAGTAAAATATTATTTGTTTTAAATTATTATAGTTGACGGTAAAATAAAAGAGTTTGTCTCGCAAATGGTTTTTAGGTTCCAGACAATAAGTTTAGAAGGGGACAAAATTTAAACAATTAGACAGAGTTGGTTTGTTTGAGCCGACGTTAAATTCAATATGTTCCCAAAGTTTCTTCCATTTCTTTCTTCTTGAAAGCTTGCAAATTTCATAAAACCATACCAAAGTTAATAGCCAAACTAGTTTCTGCGAATCTGATTACTAACATCAACTATGTATCATCTTATCACTTTCATCTTCATCAAAGGTGAGTTTAATTTTGAGTTATATGAATTGGTTTTAAGAGATATTGTGTGATTGAATGAAATTGAGAGTGATATGTTGTTATTAGATGTTATATGATGTTTCTTTGATGTTAGTTGAAGTATTAGTGACCTTAGAAACTGAGTTTTGAGTTATGGTGAAAATTTGTTCGAAAATTTGGTAACAGCAGTGAAGTTCGCATTTTACACAAAAACTCAGTTCGTCTTACGAATTGAGATGTTGCGATGCGAACTGAATTGTCGCGAAGCAAACTGAATCGCTATGCGAACTGAGTTGCTACGATGCGAGTTGAGTTGTTTTCGCTATGCGGATTGAAATTTTGCAAAGCGAACTGAGTTTCTGCGAACTGAGATTTTAAGATTTTGATTCTGCAAATTTTGAAAATGCGTCTCTAGGGTAGCGAATAAGCGACAAATTTTATTAACTCGGATTGAGTTGAAATTCGCATGGTCACTCGAAAACGGCCCAATGATCAAAGCTCTATTTTAAGAGCCTAGGCAGTTTTTGGCCATTCGGGGATATCATGGGGTTGAAAATGACATTTTTCAGTTTTTAAACATCGTTTTGGGACTTTTTGATTTAATTTCAGATTGGATACTATTGATAGTTTGATGTTATAACTTTATAATAAGTTGAATACTTATGAAATGAATTATTTATCATTATAAAATATGATTGGTTTGATTTGGTTAAGCTTGCTATTAAACCATGGATATGAGTTGTAGTTTGATAATATGAATTTTGTAGATTTTCATGCGTGTAACGTTCTTATATCATACATTTATATAAGTATGTGATATGATGATCATATGTGTAACACCTCCAAATTCATTGTTTAGCGGAAGCAAGATTTGGGTGTTACTAATCAATAATCAAAGCACACAGATATATAGCAAACGTATCTACATCCGTCGTTTTAACAAAATACATTAATATTAAAATGTTTACAACAGTTTGAACCCGTACATAGCTCGTGTTCATAATATGAGAGATTTAAGTACATAATTAGTTATACAAAATCTAATAATGCAATGAAATCTCTGAAGTTTGCATGGAGACTCGAGCTAATATGCATCCTGAGGGGCAGTCCAAATCTACTGCTGAGTACCTCTGATACATGCTAAAATGGGTCAGCTAACGCTGGTGAGCTCACAGGTTTAGATATCAAATAATAGTGTGTGAACCGCAAGATTTAAATGTTGATTTGCATCCAGCAAATAATAATAATAGTGTATACAACCATGAGCGCATAGTCTGAGCTTAACTCGAGGGTCGGGTCCCATATAGAGAATTCCGAGCGAGGTGCCTCCACGAGTGCCTAATCTACACTCATTTTCCCAAATATTAGTACGTCCGTTGCAGAGGTTAGCGCGACTAACCCGGACGAGGTGGGTCAATCCTATATAGTACCATATACTAATATTCACGCTACTTTCGTATTACCAGACTATACTGACGGAGGACTTTGATTTGATTAGTTGAAAACAACTCATGTAGTATATTGAAATATGTACTCGCGTTCATGCGTTAAAAACAGAGCAATGTATCACACCCCTAGTAAAATAGTAAAAAGAGGGGCCATGAGACTCACCTGAGCCTTGAGTGTTTATCAAAATAAACTTGAATTGATTAGCTGTGAATTGATGTCCGAAGACTTGTAACCTGAGGGTGTCCACGACATGCGATGGTTATTAATCGATTTGACATCTTAAAAGACTACCTTTGTAGTTGTTTGACAGCTATAATATTCAAATTACTACGATTTGGTTGATTTGATTATGTTTTGAAAACGTGTACGGCCTATTGGTGACGGTGTGTAATAATAATTCTCAAAAACATTATTATTATGTTTTGATTCATTTGTATACTTATAAAAATGTGTGTTAACCGTTCTTGCATTGGTTTAATATCATATTAATTAATTATCATCATTTGGTGCCCATTTTAAGTAAATTTCAAAGTGCTGAAAAATGTTGACCAGGGTTGACCGCGAACCGAGATTGCACTGCGAACCGAGTTTCCACTGCGAACCGAGTTGGCGAACCGAGCCGAGATGGCACTGCGAACCGAGTTCGCAGTGCGAACCGAGTTTGCACGGCGAACCGAGATTGGATGTCAGCTCGCGAAACTGGCTGATCAGCGATTTTAAGCTTTAAAAATGAGTTTTTGTTCAATTTTTGGGCGTTTTGATGTTATAAAAAGCTTCTAACATGTATGTTCACAATATCTAAGTAATTTCTAGAAAGAGAAACGATTTCTAGAGAGAGAGAGTGAGTAAAACCTTACTTTTTGATGAAAATGGAGATGGAGAAGATGAGGAAGATGATCCTTGGGCTTGTTCTTGATGATGATGATGAACGATTTTTAGTGGTGTTTTCGGTGGTTTCGGCTGCTGCGATTTGAGAGCAAAGAGGGAGTTTGGGTGTAGGTGTGTGGATTTGAGAGGAAATGAGAAGGAGAGAGAGATAGTGTAAGTGAAAAATGAGAAAGGAGTGGAAGAGTGGGGGGTGTTGGGCCGGTTTGGGGAGGCCCCCGCTGTGTGGCCTCTCCAACTTTTTAATCCCCTGCATTTGCGCTCCGTGCGGTGTTCGTTTTCTCGGTTGTTTAAACGTTAAATAATTATTTTATTACGTTTAATTATAAGTTTTAAAATACGGATATTTATTCAAGATTATACTTGAAGTATTTCATCAATTACTTAATAATTAAGTTATAATTTGTAACTTTAACTTTACTTCGGTTGTTTGCGCGTTTAACATTTTAGCGCGTAGACTTTGTTCGTACGATACGAAATAGTTATGAAATATTATCAAAATGATATTTGTGATATAATAGTGTTTTTAAATAATGTTACACTATTTAGTAAAAATGTTCACCAACGTCCGTATTTAAATGAACCAAATTGTATTCGATTTAAAGAGCGTACGATTTAATCAAATCGCATATTTGTATATATTCAACAATATATATAGATACATTAATTAGCCTAACACAGAACTAATTACATGTATTAACAGAGAATTAGGTTTCTAATTACTAGTCATAATTTGGCGGGTGTTACATTCTCCCCCTGTTAGGAGAATTTCATCCCGAAATTTAGCTCGATGTTGCGTTTGATGTAGAGTCAGTGAATAACTGAGGATACTTGAGTCGTATTTGGTCTTCCCGTTCCCAAGTGAATTCCGGACCACGCCGCGAATTCCACTTGACCTTAACGATGGGAATACGACTTTGTTTGAGTTGTTTGACCTCACGGTCCATGATTTCAGCGGGTTCTTCAACGAAATGGAGTTTGTCATCGACGCGAATCTCATCGAGTGGGATGATGAGTGTCTCATCAGACAGGCATTTCTTTAGGTTAGAAATATGAAAAGTAGGGTGCACGCTGCTGAGTTCGGCTGGCAGCTGCAGTCGATATGCCACGGGGCCTATCCTCTCGAGGATTTCAAAAGGCCCAATGTATCTGGGATTTAACTTCCCGCGTTTGCCGAATCGGATTACGCCCTTCCAAGGCGATACTTTCAGGAGTACTCAATCCCCAACCTGGAATTCGAGTGGTTTGCGTCTCACGTCAGCATAACTTTTCTGACGATCACGTGCGGCCTTGAGTCGGTTCTGGATTTCGAAGATTTTCTCAGTGGTTTCTTGTATGAGTTCAGGACCAGTGAGTTGGCTGTCTCCCACATCGGTCCAACAGATCGGTGATCGGCACTTACGACCGTACAATGCCTCGAATGGTGCAGCTTTAATGCTGGCATGATAGCTGTTATTGTAGGAAAATTCGCACAATGGCAGGTGTCTTTTCCAGTTTGCACCGAAGTCAACTACGCAAGCTCGTAGCATGTCTTCCAGCGTCTGAATAGTTCGTTCACTTTGGCCATCGGTTTGAGGATGGTATGCGGTACTCATATCAAGACGGGTACCCAACGATTTTTGAAGTGATTGCCAAAAGTGAGATGTGAAACGAGCGTCTCTGTCGGAGATAATCGAGGTTGGAACACCGTGTCGAGTGACAACTTCTTTGACATAAATTTGTGAAAGACGTTCCATTTTATCAGTTTCCTTGATTGTCAGGAAATGGGCAGATTTGGTGAGTCGATCAACGATCACCCAAATGGTATCGCAACCGCTCTATGACTTGGGCAGTTTGGTTATGAAATCCATGGCAATTTGTTCCCATTTCCACTCCGAAATGCCGGGCTGTTGAAGTAAACCAGAAGGTTTTTGATGTTCGGTTTTGACTTTCGAGCAGGTAAGGCACTTACTGACGTATGTGGCAATTTCGGCTTTCATGTTCGGCCACCAATAGAATTCCTTGATGTCGTGATACCTTTTGTCGGATTCCTGGTGGATAGAATATTTAGACTTGTGAGCTTCATCCATCACCAAGTCTCGCAGGTTTCCAAAACTAGGCAACCAGATTCGATTTGAGAAATACCTAACGCCATTAGATTTGACTTCAAATTGCCTATCGACGCCTCGTAAGGCTTCGCTTTTGACATTTTTGGGTTTCAAAGCTTCAAGTTGAGCAGTGTAAATCTGAATGGCAAGATCATTATGGATGGTCATACTGAGGGCTCGGACTCGAAGTGGTTTCGGCGGTTCCTTTCGACTGAGGGCATCGGCAACAACATTTGCCTTGCCGGGGTGGTATTTGATTTCGCAGTCGTAATCAGTGAGTAACTCGACCCAACGACGTTGTCGCATATTAAGGTCTTTTTGGTCGAAGATGTGTTGGAGACTTTTGTGATCGGTGAATACAGTACTTCGGGTACCATAGAGGTAGTGTCTCCAGATTTTGAGAGCGAATACCACGGCCCCTAGCTCGAGGTCGTGAGTCGTGTAATTCTTCTCATGAACTTTGAGTTGTCGGGAAGCATAGACAATGACCTTGTCTCTTTGCATCAACGCGCAACTAAGACCTTGGTGGGAAGCATCGCAGTATACCACGAAGTCATCGGTGCCTTCGGGTAAGGATAAAATAGGAGCACTGCAAAGCTTGAGTTTTAATAGCTGAAATGATGACTCTTGTTTTTCAGTCCAATTGAACTTCTTTTCCTTCTGAGTCAGTGTTGTGAGTGGTTGAGCTATTTTGGAGAAATTTTCGATGAACCGACGATAATAACCGGCCAATCTTAGAAATTGGCGTACCTCGGTTGGAGTAGTTGGCGGTTGCCAGTCTTTGATAGCCTCGATTTTTGATGGGTCGACGTGAATTCCTTGACTATTAACAACATGTCCAAGGAATTGAACGGATTGTATCCAGAACTCACATTTGGAGAATTTGGCATAAAGGTCCTCGTGCTTAAGTAGCTCTAGGATGGTTTTGAGGTGTTGCACGTGTTCTTGCTCGTTGCGCGAATAGATGAGAATGTCATCGATAAAGACAATGACAAACTTGTGGAGGTAAGGTTTGCACACCCGATTCATAAGATCCATGAATACAGCTGGTGCGTTTGTTAAACCGAAGGGCATCACTTGAAATTCATAATGCCCGTAACGAGTTCTGAAAGCGGTTTTTGGAATGTCGGTGTCGCGAACACGTAATTGATGATAACCTGATCGAAGATCGATCTTTGAATAACAGCTCGATCCTTGAAGTTGGTCAAACAGGTCATCGATGCGAGGAAGTGGATACCGGTTCTTGACAGTTAGCTTGTTCAACTCTCGGTAGTCGATACACATTCGGAAAGAACCGTCTTTCTTTTTAACAAATAAGACCGGAGCTCCCCAAGGGGAAGAACTCGGTCTAATGAATCCTCTGTCCAGGAGTTCCTGTAACTGGGTGGACAGCTCCTGAAGTTCGGATGGGGCTAGGCGGTATGGTGCTCGGGCTACCGGTGCGGCACCCGGCACAAGATCGATCGAGAACTCAACCTGTCTAGATGGAGGTAAACCAGGTAGTTCTTCCGGAAAGACTTCGGGAAAGTCTCTAACGATTGGCACATCCTCAAGTCGCCTCTCCTCCGACTTTTTCTCTGTGATGTGCGCGAGGATTGAAGGATAACCCTTTCTGAGAAATTTTCGGGTTTTCAAACAAGATATGATATTTAGTCTCGACCCACCGGTCTCCCCCTATATGATCAAGGTTCTACCGACGGCGAGAGGGATGCAGATGATTTTGTCATAACAGACGATTTCGGCTCTTTGTTTGGACAACCTGTCCATACCAATGATGACATCGAAACTTCCAATTTCAACGGGCATAAGATCTATCGAAAAGGTTTCGTTGGCTAAGTTTAAAGTGCAATTAGGTATCACACTATCAGTTTCTATGAGTTTACCGTTTGCTAGTTCTACAGTGTACTTAACATCTAGAGCAACAGGGGCGATGTTAAGTAGGGGGAAAAACTCGTTGGAAATAAAGCTCCTATCGGCACCAGTATCAAATTGAATAGAAGCAGTTAAGTTGTTGAGGAGGAACATACCCGTGACCACATTCGGGTCCTGACGGGCGTCCCCAGAATTGAGTACAAAGGCTCTACCCTTAGCATTGTTGTTGTTGTTGTTGTTGTTGGCCTTGTTCTTTAGTTTCGGGCAGTCATTCCTAAAGTGCCCAGGGTTTCCACATTCATAGCATGCTCGGTGTGGTCTGGTGTTGTTGTTGGTATTATTGTTGTTGGCGGTGGATCTACAATCCTTGGTGAGGTGGCCATACCTCTTGCAGTTATTGCAATAGGGACCGCAAGGACCTTTATGGTGGCGGTTGCACTTGGAACAGTAGGGCTTGTTCCCTGTGTAACCCCGTCTAGTGTCGGTGGTTGAGTTGTAGGCCTTGATGGTGTCGGGTTTCTTTTTTTGGGAGTTGTTGTGGTTGTCGGACCACTTTCTTTTGAGGTGGTTGGAGGAAGAAGTGGGTGGTTCTGGGTCCTCGTTCAGGGCCATGAGTTCATGGGCCAATCGGATAGCACCATCAAGGGTGGTCTGGTTTGAGGAGGCGACGTTCCCCCGGACAGGTTCCGGAAGACCGCGGATGTATTTTCGGATCTTGTCAGGCTCGGTGCTCACCATCACTGGGCGAAGGATGGCAAGTTGTTGAAATCTAACAGTATACCCGTCAATGTCAGTTCCCTGGACCCTTAGGTTCCAGAATTCTTCCTCCAGCTTTTGGAGTTGTTCGATGGGGCAATACTTAGCAATAAGCATTTTCTTCAGTTCCTCCCATGGGAGTAGGTAAGCTGCGTCAATACCCACCGACTGGGCATATGAGTTCCACCAGGAGAGGGCACCATCTTCGAGGGTGCAAGTAGATAATTTGACTTTGTCCTCCTCTGCACATTTGCTGATGAGGAAAACAGATTCCATTTTCTCAAACCATCTAATTAGTCCGATGGCACCTTCTGTGCCCTTGAAGATGTGTGGTTTGCAGTTCTGGAAGTCTTTGTATGAACAAGGTCTGGGTAGAGGCCCGTTGGCAGCTGTATCTTCGCTGCCCGAACTGGGTTGTTGGGTAGCCATAGATTGGGCCATGCTTTGGGCTATGAGTTGTGCGATCTCAGTTTCATTGAAGGTGAATCGTTTCGGTGGCATCTTGCTGGACAAGATCAAGAAAAGACTATGAGATATTTGCGTGAAATTCTGAGATATCACGCATTGGGTGGTGTGTTTGCCATGTTGAGACAAAGCGTTAGAAAGAATGAGGCCTATATCCATATAATACATATATAATATAGCCTAAGATGTTGAGTGAGAGCGAGGCCTATATATATATATATATATATCACATAATAGCCTAAGGTGTCTAACACAGACAAGTTTGAGTCCCGGTTTCTCTCGTGGTCAGAGTCAAATAGTGTATCCTGTTCAGTCATGACTCCTTTCAGGTCTCACATCATATTCTTTTAATTGTACATAGTTGATCAGGTTATGTTAAATTAAACCAATATCATGTAGTCACTGAACCTAATCATACTTAATAGGGAATACTGCCTAACGGTCATAGTCTAGGCCCACTAAATGCAACCTAGTTCACTATAACCTTAGGCTCTGATACCAATCTGTAACACCCCCAAATTTATTGTTTAGCGGAAGCAAGATTTGGGTGTTACTAATCAATAATCAAAGCACACAGATATATAGAAAACGACTCTACATGCGTCGTTTTAACAAAATACATTAATATTAAAATGTTTACAACAGTTTGAACCCGTACATAGCTCGTGTTCATAATATGAGAGATTTAAGTACATAATTAGTTATACAAAATCTAATAATGCAATAAAATCTCTGAAGTTTGCATGGAGACTCGAGCTAATATGCATCCTGAGGGGCAGTCCAAATCTACTGCTGAGTACCTCTGATACATGCTAAAATGGGTCAGCTAACGCTGGTGAGCTCACAGGTTTAGATATCAAATAATAGTGTGTGAACCGCAAGATTTAAATGTTGATTTGCATCCAGCAAATAATAATAATAGTGTATACAACCATGAGCGCATAATCTGAGCTTAACTCGAGGGTCGGGTCCCATATAGAGAATTCTGAGCGAGGTGCCTCCACGAGTGCCTAATCTACACTCGTTTTCCCAAATATTAGTACGTGTTAGGATTTATTAATTTGATGAGACAAAATAAAAGATGAAAGTTGAGGGACTAAAGATGAATTGTTTTATTTTAATTAGTTTCCTAGTATAATTATGATTTCTTGTAACCCTAATATCTCTAGTATATAAAGAGACATAGGGACGTAGGAAAATGTGTGCACACATAATGTAGACGTCTAAGAGTTTTTGTTTAGCCTCAAGATCAAGGTTTCTTGATCCTGTTATTGTTGTATAACCGTTTTATTGTGATCGAATAAAATTGAGGCTTGAGATAACATTGATGTTCATATTTATATTCCGCTGCATAATTTATCATTGTTATCATTATATCCTAGATCAAGACCTAAAAAGTCTAGAGCTTAAACGATCATACGTTTTATCAATTGGTATCAGAGCAAGGTGGCTCGTGATCAAGGATATACAAGTTTTACAAGCAAGAGAAGCCGTATTGAAGAAACCCTAGAAGATTGCAAGAAAAATTCGTAATTCGTCACTTTCTGCACAACGATAGTAAAAAATCCGGATCTCATTCGTTAACCGTTCAATCATCGTGAAATTTGAACTGTAGGTTCATAACACATAGACGCACATTCTGACCAGAGGAATTTTCGATCTGAGCTTTTGATTGAGAGATATTTAAATTCGAAATCTGCTGCTGAAACCGTATGGTTTTTCCGAACAGCTGCAGTAAATCGATCACTGTGTCTTCGTTATTCAACGAATGTTCTTTATTTTTGGATATGTTATTCAAGACATAGGTTTCCACATAGTGTAAAATTTTCATCGTGATCGGATGTGTCTACATAGAGATATGAAAATTCGAAATTGCTGCAGTATGTTTGTGGTTTCTGTTTGCGCAGCTGCTGTGTTTTAATTGCTGTGTGTTCGTTAACCGTTGGATCGACTTGAATTTTGGATATGTGATTAATGAAACATTGATGAACTTCGTGTAAAAATTTGAGCATGATCAGATTCGTAATCAGGAAGATATATAATTCTGAAGTTCCTGCCACTGCTAGTAGAAGATGCTTGCCGCTGCTATTAGAAGATGCTTGCCGCTGCTAGTACAAAATATGCTTGCCGCTGCTAGTATAAGATGCTTGCCGCTGCTAGTACAAAATATGCTTGCCACTGCTAGTAGAAGGTTCTTCCCGCTGTTAGTACAAACTAGCCGCTGTTAGTGTATTCTTGCCTCTGCTAGTACAATGTTCCCGCTGCTAGTACAACGTTGCCTCTGTTAGCACAATCCTTGCCACTGTTAGTGGAATGCAAAGTGATTACCACTGTTTATGAATTCCGAGTGGTTAACACTGATTGTCTTTATCACTGTTAGTACAAAACAATTAAAATTGTTAGTACTACTTGGTTACAAATGTTAGTGCAACTGATAGCTTTGAATCTCGATTGAATTATTTTCATAACAATTTATCCGTATTGATTTTATGGCTCGTTTTTGAAGATTATTTGAAGATGTGATTACGAAGAAGATTGATTATAGCTTATTTGATATTGAAGTTGAGTTTTACAGGTTTGTATCTCATCATATCTTAAAGTGGGGTGTTACACTTTGAAGATAACTTGTTTGGTTTGTATGGTGACGACGAAGACTTGACAAATCTAGCAAACGTGTGAGATTAAACTTAGGATGCTCAATGCTCACATTTGCTATCACTTGAAAGAGTTATGGTGGGCTCGGTGACTTATTATGGAAAATAAGGATTTTTGTCAAAGAGATTGCGATCTACTTATACATAGGATTATAAGTTCAACGTCGTGAATAGTACAAGATATAAGGTACAAGTTTGGAAGATTTAATTTCTTTATTAAGTTTGTCATACTCTATTTTCTTCATCAGTGATCATTACTTAGAGCCTATAAAGATTCGAGATACAAGAGATGGTTAACAAAGTGTTAGTTAAAAATGGTTAACACTATTATTGGAAAGTGGCTGAAGGAATTTCCTACTGCTTGACAAAAGTTATGACTGTTAGAGTATTAATCATTTGTACTGTTCGTTATGACTGCTACTTGGTACCGATTACTACTGTTAGTCATTTTTCAAACACTAGCGGAATTAGTGATGCTCGTCATGGATGGTACTACATGGTATTTGTTGCTATTGTTGGTTAGTTATTCGTACAGTTCTTATGATTGTTTCTATTGCTTTTGGTCAAGAGATGGTTAACATATTGATTTGAGGGGAAGCTTATGGAAAAAGTGTTTAACCATCGGATGATGTTCATGCATAATTATTTGGGATAAAGGTTTTATTACTACTGCTAGTTGTATAGTACAACTACTAGTGTAAGTTTCTAATGCTCAAATTCATTATTCTTATTATGCGTCATGGAGGGTAATTTGAGTCATTAGAAGGTTGGATTAGTAGTGTAATATATATTGTGCGGTTGTAAAGATTCAAGTTGCTTATCTTCAAGAAGATCCCTATTGGATTATGACAAAAAGGGGAAGAAGAATTGAAGATCAAGATTTGCAGCTTGTTATTATGCATGGCATGTTTACAAGAAATCAAGAGTTAAGGGGAAGTTTGTGCAAGAAGATAGATATTTTGTCATCATCAAATAGGGGAAGATTGTTAGGATTTATTAATTTGATGAGACAAAATAAAAGATGAAAGTTGAGGGACTAAAGATGAATTGTTTTATTTTAATTAGTTTCCTAGTATAATTATGATTTCTTGTAACCCTAATATCTCTAGTATATAAAGAGACATAGGGACGTAGGAAAATGTGTGCACACATAATGTAGACGTCTAAGAGTTTTTGTTTAGCCTCAAGATCAAGGTTTCTTGATCCTGTTATTGTTGTATAACCGTTTTATTGTGATCGAATAAAATTGAGGCTTGAGATAACATTGATGTTCATATTTATATTCCGCTGCATAATTTATCATTGTTATCATTATATCCTAGATCAAGACCTAAAAAGTCTAGAGCTTAAACGATCATACGTTTTATCAGTACGTCCATTGCAGAGGTTAGCGCGACTAACCCGGACGAGGTGGGTCAATCCTATATGGTACCATATACTAATATTCACGCTACTTTCGTATTACCAGACTATACTGACGGAGGACTTTGATTTGATTAGTTGAAAACAACTCATGTAGTATATTGAAATATGTACTCGCGTTCATGCGTTAAAAACAGAGCAATGTATCACACCCCTAGTAAACAGTAAAAAGAGGGGCCATGAGAATCACCTGAGCCTTGAGTGTTTATCGAAATAAACTTGAATTGATTAGCTGTGAATTGATGTCCGAAGACTTGTAACCTGAGGGTGTCCACGACATGCGATGGTTATTAATCGATTTGACATCTTAAAAGACTACCTTTGTAGTTGTTTGTCCAACTATAATATTCAAATTACTACGATTTGGTTGATTTGATTATGTTTTGAAAACGTGTACGGCCTATTGGTGACGGTGTGTAATAATAATTCTCAAAAACATTATTATTATGTTTCGATTCATTTGTATACTTATAAAATGTATGTTAACCGTTCTTGCATTGGTTTAATATCATATTAATTAATTATCATCATTTGGTGCCCATTTTAAGTAAATTTCAAAGTGCTGAAAAATGTTGACCAGGGTTGACCGCGAACCGAGATTGCACTGCGAACCGAGATTGCACTGCGAACCGAGTTTGAACTGCGAACCGAGCCGAGATTGCACTGCGAACCGAGTTTGCACGGCGAACCGAGATTGGATCTCAGCTCGCGAAACTGGATGATCAGCGATTTTAAGCTTCAAAAATGAGATTTTGTTCGATTTTTGGGCGTTTTGATGTTATAAAAAGCTTCTAACATGTATGTTCACAATATCTAAGTAATTTCTAGAAAGAGAAATGATTTCTAGAGAGAGAGTGAGTAAAACCTTACTTTTTGATGAAAATGGAGATGGAGAAGATGAGGAAGATGATGATGATGATCCTTGGGCTTGTTCTTGATGATGATGATGAACGATTTTTAGTGGTGTTTTCGACTGCTGCGATTTGAGAGCAAAGAGGGAGTTTGGGTGTAGGTGTGTGGATTTGAGAGGAAATGAGAAGGAGAGAGAGATGGTGTAAGTGAAAAATGAGAAAGGAGTGGAAGAGTGGGGGGTGTTGGGCCGGTTTGGGGAGGCCTCCGCTGTGTGACCTCTCCAACTTTTTAATCCCCTGCATTTGCGCTCCGTGAGGTGTTCGTTTTCTCATTTGTTTAAACGTTAAATAATTATTTTATTACGTTTAATTATAAGTTTTAAAATACGGATATTTATTCAAGATTATACTTGAAGTATTTCATCAATTACTTAATAATTAAGTTATAATTTGTAACTTTAACTTTACTTCGGTTATTTGCGCGTTTAACATTTTAGCGCGTAGACTTTGTTCGTACGATACGAAATAGTTATGAAATATTATCAAAATGATATTTGTGATATAATAGTGTTTTTAAATAATGTTACACTATTTATTAAAAATGTTCACCAACGTCCGTATTTAAATGAACCGAATTGTATTCGATTTAAAGAGCGTACGATTTAATCAAATTGCATATTTGTATATATTCAACAATATATATATAGATACATTAATTAGCCTAACACAGAACTAATTACATGTATTAACAGAGAATTAGGTTTCTAATTACTAGTCCTAATTTGGCGGGTGTTACAATATGAGACTTGATAAGGGAGTTAGAAATAGTTTAATTGAATAGTTATAATCGATATTATAACTTAGTAATTATTGTTAACTTGATTATAACCTTGAGTTGTAAGGTAATATGCTTGCATTTACAACTCGATAAGTGTTTATTATTGAATATTGTGAATTGAAATATGTTATATGATTATAACATGAATTATTTGTATTGAAATGAGTTACTGACTCGTTATTAATTGAATTGTCAAATATTGAGAAGACTCAGTAACATTAGACTTCTGAGTGGACGACTAAGGTATCGGTGAGTGGATGTGTACCCTTAGTGTGATTTTGTTGTAATAGGTACAACGGGTAAACGTATTATTACTGTTTTAGTTTACCATGATGATTATGGTTTAATTGTAATAATACTTTTGATAGACTAATAAGTCTGACACATTGCCATGATGAGTATGTGAATATGTGATCACTTGATATATTGCCCTTGAGCATTGATTATTGAGGTCAACAAGAAGTTGGGCTTGGTTACTATTGATAGACGATAGGAATTTCCTAGTACATATCGTTAACTAGAAATTAGGTCGTATGAAATTAGTACCAAGTTATCGGTCTATTCTGTATTGGCCATTCAGATTGACGGTAAGTGTTCTTTGAGAGCCACCCCGGCAGTAGGGTTTCTCAAGAGCCACCGATCCTCATTGGTAATACGTGTTTACGATTATCTTGTTGTAAAATTTGTTATTGCTAAGTTAGACTGTGGATTACATGTCTACTCGCTTTGCATTGAGCTAATCCCCCACATTCACACTTTTTGAATGTTATGATTAGATAATGGGCTGAGCATGAAGTTGTTGACTGAATGGAATATTTGACGATAAGGCGTTTACTCTGATATCTGATTTGTATAAATCAATAATGTCTTTCGAAATTATATAACATCCAGCGGTTGTGTTTTAATTTTGCAGGATTATAACTTTTTATATATGGTTTAAAATAGTGTGACTTTTGATATATAATATGAAATGAATGTTTTGGACTTACGCTTCCGATATAAAATATATTTAAATAATGTCCAAATAAAAATAAAAATATGGGGTGTTATACACCCGATAATAAAGTAGTCGCGGTTTTAGAAAGTTTGAGCAATTCGATTATCTTTTTAATAATCTCCCAAAATTCTAAGGGAAATGGTGTTTCAAGACCTTTGTGAACAAGTTGATCATGAAAAACTTGTAAACAATTGCATTAGCGTAAACCACATACAAACATATAGTAGGTCGAATTCCATCTAACGGGCATGTCCCAATTGGGGTTAAAAATGTAGAATTTATTTCCTTACACAATCTCATATAAGCTTTGTATCTAATTTTACCCCTTTGAAATATGTCTTGCAACATGGTTTTATACGTGATTTTTACGGCGTCTATTTCTTCAACCGCTAGTCCGGCTTGCACAACCAAGTTTATGATGTGTGAAACACATCGACTATGATAAAAAATGCCCTTCAATGGTGGTCTGTATTTTAGTATTAATTTTGAAATGGCAAGTGTATTATTACTCGCGTTGTCAAAGGAGATTGAAAAAACCTTTTCTTCCAAATTAAACGTTTTAATTACATATTGTAACATGTAAAATAAGTTTTGACCCGTGTAATAATACTCGAAGTCTTCAAAAGTGTAACGCTCCAAAATTTTGTAAGTTAAATTATATTATATGCTTTAGTTATTAAATTATATGTATATAATATAACGTTACGTTAAATAAATTGTTGTGTTAGAAATGGTTAGTGGACTAGCTAAGTAAAGTAAATGTGATAAGAGGGTAGGAACTGTCAATTTAGTAAAGTTGAGGTGGGCAAATGTGAGAATGCTTAAATTAAAACTATGTAACCTTCTACTCCCTTCCATATACTGAAAGTAAACAAATATAGTAAGTGTGAGGGTGTTTGATTTGGCGATCTGGAAGAAAAACCAAAGAGAGGGAGTAGTGGAATTTCTAGGGCTTTCCCAAATTGAAGATTTTAACCTCGAATTCAGCTATTATAAGGTAAGATAATCCCTCTAATCAATTAATTTGATGATTAGGGTTTAAGAAGTTGAAACCCTAAGTTGTAAGAACTAGAGGTATAAGTGGGTAATCAAGTTAAATTAAGTTTCATACATATTATTAAGCTAGAAAGGATAGTTAAATCATGTTAGTTATGTCCAAGAACCCATGATCATGTATAAATGAGTATTTGATAAGTCATGTAAGTAAGTAATCATTAAGAAGTGATGTTCTTGATGATTTGTGATGGTTATTGTGAGAATTGATATCAAATACCCATTTATGTATGATTATCTAGTTAAGGTGTATAAAACTTATGGTTAAGTAATTAGTGTTATGAGAATTAACACCTAAAATCATGTGTAAAGAAGTAAGAGTAAGAAGGTAATTGTGTAAGTAATTGTGTAATTTGTGTTTATGTGAATAGGTGATCAAGTGTTAGAAGATTCAAGTTGGTGTTTGAGCAAATTGCAAGGTAAGTATATGGATATGTGGAGCCAAGGAATGAGTTATCATTTGCTTGGTGGTATCCAAGTAATAACTATGTCATTAGCTTGGTTGTATGTCAATTTTTATGAATTGGCATGTTAGATTGTTGAGGATCCTTAACTTGTTAGAATGTTATGTTTATGTTTCCATTACTTACTAAACATTTATGCTTACCCATTATGTTTAATATGTTATAGGTAGTTCAAGCAAGGTAAAAGAAGAATTGGGAAAGAGACTCGTGGATAGCTAGTGGTGGAGCTCATTGCTTAGTTGGTAATGAGTTTTAAATCCCTTTTGATCATGTTTTGATACAATAACACCCCTTTTGTAATGTGTAAAGCTTGTTTTGACACATTCGAGTCTCACTTGCAAGTTGATATAATGTTTTGTAAAGATAATGGTTAAGTTGTATGGTGAGACTTGGAATAGTTAATGCTAATGTAATTATGTAAGGAAAGTGGTTAAAGTTGAAACTAATGTAAAAGTTTAAGTTTTATGTAAAGATGGAAGTTTTATGTTTGTTTTGACTTTATTGAGTCAATTGGGTCAGAGTGAGTACTATTAGATTGGTTTAAATCTAAATGGGTCATTGAGAGTCCAATTGGGTCATAAATGGGTCGTAGTGTTAAAATGAGTTCTAGTTATGGTATGAATATGGTAAAAAATGTTTTAAGTCTCATTTGGATAGTTAAGGTAAATGTCAAAGTTTGAAAGTCAGAAAATGAGTGGTTTGTGAAATGATGTGTTAAGATCTTTAATCCAAATGGGTGAAAAGTGGTCAATGGTCCACATTTTTATAAAACATGAATTTTGAAAAAGTATAAAAAGGGAAACCTTTATATTGTTATTGCGAAGATGTGTGCAAAATTTGGTAGTCAAATGTTTAACGAGTAAAAAGTTACGCGTAAATGAGTTTGGTCTAGATTTTTCGTTTTGGTTATAGCTGCCGTACAGGGGGTACGCGATCCCACTACATGTTCAAGATCGCGTATGTCTGTAAAAAATGTTAACGGTCAAATTTCTTCATAGGTACGTGATCTCACTTCAAGTTCCAGGATCGCGTAAGTAAGTGCAATTTGATCACATTCTTTTTCCTTAAGAAGTACGCGATCCCACTTTAGTTCCAGGATCGCGTAAGTTAGTGTAAATCGGTAACAGAAAGTTTAAAACTATGGTACGCGATCGCGTAAGAACTTTCAGGATCGCGTATTGCTTTGTAAATTTCATATTTTGAATTGAGTTTAGATTTAATTGAACAAAGTCATAATATTAACTTCTGCATATAAATGGTTATGAATGGGACATTGTAAAAAAAAATATATGTCAAAAATATCAGGGTGTTTCAAAAAACAATGGTACATTTCATCATTTGCCAAGTTACGGGATCAACCCAATGTGCGGTAACACAGAGGTACGAACCGGGAAAACCATGAGGAGCCGATCAAACATCAGTTGTTAATGATACACTTGTATTTAAGTTTTCAAAACCGATTTTTAGTTATTTTTTAGCTTCTTTCCACAATTTAAGGGTATCACGTTTAAGAGTATTACGACTTACATGATTATATCGCGGTTGAAGAGTATTTTGAATCGCCCTAGTAAGCCGAGGGTTGTCGAAGTGGTAGAACGACAAAGCTTCTTGAATTACAAAACCCGCAAAAGCTTCTCGACACCGTTCCGCATCGTATGCAAAAATAGTTCCATCTCGTGCCATCGAAGCTTGACCACTTGCTTCCGGATTACCTTTCAGTCCCTCACAATGCTTTTCATTACGATTTTTCAATGTTAAGTTTGAGTCGGCTTTTAAGAATGTCCGACAACGTTTACAATGTGCCTTAGTCGTACCATCCGACATCAACACTTTGTCGTATAAATCCCACACCTTCGGATTTCTTTTGTTAGGCAATTGTCGAACAATCGTTGGTGCACTTGTAGAACCAACACCATGGGAAGTGGAAGAAGATTGATTTGTCATTTGAGAAACGAGAATTTTTATGCGTTTTTGAATTTTTGTATATAAGAATGAGAAGAAGATTGTTGTGATTGAAATTAAATCAAAGCTTCTATATGTAGTTGAATAAGGATGACAAAATGGTAATTAAAATGGCAAAAAAACGGCTATATTAAGCTCCTAGCCGTTATAAAACGTTCAAAACAAAAAAGCCGGTTTTAACCGGTTTTAATACCGGTTTCTCTAACCGGGTTGAGATAAACCGGTTTCAACCCGGTTTCTCAACGGTATACTCCAAACCGGTTTGGACCCGTCAGGTTTAGTTAAAACCAAACCGGTTTTGGTCAAAACCGGTTTTGACCGGTTCGATTTTCGGGTTATAATGGGGTCGGGTTATGAAACCCGGTTTGGATGTGCACCCCTGGAAACAATGGAGGCAGGAAAAGCAAAAGCCAAGCAACTAATAGAAACTAGCAAAATCAAAAGCCTCGACACAATGGTGAAAAGCAAACAAATTAACCTACCCTGATGACACAAAGCCCCACTAGATCAGAGATCCAAATCACCAACCTTTTATCCAAATCCGAATGGACGATAAGATTTCGCCATTTCCAAATATTTTAAAAAAGTGGAGTAGATAACTCCTTGAAGCACTTTCAAACACTCGAAGCACCAGAGAAGGAGAAAGAACAATTCACAATATCATTAGAACCGAATGTAAACATTCATAAGGAATTGAATACGCCACCAACTAAAACCATTTTGCTAAATAGATTGAACTCTCAGGCATTCAAATATCATATGATCCATGTCCTCATTAACACATAACAAACAGGGAAAAAAATAGAAGCTATGTTCAAACCTTTGCTAACAAGATTTTGCAAAGGTGGAAGCTTCTTTAACCAACCTGCCAAATGAACACGTCAACTTTGTTTGGAACCCAATTATTTCAGATGAAGCGCTGACCATGACAATAAGAGGGTAAAGAAGCTTCATCGATTGAAATCAAAAGATCTTAAACCAAAAATTTCTCACTTTTGTCCAACATCCACTTTCAGCCTTCCAGGACACCCCGGAAAGGATGAGCAAAACCAATTTGATGCCCAAAGGACTCAAAGTCATCTAGGCCCTCATCTCTAGGAAAGACCCGCCAAGCCCAAACCCACTTCCAAAGCCCGTCACGAAAAGAAAGCCTGTCACTTAACTTACAAATATGAATGATACTATGATAGTTTCAAGAACAAATAGTCGCCGGAAATCAGGGAAATTAGAACATATAAGTGTCGTAAAATAACTCGGTAATTGCATTTTAAGACTCAAATATATACATACATTACCCAGTTGCAACTTCAACATCCTAAGTTACTTACATACCCCGAAATTCTTCAAGACTATGAACACACATTTATAGCAAACGGAATCTGTATAAAGATGAAAATTTCAACTAGAGACAAATGATTTACAAATAGAAAATGTTAAATCAACCAACAAATCATCTAAATAACCAACCCAAAGTCCATCCAAGTAACAGACCAGCACCAGCAAGAGTCAATCCCAAAACAAAGCTCCCAAAAGACTTGCCTATTTTGTATCTCGGTGAACCAGGTTTCCTCTTAGTAGCCTTACGTCGAACCCTTTTTGTATCTTTGATAGGGACCCATGGAACAAAATCTGGAAAGCGTGTATAAATGAGCTGAGACTTGCTGTTTTTAAGGTGGAGGCAAGTGGTTTCCAACTGCAGTATATGGAACCACTGCTTGTAAGCAAAAAGCTGTGAAGCTTGTTTTAAAAAGTGGGTGATCATGTGTTCTTTTTCGTTGTATGCTTGTTGTGCTGCCTTTTCAGCCTCCCGTGCTCGTGTTTGTGAATGGCAAAGTGCTTCCAACAGTTCAGCCTTGCTGAGCTCTTGTAGGTTTTCAGCCTCATCGGATGTTGTCTTGCTGTTATGAAATGGTAAAGTATGTCAGACTAACGTGTCTTCAAAAGTATGATGTATATTATCTATCATTATGACCAGATAATCAGGTACAATAAAATAGGCTATATCATATATTATAATCAAAATCAGATAATCAGTTGTAACATGATGGAATATATCTAATTTGAATCCGTACTGCTATTCTAAGTTGTAAAAATTACGATATCTGATTAACGCGTCTTCAAAAGTAAGATGTATTTTATCTATCATTATGACCAGATAATCAGGTACAATAAAATAGGCTATATCATATATTATAATCAAAATCAGATAATCAGTTGGAACATAATGGACTATATCTAATTTGGATCCATACTGCTATTCTAAGTTGTAAAAATCACGATATCTGATTAACGCGTCTTCAAAAGTATGATGTATTTTATCTATCATTATGACCAGATAATCAGGTACAATAAAATAGGCTATATCATATATTATAATCCAAATCAGATAATCAGTTGTAACATAATGGACTATATCTAATTTGAATCCGTACTGCTATTCTAAGTTGTAAAAATTACGATATCTGATTACCCATATATGATAAATAGACCACTATATAAGGCAAAAATAAGCACACAATTGGAACCATAGTTTCATTATCCAAATGCAAATTCAAGCATAGCCTTCCTTAGTGAGTAGTGGGTTATTATTTGAGCCTGGGTAAGCATATAGTGAAAAGCAGCATCTTTGTATACAAACACTAAGAGGCAATTCTTACTACTTCATGCAATAATCAAAGAATCAGTTCCAAAACGCAAATCCAAAGTATTACCTTAACAGATCATCCAAACCACAATGTACACGTGATTCACCCACGCCTATTGAGCAGGGAGATTTTGGCATGGAGTCAGTGAGATGGGTAACCTGATCTAAAGAAGCCAGACCTTTATCAGGGACAATCCGTTGACCTTTATGATTATTCAGACTTTGTGAAGGGTCAAAATGTTGAAGCGATCGTTCAGGAACAAAGGAAGCCAAGTCATTCAAGTCAGTAGTGCGCCACCATGGTCCCGTTCTGTTGATTCCAATCAATTCAGGCTCCGTTTTAGAATAAAGCTTCTCAGGGTTTTCAGATGTAAGTATATGTTCATCTTCGGACCATGCCTTTTGTGAAGTGTCAGAACTTACCGCGTTAAATTCTTTCCTTTTTGCATATTCTTCAACTTTTAAGGCTTCCCATGATGGTTCCCATATAGAAGTAGCATTCTCTTTAGGTTGCGGGTGTAACCACCATCTTGTATCAGCCATGAAATCATATGATTTGACTCCCTCACCAGGACTTTCTTCAGATTTTGACTTAGATGATGACGGTGGTAGGCTACCAGAAGCCATTATTGCCTTGACCACCCATGACAAATGAACAAAAATCAAAATAATTTTAGGAAATTACTAAAAACAGAACAAACATGACACTATTAACACACAGGTGTCTTTGGTATATTTGTTGTATATTTTTAGTGCATTGGCGGATTAGTGGACACGGGTTAGGTGATGTGGAGGCCATACCCAGCTAAGTTGCTACATTATGGGCTCAACCAAAATTGCGGGGGTCAAGAGAATGGTCATTTTCAATAAATCCGGAAAATGACCAGATTCAATGGACCTGGAATTAAGTTTTGGACAGTTAACTATCCAATAACTGTCATTTTGGTTGTGATATAGTAGAATATAGACCTACTGCAAACACAAAAAATACACACATAAACACTCTGCAATCTGATTTTGTGCCAAAAACATATTGATTTCTCTGGTTTTATACTTTTATCCCAAAATTCATTTTGTGAATCCAGACACATGTAGAGTCGAAATATCTCTTTTACAAAATGATATCTTACAAGACTCACAGAGATTTATTCCGGATATATTGAAATCACATACCATGTTTACCCAAATTTCCAACAATATTGTTATATTCAAACAAAATACGATTTGATTTATACAGGGGCGGAGGTAGGATTTAGAAGTTAGGGGGGCAAAAATATTTTAAAATTACTTGTTCATGTTTTCGGGGGGCAAAACTTCTGAAATATCGCAAATACCCTTAAAAAAATTTCTTTTTACATGATTTGAGAATTCTTGGGGGGCAGCTGCCCCCCATGCCCCCCCTCTCTACCTCCGCCCCTGGATTTATATCAATTCCTTAATAGTTGTTCCACAGAAGAAGAGAAAAAGCAGGTCTTTGATACCTAAATTGATTTTACGATAACGACCAAATCGCGAATTTAGCATAGACGCTTTCTAGAAAAGGAAATGCAACAAATCTCTTAGGCTATCCATAAAAGAAATTACCATGTACATAATAGTATCATCTACATCAACCCATTGTAATACAATAGTATTTGTTAGATAACATCTTATTATCCTCTACTCTTTAAAGCAGACTAACCTAAAAATAAATAAATAAGCCCAACTACATGTTTTGCATCAAATATGCATCTAATAAGTAGTGGGTATGAAGTCAAAGTGGAACTAATTCATCCAGAACAATGAAAGCTACAAACTTTTTTAGGGTTAAGTATGAAATAACAATTCGATACATACACAAATACAAAACCGGTTCCAAGAATTCATCTACTGTATTTGATAATAAAAAGTATGTAAAACTTGATATATAAATTAATAATGAATCTTATGAAAGAAAATAGATGAGTACCTGGTGTTTTATTAATTTAACATGAAGAGGTATGACTGTGTTGATTCGAGAGATAGTGTGATCTTTAAAGTAATCTGATTTTTTGGTTTTGCTAACTGCAACTCTCATTTACAAAACTCATCCTTACACTCTTACTAGATTTACCAACACTACCCTAAGTAATTTTATTTTAACATTAATGGTCCCTTACACAGTTATACGATAAAAATCATCTAAATTGATATTTTATATCCATTAGTCAAGGGCTGAGCATAAAATCGATTTTTAACCGAAATGATCGTAATGATCGAATTCAAAAGAACAAACCGAAGGCGAAATTGACGCATTAATTTTGTTATCGACCCACAAGCTTTAAAAATATATACAAACCTACTATTTCTATCATAAAATCATGGGAAAAGTACAATAAAAGGTACTCTACTTATCACCTAATCTTATTTAAGGTATTCAACTTTATTTTTTTCAATTTAAGGTATCAAACTTTTAATTGTAATCAAGTTAGGGACACGAATTTCACAAATAATGAGTTATTACCGAATTTCTTCTTTATAAGTAACATATCTACGTAATAGATTAATATTTCTCGATCAATTTTGAAATTTTTTGAGTAAAAGAGAGATATTACAATTTAAAGTGATTATGAGTTTTTGTTAAATTCTCCCTCCTCACTCAATATTTTTCAAAATTGATTGAGGAATATCAGTTGATTAAGTAGATATGTAACTTATAAAGAAGAAATTCGGATATAACTCGTCATTTGTGAAATTCATGTCCCTAACTCGATTACAATTAAAAGTTTGGTACCTTAAATTGAAAAAAATAAAATTGAATACCTTAAATAAAATTAGGTGATAAGTAGAGTACCTTTTATTATACTTTTCCCTAAAATCATATATCTAAGTTGTTTTTTTAGGTAAAATCTTGGATTGTTGCTATACATTATATATTTGACTAAGTTTGCTGTTAGATATTTAAAATCACTATTATATGCTTTATATATAACGTGGTTATATCTTTACAAAAGGCTTTGTAATACATTTTTATTTCAATATTGTAGCTCAAATATTTCAACAAGCTCATAGCTTAACATTCGGTAATAAACCGAAATAATCAATTTGAAACTGGACTGAAACTGAATAAATGAATGATAGAGAAACTGGAACTAAAAGGTTTTGATTATTAAAAAACCGAATCGTAAACACCCCTTGTCCATCATTCTTCAATTACTATATTTGTGTGTGGTAATTTCAACTCATTTATCCCCTCCTTATTATAATTCTGCTATGTTAATTCAGAATGTGATCAACACCGTAATGACAATTGATTTTCAAATTCATGAAAGTAAATATTAACCCGCGGTTTGATCTCTAAAAGCCAAATAATGTTTTCACAAGATCTAAAAAGATAATGTTAATTACCTTTGTATGTTTTATGCTTTCTACTAAATAATGTAAGCAAAAGACTAATATAATAAGAAACATTATTCGACCATGCATAAACATTTCAATAGACATATTCTTCAATTCTTTCATGAACCGATAAGATGCTTGAAACACTTTATGTCAATGTCATTTTAGGTAATGAACTTTCTTAATATTCACTTATCATAGCCTAGGGGGACACTTATTATAAATTTTTTTATTATAACACGGTAATTATAACCAGTTAATCATCATAAGATGCAACACCATAACGATTTTACCTGAAATCGATAATAGTATTATAGTAAAAATAATTATGTTGGTATTTTGTGTAAAGTTGTGAAGATATAAATTAGTTACTGCAAGTATTGATTCACTACTACAAATCTGTATTACTTAAGGGGTGAAACATGTGGATCAAGCAATTGTGAAGATACTATTTTTGTAATTTAACTAAACCTGAAGCAATCCTATGATTGAAGTCACCCCTTGAAACAGATGTTTGTGTTGGTTACCATTTTCAACCCTTTAACTTTAATCAATCACACTCCTTTTTAGTTTGGCGTTTCTTCACTTGTGTACCATATATTGGCCTACTAATTTGATGGGATTCAATTCCAGTACCAAATTGTGCCATACTATCTATTTTAACTTGAGCTTTTGCAATATAGTAACATATCAAACTATATATAATTACATCCGAATATATTTAACTATTAGTACAATTGTATGTTTGTCACATTTGAATAAAATATATAATAATCTTATATGTTGGTCACTTTCAAATTAAACACGACTAACACCAATTGTTTTTAAAATAATAATAATAATAATAATTATTATTATTAATTATTATTTGCTAGTTCGCTCCGTGACATTATAAGTATTGTTTTTATCTCGGTGACTCATTTCAACTAAGTTAATAATGTAACTTGTGATCAACCGATTTTTCGTTTATTAGAAAAAATTATAAATAATGGTCAATAAAAATGACACTTAAGATAAATAAAACACATATATTTTGTTGTCATATCAAATTAAATAATTAATTATAAGACAATTGATTGATTGATCAGGTGTTTGAAAGTTTTTTAGGTAAAACGTAATACAACTTATAAAATGCACAATTTAAAATTATAAATAAAATATAGTATCTATTATTGTTGTTTTTGATTGATAAAATAACACACCCACAATTATAAGCTAAAATTATATATATATATATATATATATATATATATATATATATATATATATATATATTTATTTTTATATACCTTGAAAAAAAGATTCACTATTCATTAATGGTACCTAGTTACCATTGGTGGCAAATATAGAGTTCTATAATACGGAAATTGCATACTTCATTCGGCGTCAATTTAATGTCATCTGTATATATACTACACTAGTATTAAACTCGTGTGATGCACGGCTAGAAATATATAATATCATAATATGTGAATCATAAGTTAAAACGGTACATAAAATGTTTTAATCATATTCAACTTTATGTTGTATACACTTTATATAAAAGTGACGATTAGTACATTGTAAATTTGTAATTTTGTAACCATACACCATCAATTATACTTTAAGGTATTGTAGTGTACAACTATGTAAATCATGTTTGTGGTGTATGGCTAAAAAAATATGGTGTACGAATAATTTATCTTTAAATAATCATTTTTGTTAACATTTAAAACATAAATAAATAATATTGAGTAATTGAGTTGTGTTATATAAACTAAAAAACTCTTCAAAAAAGAGATGATTAAGTTGATCTACCTATTTTAAAGCTTAACAAAAAATTTCAAAATTAATAGAACTATAATGAAAACTACAATGACATTAAAAGCAAGTTCTCAAAACTTGCTATAAGTTTATTTATTATTTTTTAGAGAATTGGAGAGAGAAAAATCAATATTAAGATGAAAAAACTAAAAAATTATATAAATTAAAATTACAGGGGAAAACAGATCAAATGATATCATGATTATATTTTGGACTAAATCAAAAACTATAAGTGTTATCAGATGGTACATAATTCAAATTAAATTGGTTATAATTTTAATTTAATCAATTACCTTATTAAATGATATTAGTTATAATATGGATTTTAATTAATATTTCCTTATTTAGAGTAAGGGTGTAGGAAAATCCACATCATCAAGTTGTTTTATATGTTGATGACACATAGGATTTGTATGATGTGGTATAGTATTTATTTGACAAATAATTGAAGGTCTCCTCCCTTAATTATAATATAATATAATATATAAGATATTAGTTGATATATTAATGTATTAATATTAATATTAATTTCACGGACCATACACATAATTACATAATTTTTATAGTTTTCGTTTCATAAGAATTTTATAACATGTCAATTTTATTCAATATATATATATATATATATATCACAAATATTTATTGTTTCCTATTTAAATTGTCAATGATATGGATATCCATCCGTTTACACCATCCACTTAATGTAATGATTTGATTCTAGAAAAGACAATTCGTCATACAATTCATTTATGTATTCTAGCGTGTCGCTAAGATTATTATGTATAAAAAAAATTAATATCCTTTCTTTCTAACTATTTTTCAAGAACATATTCTCTTTATTAATGGTTAAATTATTTTTAGGATGAAAAAGGTGAAGGTGAAGTAGAATTAGGTAGATGGAAGGTTGAGAGGTTTGATAAGCTTACAAAAGAATGAGATGAGAGATATATGTAAAAAAAAAAAAGACACAAATAGAAAGAAAAAAGGAATACCAAGCCATGTGTAGAAGTATTATTGATGCAATGCTATTCATTTAATAATAGTAATATGTACAAATCCTGGTAGATGTTAGTTCTATACAATCTCTTTGTTAAACATAATTTAAGATACACATTTTGAACTTACCAATCATTTTACTTTCAAAAGGCATAATATGTGACTGAATAACTATGAATCCAAAAAATGTAGAACTATAACTCTAGTTGAATGGTGTATATCGAGTTATATCATGTATGTTAAACATGTTAGGATGTTACTGTCTCTTTATGGACGTTGTGACTAGCCCTACGAGAATAAAACACACATTTCGCAAAACTTATAAGTAGGTTGATTATTTAAAGTGTTGACTAACTAATTAACATGTAATTAATCAATATAGGGCATGTAGTCGAGTATAATATAAAAGTGCTCTAGTCATCCCACCACAAGTGTGCGGATCAATTCGCGTATAGAAATACCAGTATGTGTAGTAGCACAGTATAACGAAATTAGCATGTATCATCACCATGAAATCAATCATAGATGGATTACATTTAATATCTGCTCTTGATATAAAGCTTTTCATACTCATATCACACTAATGATAAAATGCTAACAAACCTATCAGTGAATTCATATCCAACGTTGCACACTCATCAAAACATATAGTTACATTCTTAAGGTTAAGTATACCGCAACGAAGGCCATGAGCTGAAAACTTAAAATCTAGTCTCTTTATAAAAGATTTGATAGCATGCAAAAAAATTCAAACTGACCATCACTACTACACAATCCACTATAGCTCACTCCTAATAGACCATGGAAATGGTGAAAATCACCTAAAATCCGTGATCCGTTTGCAAAACTTCGCGCGTTTTCACTTTCCTTTCCATTGTCCACGGTTTATAGATTTGGCGCTACACGGATCTATCTTTAAATCCATGGTCCATTCTTTTGGAAACACAAACCACGGTTACAAATGACGAGGGGGTGGTCCATCTTCTCAGGAGATCTACGGTTCCTAATTACAAATCGTAGGCTACTGAATCTAAGTACGGACTTTTAAAACAAACCGTGGTCCTTTCGAAAATGTACGTTGGATTGTAAACAAAAATCATTACCAAATTGTTCGGTGATCGTATGTAAGCACCTGTGGGCCGTGTACCTAGATGTAAGTTAATTGTTTACATTATTACGAACTGTAATGAATTAATTTTAGACCCATATAAAAATACATGAGAGTTTCTATTTTGTTGCAACACAATATGATACTTGAACATTATAATATTTCATTTCCAAAACAAAAAATTAATCAAAAAAATTATTTATCATCCCAAAGACAACAAACTAATTTATTTTATATTTTTTATTTTTAAAAAGAAAAATGACAAAGATGATCATGAGAAAGAGATATGATCAAATAAAGAGAAGGAAAGTGTTCTTTCATGAGAATAGCACGTGTATATGAATTCAAAATATATAAAGTCGTAAACACTATTTTAGTCAAAGAAGCTCAAGATCAATTTTCATAAACACTACTTTAGTCAAATAGTTGTAAAGTGGAATTAAGCTATATGACATTCATTTCAGTACTTTAATGTTGTCGATGTATATATATATATATATATATATATATATATATATATATATATATATATATATATATATGCTCTCGTTATAGTATAAATATACACATGCACATAAAGTCACTTTTGCATCCAATTAAATTAACATCCAATGTCCAAATACTGAGATCCCAAATACCAGTTATGTTCTGTCCCCATTATCAAAAATGGAAAAATATATTGCAGTTCTATTTTTCTCATTTATACATAATAGTATCAGCACTCTGTTATCAACCACGATTTCCCTGTTTAAATCCTTCCGAAGTTGTTTCATACCTTTCTGTTTTACGTCTAAAAACCTCATTGGTAAGATTGTGAACCAGAAGGCCTTTGTAGATATGATACTGTTGATCCCAGTCAGGATCTTAATATGTATTACTTTGATTAATTATTAATAAGCTTGCGGAATAGTTTATCAATAACTTGAAGAACAAACTTGTAACACAGAATATTAATCAAAAGCTTCAATATTATTATCAATAATACGAACACACAATTTGTGTTAGGGTTTACAACCTTGAAGCTAATAACTAGAAATTCGTCTATTTCTCTAGGGTTTTACAGGATCTCTATTTATATCACATAGAGTCCTTTACAGAATCAAACTATTATGGAAATTCTATCTATTCCATATTTCTCTCTAACCGACTACTAACAGTGGTTGAGTTATACACTAACAGGGGTAGTACTTGTACATTACCAACAGTGGTTAAGTACTTGATACAAAATACAAACTTATGTCAACAGTGACACTGTTAGACTAATTCTAACTGACAGTGGCACTGTCAATACAAAACTAACTAACAGTGGTAGACTTCTTTTAGCAGTGGCACAAGACTTGTCTTCTGAGCAAATCTGGCAGTGGCTCAGGACTCAACAATCTCCCCCTAAACTTGATCATTCTCAGCAATAAATCAAGTTTCTTCATCTTTCTTCTCATCTTTAGGAGCTTGATTCTGTTTTCTCCTTTTCTCCTCCTCTCTTAATCTTTCCAACTCCATTCTTTTATGAAACTGATTGAACACCATGTATAAAGCATTGAATGCACCTTCTGAAATCACTGTAGTTCTTAGTTGAGATGCAAGCACATTTCTTAAAATCTGAGTCCCCAAAACATATTGTCTTTCATCAAGCATGTAGATTGTGACTCCATCTCTGAACAAAATCATGTGAACTCCAGCTCTAACAAAATGTCTCCAGGTATTCACAAGCTCAATACAGTTTAAGAACAAATTTGTGAATGGTTCAGGCTCAAACAGCATATTCAAACATCTTCCCAAATCTCTTTCCATTATCACCAGTGAAGCCTGCCTGTTTCTTTGACTGTTCAGCTCATACAAATCTAAAATATCTAACCTATTCACATTTTTGAGCACATCAGCTACAGATGTCAAGTATTGCTCATTCCCATCCTCTCTGACAATCTTTATCTGTTCTTTAACAACATCAACAACCTTTGATTTCTGTCCTTCCCATTCAACTATTCTTGATGATCTATCATGATTAATATGAATATTTTCTTTGCTGTCCTTCACCTCTTTAATATATTTTCTCAATTCTGCTGCATCCTTCTCCAAATCAGGAACTACATTATCACAAGCAAGAACTCCATCCCATCTAATCTTTAGATTTCTATCAGAAAGCCTTTTTAATTCTCTTTCTTCAGCTTCTGCTTTCTCTTGCTCTTCCTTTTCAATTCTGTCTTGTTCCTCTTTTCTTACCTACTCAGCAATCTTCTTTCTATCCTCAGACAACTTTTTCTCAATAAATTTGTCTTGCATGAGCTTCTTTTCAAAATCCACCTTTCCTTCATTCTGATGTCTAGCATAAGCTTTCTCCAACCTCTCTAAATCCCATCCTTCTAGTATACTTCTTGGTGCATATCTACCACCAAGAATTCTGATCAATTCCTTTTTCCTTTGAGCAGCAATTGGTGGTTTGTTTCTTTTCTTTTCAAGCTCTGCTTGTCTTTTTCTTCTTGCCTTTTCTTCATTTGCTTGTTTTAGCTTTGCAAACCCTGGATCCAAATCATCATTACCATCCTTTTTGTTGATCATATCATGAATCTTCTGTGCAGATAACCCTTTACCAATTACAGCCATATCATTGAGCATCTTTGCAGCCTTCTGAGATAAGGTTACCACACTCATATCTTCCAGTACAACATCAACATCAGGACCTTCTAGTTTCTTGGACTCAACTGCCTTTCTTAGCATTCTCTCATCATGCTCCTCCTGAGCTCTCCTGGCCTCATCTAAATCAATTTGAGGCTCTACAACCTTCTTAATCTTTCTTTCTTCTTTCAATTTTCCCTTACCTTTGTCCTTAGCATCAATCTTTGGAAGATCAGACTTAGGTTTGGGTGATGATGAGGGTTCTTCAATAATAACAGGGGGTAGAATAGATCTTGGTGTAGTGGTGGTGACAGTGGTTGTTATGACAGTTGTGGGAATATTTGAAGTATTGACAGGGGTTGATGTAACAGTGGTTGACTCTGTGATAACAGGTGTAGGTAGTATAACAGTGGTTGCTACTGAAGTACCAACAGGGGTAGATACCTCAACAGTGGTAGAAACCAAACTGCTAACAGTGGTTATAGGTTGAGTTATAACGGTATTTTTCTTGACAGAGGAAGACTTTCTGAATGGAATTGATTTCTTTCTATTATAATTTTTCACTCTTACTTCCTCTTCAGCTGCAGGTTTGGACTCTAAACACTCCCCCTCAACCTCTACATTTCCACCTTCCATCTCTGTTTCAACAGATTTATCAATCACCATCCTATCACCGAAGCTCACTCTTTTGCCCATATCAATATTTTCTCCCATAACATCCCAGAAATACAAATTAGCCACAGCCTCAAAAGGTAATCATTTGTTTAATGGAAAAACATTCAAAGCTGGACCTCTTTGTGCATTATCCTCTGCAACATTCACATTCTCACTTTCAGAAACACTTGTTTGCACATTTTCACCAACATATACCACCATGCTTCTATCAAGCTCAGAATTCACCATTTCATCATCCATGACTTCATTAACCACATAATCTGACACATTCAATTCATCCTCATTAATCTCAGATGTATCCATGAAGCTAATACCACCTGCACCTACATCATTATCATCATTATTCCCATCAGACCCTTCATTATCATCTCCCTTATCTTCAGGCACATTATCATTCCCTTGATCTTTATCTTTTCTCTCCCCTTTCCTGAAGATTTCTGTAATTCTGCAGCAGGCTGTAAGACCTGTAACACAACATCCTCTACCACAGCCAATCTGGTTTTTAAATCATTGATTTCCTCCTGCTGCTTCTTAATTAATTCATCATGGGCAGCCAACTTAAGTTGTTGCTCCCTTCTCAACTCTCTTTCCCTCTCAAATTTTGTCCATATCAGCCTGACATCATGTACCAAATCATCAATCGTCAATTCCTTAGTTATATGACTAGTCTCATCAACATTGGAGTGTGACCTCCTAGATGAATCATTGACTACATCTGTCATTTGCCCTGCAAGATGTTCAGATGCCCCTTGATTCGTGGTACTGGGACCTTCATTTGACTCATTACCCATAGGTTCATCAAACAAAGTTGCCTCTGGTTGGGTCTGATTGATGTTACCACTGTCCTGTCCTGCCAGTGGGCTAGAAACAGTAGTGGCAGCCCTTCCAGAATGAACATTTTCATCAAGTATGTTCACCTGTTGTGATTGCTCATTTGACTGAGACTGTGGAGAAACAGGAATCTCCATAGCCTGTTTAGTTTTCTTGGATCTCTTGATTTTGCTTTGGGTAGGCTGTTGGTTCCCTTGTTTTCTTTTTGTGCCACCTCCTGATGTGTGTTCAGAACCAACTGGTTTTGTTGTCCTGTCATCATTTGGTCCAAGTGGTGTTGGTAATACACCACCTGTGGCAGAAGGAGCAACTAACATTGGAGAAAACAATGCAGTTTCCTTCTTGGAAAAGGTGTTTTGATATTGATACATGGCTCTAATAGTTTTCAAAGATAAAGTAGAACTAACTATTACACTTTTATCTGCTGGCAAATTTGGCAACTACTTATTCAACAAAAGTTGAACAAATCTAGGGTACATAATAAATGTATCACCCTTTACATTTTTTATCATATTATCTAAGATAAACCTAGACATATTAAATTTAAGACCCCGTGCCAAGCAGATTATAGGATATGCAATACTAGAACTAAATTCATTAAAACTAGTCCTCTTTTGAGATAAACATACCAGAAAGGTATGAATGTAGAACTTCCATTGAGGACAGAACCATGACTTCAACAATGTATATTCAGACCTTGCTTTTCCAGCACCTTCATAACCCATATCTTTTATTCCTTGAAAGAGATCCTCTCTTGACAATTCCAGAACTCCTCCTTCATCATCAAACTGCAAAAGTTCTCTAAGAACAATCTCAGTTACCATTACTTTGTTTCCCTTGACAGTGGAATGAATGTGAGTAATGCCATTAACATTCCCTTCCTTTGCATTCTTCCAGAATTCTTGAATATGTGATCTGATCAATCTTGGAGCGACAGTAAGAGCATATGTAACTGGACAGTTACTCAAGAAATCAATAATCGGATGAAAATACTCATCTGCGACTTCTTTGTCCAAGAAAGCCCTCATGTTGTGTTCAGAATGAACACTCAGATTAGAATTACCAGAATCAGACGAAGATGACGATGCCATGAATGAAATTGATGAAAGAAAGAAGAGTGGTTTACAATGATCAAACACAAACGAGAGCGTTGATTAAAGAGTTTTGAGAATTTTGAAAGCGTAATTGAAAAAGTGAAGTGTTTGGATACTTATTTGATGACAGTGCCAAGCCCTAGTAAATAGAACTAACAGTGACACTGTCAGATATGCACCAACAGGGGCACAACTAACAGTTAAGCCCAACAGAGGTTCCTCACTTGATCAAATTCAACCATTAATAACTTTCAATAAAGCCAACAGGGGTACTAGTACTAGCAGGGGTACACTAGAACTAGCAGGGTCATAGACTTCATAAAATAACACGATTTTTTTGTTTTTGTTTTAATCAAATAAGAAAAATCAACAAATAAAACATTAGACTCCAGCTCTCCTAATGTCTCCTGACAGTGGCTTAATCCTGCAATATTAAACTAAGAAAAACAACTAGCAGGGGTTAAACTACACAAATATACAGTAGAGGTTGAAAATACATTGACAGTGGCATAAGTAAACTAACAGTGGAACCAACTGTTATCATGATGAAGCTAACAGTGGCGACACTTGACCCTGTCACACACAATATACTTCACCTCTGTTAGTATCAAATCCTGATCAAAACACTAAGTGAGATTGATCATACCAATATTAGATATCAAAAATGTAAACCTTCCTACATCAAATGATTTGGTAAACAGATCTGCAAGTTGATTATCAGTATGAATCAATCGTTTATCATAAAAATCTCTTATAAAATGATATCTGATTTCAATGTGTTTGGTTTTTGAATGCTTAACAGGATTTTGTATGATACTAATAGCAGATGTATTATCAATGTAAATAGGAGTGTTCATGAAAGTCAAACCATAGTCCATCATTTGATTCTGAATCCAGAGTACCTGTGCACAACAACTGGATGCTGCAACATACTCTGCTTCTGCTGTAGATGTAGAAACTGTGGTCTGCTTCTTGCATTGCCATGACACTAGCTTACTTCCAAGAAATTGACATCCTCCACTGGTTGATTTTCTATCCATGTTTTCACCACCATAGTCACTATCTGTGAAAGCCTTTAGCTCAAAATCTGATCCTTTAGCATACCAAAGTCCCAAATCTGGTTGACCTTTCAAGTATCTAAAGATCCTTTTCACAGCATACATGTGTGACTGCTTTGGATTGGTTTGGTACCTAGAACAAAGACACACTGCAAACATAATATCAGGTCTAGATGAAGTTAAATACATCAAAGAACCAATCATTGACCTGTACAGGTGCGCATCTACTTCCCCCCCCTCAGGATCAGAATTAAGATGTTTGTGTGCCTCCATGGGAGTGCTAGCTATCTTTACATCTTTATAACCAAATTTATTCAAAATATCCTTCACATACTTCCCTTGGTTAATAAAGATTCCATCTGGCTTCTGCTTAACCTGCAATCCTAAAAAGAAAGTGAGTTCTCCCATTGAACTCATCTTAAATTTCTTATGCATTAGCTCCTCAAAATTTTTACAAAGTGAATCACTTGTAGATTCAAATATAATATCATCGACATAGACCTGTACCAGCAAAATATCTTTCTGAATCCTCTTGATAAACAAAGTCTTGTCAATAGTACCTCTCTTGAATCTATTCTTAAGAAGATACTCAGATAGTGTATCATACCAAGCTCTTGGTGCTTGATGTAAACCATACAAAGCTTTCTTCAATCTGCACACTCTATCTGGATATGTTGGATCTTCAAACCCTGGAGGTTGACATACATACACCTCATCATCAATTAGACCATGAAGAAAAGCACTCTTCACATCCATTTGATAAACCTTGAAACCCTGATAAGATGCATAAGCTAAAAACAATCTAATAGCTTCTATCCTAGCAACAGGGGCAAAAACATCATCATAATCAATTCCTTCTTCCTGTGTATACCCCTGTGCTACCAACCTGGCTTTATTCTTGATGACAATCCCTCTCTCATCTCTCTTGTTCTTAAAAATCCACTTGGTGCCTATAGCTCTCTTTCCTTTTGGTAAATCAACCAAATCCCATACATCCTGCAGCTTGAATTGTAGCAATTCTTCTTGCATGGCTTCAATCCAGCTGGGATCTTTGAGAGCTTCCACTGCTTTCTTTGGTTCCATCTGAGAAAGAAAACAAACATATAAAGAAGTATGTAAATCTTCTTCTCTTATCTTTGACTGCTGTCTGGTCAGAACATGTGAACCAATATCACCAATGACCAAATCCAAGGAATGATCTTTATGAACCAGATACTTAGATGTGGATGTATCAAGCAATTCTCTTTCCAAATTAGGACCCACAAGATTATCCATTTCTGATTCTGAAAAAGAATCTCTTTCCTTTCTTTCTTTTGAAAGCTTTGGAGTTGTTTCAGAATCTGACAAAGAAGTTCTTTCCAAAACTTGAAATGGTGGGCTTTGTTCATAGTTCTTTGGTGATCTTTGCTCTTCATATGATAATCCAGGTATCTCTAATTCACTTTCTGAATCTTCATGTGAACCCCTTAGACCATGTGTACCCTTATCTGAATCATCCTTTGCAAATGATCCATTTGTTTCTGGAGTTAATCCATCAGTTTCTGTGTGATCCTGTTGAAAGACTGCTGGTGGATCTGGAGACCAAATTGGAAATAATACATACTCCAAGGTATCCTTTGTAGGCTGACTTGAGCTGCTATCTCCATTCGCATCATCACCTACACTTGTACCTGCACTAGAAGACAAATCTGGATATCTAAAAGCATGGGTTAGTGCATCAATATCAAACAATACTTCTGGACCTTTTCCTTCTACATTTGGTGTATTTTCATTAAAGGTCACATCCATGGTCTTCTCTATGATCCTAGTCCTTTTATTAAACACTCTATAAGCCTTGCTTTGAATAGAGTATCCAACAAAGACAGCCTCATCTACCTTACTTTGAAACTTACCTAGGTGATCTCTGGTATTTAAGATATGAGGGTGTCTTGTTATGAGGTTTGACTATCAAAATCCTATTCAAAACATAACAAGCAGTGCTAACTGCCTCTGCCCAAAAAGACATTGGAAGTTTAGCATCTGCTAGCATGCTTCTAGCAGCCTCAATTAGTGTCCTATTCCTTCTTTCAACTACTCCATTTTGTTGTGGAGTCCTAGGTGCACTAAACTGTCTTTCTATACCTTTCTCCTCACAGAACTTATTCATCTCATGATTCTTAAATTCTGTCCCATTATCACACCTGATGATCTTAACTTTTTGATTAGTTGAATTCTCAATCCTAGTTATGAAGGATCTAAGTATTTCACCTGTCTCATCCTTGGTCCTAAGAAAGAATACCCAACTCATCCTAGAATAGTCATCAGTTATCACCAAACAGTAAGATTTCTTCCCTTGACTAGCTACATTGGTAGGGCCAAACAAGTCCATATGTAACAGGTGTAAGGGAGTGGTATTGGTATTCACAAGCTTGGTCTTATAAGAGGTCTTGTGTTGCTTGCCTTTGAGACAAGCTACACAGTGGTCACTACATTCAAATAACTTTTCAGGTAAGCCTCTCACTAGCCTATTCCTAACAAGTTTATTCATGGTCTTGAAATTCAAGTGACACATCCTCCTATGCCATAATTCAGATTCAGAAACAGTAGCTTTAGATATAAGACAGTTAACATTTTGAGATTCCATCTTGTTTAAATCACTACAGTATACATTATTCTTTCTTGGAACTCTCATTAAAATTTTATCTTCAGGTATTTTGAGTTTTTCAGAAAGTATAATGCATTCTGTGTCAGTGAAATAAACAGGATTTTGCTTATCTGTGATTTGACTCACACTTAGCAAGTTATATCTCAATTGTTCAACATAATAAACATCATTGAAAGTGAGCTTACTGCTTTTTACCTTGCCTTTACCTGTGATTTTTCCTCCTTTAGGATTACTGCCAAATGCCACATCTCCTCCATTAAAAGCTTTAAAATCCTGCAGTTTCTCCCTATCTCCAGTCATGTGCCTTGAGCATCCTGAATCAATATGCCATAAGCTTGGCTTGCTCTGCACATATAAAAAGAGAAATAATTAGTTTCTCTTGGGAACCCAAACCAATCTGGCTTTGGGTTTCCCTTGAGCATTTTTGACATCAACCCTCTTAAAGGTGATTGATCTCAATGCTTCATTGATTTTGGACACTTTTGATATAGATGCATTCTTATGTCTCCAAAAACAATCTGTTTTAGACCGGACAGGGGTTAATGGTCTGACAGTGGTTACCTTCAAATTCGTATTAATTACCCTGGCAGTGGTAGCTTTACTTGGTATAAACATTCTTTGCAAATGCTTGATACCAGCAGTGGTACCATGCCTGACAGTTGTCAAACCCTCCCCTGTTCTTGTCTTGCCTCTGTTAGCTTCTGACAGTGGCACTACTGCAGTATTAACAGTGGCTGCAGCCTTGCCTCTGTTAGGCTGATTTCTCAACACTTGTCCTGTACCACGGTTCCTATTATTTTTAGGATTATGGTAATAGTCCTGTTGAAGATGATTATACCTACCACAAATAAAACATGATTTTCTTTTCACACATTCAAACCCATTACCCAGCCTTTGTGACACCAATTGATTCCAATTCCTTTGATTCCCTCTAGGTGTAGGTTTGATTATTTTCTTTGCAGGATTTTTATCATGTTTGCTAGCACACTTAACACATTCAGCCTTTTTATTGGACTCATGATTAACCTTGTTATTCACATAACCTAGACCAGGTCTAGATTTGTTAGTCCTATTCACTTGTTCAAGCTGCACCTTAGCTTTCTCCATGAACAACTTCTTGCCTTCTTCTAGTTTATCACTCTTAAGTTCTGAAACTAGACCAGTAATAGACTTAACACATCCATCCATAGAATTACCACTAGATGAGCTATCACTATCACTCTCATCTTCCTCAGTCCAATCAGATATTTCCACTTTATCAAAATTTATATTATCAGCACAATTAACTACTGGATCTACCTTTTTAACCTCCTCAGACACACCTACCTTAAGTTTTTTTAAGTCAAAATCAATTTTAGATGGGAAGTAAGTATGATTATAAGGTGGGGGTACAGCATTAAGATTGTAACCTAATCCAGTTTTCAATTTATCATGAATCTGAGACTTGATTAAGTTTTGAACACCTTTTGAGGCATTTTCCAATTCATCAACTTTCAACTTTATGGACTCTTTATCAGAAATTGCCTCAGCCAACTTGGCACTTAGCATATCAACTTTTGTTTGTAAAGCTTTCTTTTCCCAATTCAGATATTTAATATCTAAGTGAAATTGTGATTCATTCTTTTCAAAAGTCTTAATTTGTTTTTCAAGATTTTCAATAGCTAAGGTTGCATGTTGACTTTTGACTTCAAAGGCTTTCAACTCATTGCACACAACAACATTATGATCCCTGTAAAATTTAACCATTTTCTTACATTCAGGTGAACATAATTTAACTTGTACCTCATGTGGAATGTCTGAAGGTTCTGGTTCTTCTGTGACAGCCATCAAAGCTTGATTCTTTACCACAAGCTCTTCTTGATCACTCCAGTCAAATCCTCCCATTCCATCTTGTGCTACCAATGAGTCTGAAGTGGTGTTCTGTACAGGTACCAATCTTCTTTGAGGACTAGAACTATTTCTCATTATTCCATTAACTGTATTCTGCGATCCTCCATCCTGTGTGTTCCTGCATTCTCTTGCAAAGTGACCCAACTTGTGGCGGTTGAAACACTCCACTTTGCTTTTGTCAAAACCAGCTACACCATCTCTCTTGAATGTGAAGTTTCTGTTACCAGACCTCTGCATAAACCTTTTTGCCCTTATGGTGATCATAGCCATTTGCCATCTCAAATCCATCTCCTCAAGGTCCTCTTCACTGACCTGCTCCAAATCTTCTGTAGTTAATGATGAATTCACATGGCTAGCAAAGAATGCTTCTAGCACATTATCATTAGCACCAGATGTGCTACTACTTCCAGTTTCACCAACAGACACAAAAGCAGTATTATTAGAACTACCAGTGGACTGTTTTATAGCCAAAACCTCAGGCTCAAAGTTTCTCAGATCATTGTACAGATCCTCAATTTCCTTCTGATCAAGATCTGCACTTTGTCTAAGTCCCATAGTGTACATGTTCCATTCTGTACCAAGTGATCTTAAAAATCTTCTATTAAGATCATCCTTGTCTATCTTAACATTATGATTTTCAAGATCTCCCACCAGTTTCTGAAACCTATCAAAGGTTTGAGTTAAAGTTTCTGATTTTACTCCAGCAAAGTTCTCAAACTGTTGTTTGAGAAGAGACCTCTTTTTCTTCTTTGTATTATCATTACCTCTAAACCTTGTGACTATTGCTTCCATGAGTACCTTAGCATCTACACATTTATCAAATTTCTTTTGATACTCATTGGGAATTGACAAGAGTAATGTACTCAATGCCTTCCATTCAGTGGCTCTTTCTTTTCTCCCAGCATCTGTCTTGGGTGGTGGTCTCTCCAAATTTTCACCATCTGGACCCTTTGGATAATTAGGTCCATTGATAACCACCTCCCACATCATATAATTCGTGAGAAGCATGTACTGCCTTATTCTTGTCTGCCATAACTCAAACTCATCAGGTTTGAGCATAGGAATCTTTGTTGCCTGTATTCCTTCCATTGTTTCAGTAGACATCTTGGTATTTGAAGAGAAAGCTGCAAACTTCAATAGAATTCTTCAAGATCAAAGCAATATCTAGCTCTGATACCACTTGTTGATCCCATTCAGGATCTTAATATGTATTACTTTGATTAATTATTAATAAGCTTGCAGAATAGTTTATCAATAACTTGAAGAACAAACTTGTAACACAGAATATTAATCAAAAGCTTCAATATTATTATCAATAATACGAACACACAATTTGTGTTAGGGTTTACAACCTTGAAGCTAATAACTAGAAATTCGTCTATTTCTCTAGGGTTTTACAGGATCTCTATTTATATCACATAGAGTCCTTTACAGAATCAAACTATTATGGAAATTCTATCTATTCCATATTTCTCTCTAACCGACTACTAACAGTGGTTGAGCTATACACTAACAGGGGTAGTACTTGTACATTACCAACAGTGGTTAAGTACTTGATACAAAATACAAACTTATGTCAACAGTGACACTGTTAGACTAATTCTAACTGACAGTGGCACTGTCAATACAAAACTAACTAACAGTGGTAGACTTCTTCTAGCAGTGGCACAAGACTTGTCTTCTGAGCAAATCTGGTAGACTTCTTCCATATTATACCGCGCAAGAAAAAGAAATGCGGAGATGGATCCAGAGCGATTTACTATGAAGATGCCGGAAGCTATCCATGCACATTTTTCTTGCGCGGTATAATATGAGGAAGGTTAATTATGATTTTTGCACAATCTTGGCTGTTAATCGTCTAAATATCTTACGATCCCCGCAAGTTCCACACGTGTAGTACAATGCAATCCTTATGAACTTATACGAATAGTAAGATATATCTTCAACGGACTTCACTTGCGCGGTATAATATGAGGAAGGTTAATTATGATTTTTGCACAATCTTGGCTGTTAATCGTCTAAATATCTTACGATCCCCGCAAGTTCCACACGTGTAGTACAATGCAATCCTTATGAACTTATACGAATAGTAAGATATATCTTCAACGGACTTCACTGATGCTAGCACACTTCACTTTGCTCGTGAAAAATATGTTTGATGCTTTTTTGGTTCGATTGTATATCATTGTACTGTGTGTTTCTATTGTATTTTATTAAATGGTAATTAATACTTTGACCATGCCTTTACTACCTCATTTGGGGGTTACTACCCCTATCATGGTTACGTATTTTTTTAGGATATTAAAAGTTTAGAATTCGGATAATAACCGAAAATAACCGAATTGAAATCTCAAAAAATTATAAACCGAACGATTTGATTTAAGAAAACGAAATATTCGATTTATTTTTGCCAAAAACCGAATCAAACCAAACAGTCAACAAATTGAAATATATAAACTTGATTTAAAAGGTTATTTTGATATTTTCTCAAACTATTTTGCTTATAAACTTAATCTCGATCAATGTTCACGTACATTTAATTGAATCATTAAATATGTTAAAATCTTTATAATTTGAAAGTTCTTGCAGTTCTACCTTTTGTGGTTCTCATTTGAACATTTGGCTATATATATATATATATATATATATAATATACACTGAAACATATACTATACACTTTTAAATAACAAAGCGTGAAATATACATAGTTGCATCTTATAAAAATAGAAAAAGATCGACAAGGCATATACATATGCATCGATAAATTAATATGAATATTCGCATATCGAATTCCGAATGACAATAATTAACCACGGTTCAGTTACATGGAACCGTGTTCAGTGTTTACCATTTACTCCTAAATTAAATTCATTAAAAACAGCCAGTACATGTTCTCGAACCCCACAAGGATGACTCCGGACAACTCCCCTGGCACAGTCGGGGCGTTTGGAGGTGGAATGAACCTGTTTGTTTTAGTTTCGGCCCCCAAAAGAACGAAGTATTTTACGGGTGTGGGTACCTATCATGCTAAATGTTTACCGAGAGCATGATTGAACCCCTGACATCTAGGAAGGCAAGCGCCCAACTTATCACTAAGCCATTTAGTCAAGTGGTTGAATTAATAATAAGGAAATGATATTGCCACCACTTGATTTGGTTGTGTGGCTGGATCTGTTTGGGTTAATGGTCCGGTGGGATTTGTCTTAGGTGTTGGGGTTTTGGTTGGTCGTTTAATCCATTTTAATGCTTACTGACGAGTGATCGCTCTTTTGTGGTATATCTTTTGTATTGGTTGGATGTAGGATTTTTATTAATTTGATTGTTGGATGATCTATAACACCTTAATCAGGCGAATTGAATCCCACATCGGTTATGGAGATGAGGGAATTGTGGCTTATAATTAAGGGTAATATCCTCCTTACATGATACAACGCATTTTGGGACTACAAGGGTATATATATATATATATATATATATATATATATATATATATATATATATATATATATAGTAGTAGATCACGCAAGAACTTTGCAGTTAAGTGTGCTCGAGCAAGGCTAGCTAGTTCCGGGATGGGTGACCTCCTTGGAATGAGTCGTATGTAGTAGAAGTGTGGTTGCGAAGAAAAATCCGAGTGCCAGCGGACAAAGCGAACAATATTAATTGTGTCGTGGCAAGGCGGGATATATATTTGCTAGTGGCTCTTCTCCACCGAAATTTTCTTCTCCATTATATTGAACCGACTCCTAGTATATATAATGTATTTAGATTTTTTTTAAGATTGTATTTGTATATATATATTATGCCCCAATATATAAAAGTTTTTTTTTTTTTTTAAATTCTATTGAATTTATTGAAATACCCTGTATTAATATACTTTATATTAAATTTTATTTACAAGGTTATTTGTGAGCAACATATTTTCTCAAACTATTTTGCTTAATTTTAAACTAAACCTATATCAATGTTAACATTTAATTGAATCATTAAATATGTTAAAATCTCTATAATTTAAAAGTTCTTGAAGTTCGATCTACATTTTTGGTTCTTAGTTGAACATTTAGCTATATATAGTGGAAATGTGGAATGATCTATCTCTCTCTCTCTCTCTCTCTATATATATATATATATATATATATATATATATATATGGTAAGCCCTAGCGATCAGTCGGTTGGATTAGCCGCAGTAGACGTCGTAAGACGGCCGGACCACGACGATATGGGGGTGTTCCCTGAGATAATATATTTGTTCAACTATATAAATTAAGTTTTCCAATAACAAGTTAAAATAAAACAAATATTTACAGAAATATGAATAAATTGTCTAAACTACTATTAAATCGAAAAGACGGTTCTACTTCTGATATTGAAGAAGAACAAGATCATAAAAATTGTATTGAAATTTCTATTTCAAATATTGAAAACAATTTGTTAAACTGAAAAACAAGATATTAAGACTATTTATAAAATAGGATCATTTTATTATTTTCAAGGATATTCTATAAAACAATTATATATATATATATATATATATATATATATATATATATATATATATATACACACACACTAGCTGAAATATACACATACACTTTTAAATACCAAATCGCGAAATATACATAGCTGCATCATATCAAAAAAAGGAAAAGATCGACAAGGCATATACATATGCATCGATAAGTTAATATGAATCTTCTCAGATCGAATTCCAACTGACAATGATTTGAACCTTCCGGATTTAATCCTCTATGCTCTATTGAGCATATATTCTGGAATTTCTTCATGAATGCTTAATATTGACATTGACGACGACGTCAGTGATATTTTTTTTCCTCAGACTTATCAATAAATACCTTTTTGTTAGATCCATATACATCTTTTCTCAAACCCTAGCTTTTTCCTCAAACTCAATAATTTTGTTTTTCAATGCTTCAATTTCAGTTTCTTTTTCATCATTTTTCTTTTTCAATGCTTCAATTTCAGTTTCTTTTTTCTTTAAATCTTTCTTTAACTTCATGTTTTCAGAAAGCAACAATTTCTTTTCTTCTTACATGCACTTCTTTTAAAGCTCATTAATATTATACTTTCTCTTCATGACCTCTTCATGCTCTGTAAATTTTGTTGCTATGTTTTTAAAATCAGAAGCAAAGAACGATGATTGTTGCTATGCTAAATCTTGACTTTGACGTCACTGATGGTTTATGGTCTGAGGGTTTGACTTCCAGAGGCAGACTAATTAAACCCTCCACCATAACAGTTCTTCGTAAAAGAAGTGGATGTAAACAGAGAAATTGCGATCACGAGGACGTACGTATTGTTACTTTTGTTGTGAAAACTGTGATCACGGAAAGAGAATCTAATACTCATGTTTAGGGTTTGGATGTAAACGATAAACCCTAACTATGTGTGTGTATATATTTATATTGGAATGGAATGAGAACTTGTACCGGCCGTTTTTAATACGGAGTATTTAATTAAGGTGTAACTAAATTGTAAAGAATGAACACGGTTCTATGTAACTGAACCGTGGTTAATTATCTATATTCTATTAATGAGTAACATAATTAGCAAAGCAATGAAAACTGTTCTATGTCAATGAACCGTGGTTAAGTTAAAATGGAACCGCGGGCCAAAATATAATCGTAATTTGACACTATTATATTACTTTAATACTTTTACTATTTTACTATGCAATTTTATTTACAGGCAACTCTTCAATTTTTTTTCTCTATTTTGTTTTATTTTATAAGCTACCAACATAATTAATTACTTAAAAATCAATTTCAAAGTCATAAACAACTATAAATATTTTTTTTAAAAAAAAATAGTGTATGCTAACTTTGACTTTCAATTGTAAACATTTTAAAGATTACATTATGTAATCTTTATGTCTACAATAAATATGAATTTGAACATGCAATTAACTTGGGAGTGTGTGGTCTCCCCATTGTTTTTTACGACGTGACCGAAATGAAAAAAAATTCTACTTTGTTGACCGAAATACTGTTAACCTGTTAATGACTTTGGTCCAAGTGATATACACGGTTCTCAAGTTCTTTGAAAAAAAATTACAAACCTTGGAATATGGTCCAATTTGTGTACAACGTATTGGATTTTTTCACCTTTTTTTACACATTGCAAATTATAACTACGGTTGGTTCTGTTCGCGATATAACCATCGTTTATTACCACTTTTGCAGAATTTTTTTCTAAGAAAAGTAAAAAAATAGAAAACGCGTTCATTAAATATAATACAATATATACACAAATGCGACTATTTTATAGCCAAAAGTTGGCTCGAAAAGAAAGCTAAATAATAATTAAAATTATTCAAAATAAATCATAAATCATAGACTTTAAAAAAGCCAAAAGGGCATACAAATCTTGAAAAATATATAGCTAAAAACCAACGCATATACATCGATAAGTTAATTTGAATCTTCCAGATTTGGTACCCATGTTCAACAGATCGAATTCCGACTGACAATGATTTAAATCTTCCAGATTTAATCCTTTATGCTTTATCAAGCATTCGGGAATTCCTTCATGAATGCTTAATCTTGACTTCGACGTCACTGATGGTTTAGGGTCTGACCATTTGACTTCTAGAGATAGACTAATTAAACCCTCCACCATAACAGTTCTCCGTAAAAGAAGTGGATGTAAACAAAGAAATTGCGGTCGCGAGGATGTACGTATTGTTACTTTTGCTGTGAAAATTGTGATCACGAAAAGGGAATTTGATACTCATGTTTAGGGTTTGGATGTAAACGGTCAACCTTAACTATGTGTGTGGATATATTTATATTGGAATTGAACGAGCCCATTTACCGGCCCTTTTGATAGAATTTAATTTAATTTAATTAAGGAGTAATTTGTAAACAATGAACACGATTCTATATAACTGAACCGTGGTTAATTATTGTTGACCAAAATTATTACACTTTTTTACTATGTAATTTTATTTACAACAACTCTTCAAATTTTATCTATATTTTATAAATTACCAACATAATTACTTAAAGAATGAAAACGGTTCTATGACAATGAACCGTAGTTAAGTTAGTATGGAACCGCGGGCCACAAGCCCACAATATATTCATAATTTTACATTATTATACTTTATTACTTTTACCATTACTACAGTAATAATTGATAATTAATCAATAAATAGAATATAAGTACATACTGTATAAATAAGGGTAAACTACATTTTTCATCCTTGTGGTTTTTCATTTTCCTACTCTCAGTCCTTTTACTTTTTTAATTACAATGGTCGTCCTTATGTTTTATGCTTTTTCCCAAGTTAGTCCATTTACTTTTTTAATTACAATGGTCATCCTTATGTTTTGTACTTTTTCATAAGTTAGTCTTTTTAGTGTATAAATGACTAAACTAACCTTTTAAATTTCATTTTTGATTTCAATATCCTTTTCTATAATTTTTTTACTTATATATACCCCTTATAATTCATTTCCTCTTCTTCCTTAAAAACTTATCAAATAAAATATCGAAAAACCCCAAAATATTGAATCTACTTATTCTCCACTAACTACACTTTCCATTAATCAAATATTAAATCTACCAACTAACATCTTTTTTGATTGGTTAAACATACACTATTTTGGTTTTTCCCGTTATAAGTGTATGTTTAACCAATCAAAAAAAATTTTAGTTGATAGATTTAATATTTGATTAATGAAAAGTGTAGTTAGTGGAGAATAAGTAGATTTAATATTTTAGGATTTTCCGATATTTCTTTTGATAAGTTTTTAAGGAATAAGGGGTATAGATAAGTAAAATAAATTATAGGAAAAAATATCAAAATCAAAAATGAAATTAAAAGGTTAGTTTAGTCATTTATACACTAAAAAGACTAACTTGGGAAAAAACACAAAACATAAGGATGATCATTGTAATTAGAAAAGTAAAAGGACTAACTTGAGAAAAAGCACAAAATATAAGGATGACCATTGTAATTAAAAAAGTAAAAGGACTGAGAGTGAGAAAATGAAAAACCACATGGACCAAAAATGTACTTTACCCAATTTTTTAATTTTCTGTGAAATACAACACAGCGGGCCACGGTCTCTTTGAAAAGAACCGTGGTCATTTCAACATTTTAATACGGTTCTTTATGTAAAACCCGTGTGCTAATAGCCAAAAATTTTAAGCTACCCACCTTAACTTGTAACACCCCCTTTTCCACCCAAAATCCAAAATTTTCATACATTTCATCTATTCGGGCAAAACCTAGCTAAGCTACCACCGAAAACCATCACCAATTGCTAATACCGCCTCCAAAATCCATCATCGTTGTCCATAATTTTTTTGTAAGTTTGTCTGGTTATGTTCATTTGTTCCCCGATTACAAGTTAGTAGGTCGCTAGGGTTTTTTTTATCCAACTACCGCTATAATGGTAAAGTATCAATTTCTCTTCTTTTTGATGTTATATATTGAGTTTTTGATTGTTTATATGTCTGGTTTTTATGAACCAAATGAATGTTATACTTGTGTTAATTTGGTGTTTCTACTTCAATACGTACCGTAATTATAGTTGAGCTAATTATTCGAGAGTTTGTATATTGTTTTAATTATGCATGCATTTAATTAGTTGATGATTGTTTGTATCATAACCAAAAAGTGAACATTATCTGGTAATATATTATCAAGTCGTTAAACTGTTCATACAATTTAGTTTTTGGGTGTTGATATATCATATATAATATATACAACAACATATTTGTCTAATACATTCAAAGTATACATTATAGGGTTGTACAATACTGCATCAATCAAAAAGCACAAAAATTGATGTATGAATCAAAACATATATTGCATTTATCCGTAGCCTTTAGTTTATGAGTGTGTTTATATGTTTTGTGATATATATGAACCAGTTGTTATGTACATATGTCTAGAGGTGTACTAGTTGTTGAGTATCTGTATTATTTTACCACTTTTGATATGATATATCTACGATAGTTAATTACCTCGTGGTGACCGATCGATCTGATGACAGCTTTGTGATGATGTTTGTTAGGCAGTTTTATTTATATACGTATTGTGGGTGTAATTTACTGATTGTTGAATGCTAGATGTCCTTTGATATTATTATTTTTTAACAACTTATTCATAATGCGGTGTAGGATAATCAAGATAAGGATCTCCTTCCTTATCCAGAAAATGTTATGAGTGATCATCAACAACCTGATCTTGGAGAACAAGTTAATCAAGAGTGTAGTACAAGTGCTCCACGTAAAAGGAGAAAGAGAAGGGCTACTTCATCTATGAAGAAGGATGAGAAGGCCAATTTGCTTGGCAATAGAGAAGTTGACTTCAATGTTTTTGGACTCAACATTGGGCCGGGACAGGTGTCATTTTGTAAAATGGTAGGTCTTGTATGAAACACCCTCAAATTTGTTGATTTTGATTAGCGGAAGCATTTAACTAAGTATGGGGAGTGCCGCAATACACAGTACATGCATACGTATCAGAGCTTATGATTACAACAGAACATAATATATTAAGATACCAAATGTATTAGTTACAAAGTTTACGATTCCTTGAATCATACAAGTTAAAAGTATTAAGTTTACAAAAGTAGATTTCGTAAATATGACTAAACAATTTCAATTATATAGAAGAAATCCAGTTGTCAAAAGTTGGCATCCTATTCATCGTGGGTCGCCTATGTTCCAACGTGCAGGCGGTTCTTACATGCGCAGCTAATTCCCTGAAAAATATAGTAAAAGTCAACAACTAGGTTGAGTGAATTCACAAATTTTTTTGTTTGCAATAGTTGAATCAATTTTGTAAGCACAGTTGTTAAACCAATACGTTCACAAATAGTTATTGCCATAATAGTTAAGTAAACGTTTTGTGGAATGTTATCCAAATATAGTCAGTTGGGATGTTGCCCAAAATACAGTTTACGTGGGATGTTACCCAAAATACCATTTGCGTGGGATGTTACACAAGACACAGTTTGCAAAACATTGCTGGTCGTTCTCCAGCGTTTACAAAACAGTACCGGTCGTTCTCCGGTCTAAATACGCACGGGTCATTCTCCCGTCCAACTCGGCCAGTCGTTCTCTGGCAATACATACTGCTGGTCGTTCTCCAGCGAAACACAGTACCGGTCGTTCTCCGTTCAAAAGACGCACGGGTCGTTCTCCCATCCAAATACGCACGGGTCATTCTCCCGTCCACTTGGCCACTCGTTCTCTGGCACTAAAATACGTTGCTGGTCGTTCTCCAGCGTTCTCATAAAAAGTACCGGTCGTTCTCCGGCCAAATACGCACGGGTTGTTCTCCCGTTCAAACAAAACAGTTTATCAATTAGTTTACCATGTTTGTTTTAGTTTATGGTAAGAAAATGTTATCTCATAAACATCAGTTCGCACAATCGTTCAACAGTTCAAAGTACTCTAATCATTCGAGTAAACACGTATACAATCATGTAGTAAAAGAAGTTATGGCAATCAATAAAGCAGTTGACTATGTTTTCCACCCCTGTTCAAAAGCAGTTAAAACAGTAAAAGTAGGGGCTGTGAACTCACCTGTTGATTCAAGTATGTTCGAGTGCTAGCAAAGCCTAAAGCCCAAGAAGTCTAGTCGAGATCTACTAACGCCCTAAACGTATAAGATTTAATAAGTACATGGAGGTCTAAGTTTAACCATCCATGCTAGCGTTCGTACAACCAAGTTATGTCCAATTGTTTGCTCGATGTTCATGTTTGAAGTTTTGAAAATGTATACGACTCGTTGGTAATAATAATCTCTGAAAGTATTATCATATTGTTTCATTGTCTTCCATAAAGTATGAAATTGTGTACGGGGGTCCGGGGGCAGCGCCCCTGGTAGCGGGGTCCAAGGGGCAGAACCCCTGGTTGGGGTCGAGCTGCCAGGTCAGCTTGGAAATTTTTTATTTCTACTACATTGCTTTGGTGAAAAACGCATCTGAAATTTAAATTTGGAAAAATTGCCCAAGGTTGGCTGCGGAATGAGATTGCATTACGAACTGAGTTCGTGGTGCGAACTGAGTTCGCTTCGCATGGCAGGTGGACTGCGAACCGAGTTTGGCTCGCAAGTCAGTTCAACTCGCAGATCTCATCTCACAGGGCATGGGTTTCAGTTTGCAGATTCAATTCGCAAGTTGACTTCGCAAGCCAAGGTTCAGTTCGGTTCGCTACGCAGGACGAACTGCGAACTGAGATCTCAGTTCGCAGGACGAACTGCTCGCATTTTCAGTTTTAAAAACGCATTTTTCGTCAGTTTTTGAACATAATTTCGTTGTGTAAACACTAAAATATAATGTATTAAGTATTAAAAACATGAAATATCAAAGAAATTAGCAAAATTTAAGAGTTTGCGGGATTGTCGGGTTCTTACAAAGTTGTCTTATGCGAAATCCGAGAAGATAGATGTGTAGATCTTGTTGTCGTGGTCGTTTTTCTTTAAATGAGTTATGTGATTTGAGGTGTTTTTGTAGTAGTTTTTGTGTGATTTTTTTGGTGGATTCAGAGAGAAGATGGAGAGAAAATGGAGGTAGAGAGAGAGAGTGGAAAAATGAAATGAAAGGAAAGTGAGGTGGGGGTGAGGGTGAGGGCCGGTTTTGGTGGTCCAAAATGGGGAGGGGACTTTGTCCCAATCTTGTGGTATTTTACCCGTGTTCATTTACCCGATCGTTAAATGTTAAAATGTTTTTAAACGATAGGTTTTTAAATATGTATCGATTATACTTTTAGTTGTAATAGTTTTATTTAAAACAATTTAGTTGAGTAATAAAATTTTAACTTTGTTTTATTATAGTTTTACAAATGGGTTTCGAGTTGTTTCAGTTGTACGAAATAAATGTTATTTGCAACAAAATACATTGTAAATATTATCAACATAATATTAAATAAATAAATAACGTTATTTAATAATTTCATCTTATCAAATAATTTGTTCACCAACGATCGTATATTGTGTCGCGTTTGTTCCTATTGTTTTGTACGTATTTACAATTTACTACGAAATGTAATACTACGCGTATTAACTAGTTGGACTTTGCTAGACTTACCTCTAAAATGTGTTGTGAATTCATTCAAGTAAGGAATTAGCCTAATAATGCAAGTGTTTAGTGTACGTAATCGCGTTTAAATTTGCGGGGTGTCACATTGTAGCTAGATGTCGGGTTAGTATTCTAATTGATTCGTGGGATAAGGTTGATGAATCACTGAAAGAGTACTATGGGAAGAGGTTAAGGTAAATTCTGAACCGTTAAAACAATTTTGTAGCAACTATATCCCTTTTTCAAAGATGCTATATATACAAAAGGCTACTAATATATACTTATGTATTTCAGAAAGCATTCCCTGATATTAAGGGTGAGGAGACCAAGAAGGCTGTTACTGCACAATGCAACCAGGCCTGGAAAGAATTCAAAAGGAATCTGAGGGACAATTTTGTGAAAACTGGGAAAAGCCCCTTTTTGAAGTACCCGTATCTTGCCAAGGAAGGAATGTGGAAGAAATTCTGTGAGAAGGTCAACAGCGAAGAGTTTCAGGTATCAATTCCATTCATTTTTTTTAAGTTGAACACAAATTTTCAATCATGAAACCTCATATTAAATAATTATAGTCCTACCGAGTACCAAGGGTGAAAGGCCATCTCGACTACGTGATCATCATTTCCTTTTTTCTGTTAAACTTGTTTTTGTTATGTGAAGAGATTAAGTGAGAGAGGTAGACCGTTAGCTAGTTTGAACAAGAATCCGCCTAAGGTAGGACCTAAAGGGTATCGGGGATACGAACAAGAGTGGAAGAAGGAGAGAGAAGAAGCTATCAAGGTTTTGGATCCCTCCTCTCTTGTTGGTCGCTTATATAGGGTTCACAGTCTGCGGGTGTTTATGTAAATCAGGACTCGCTGTGGACGCAATAGCTAAGGACAGTTGTTTATACCTGAAGGTATAGTTCCAATTGTGAAGGATTTGGTAAGATCACCTTTGTTTACTTTGAAATTCTATTAGTAATCAATATTCTGGGTAAAATTAGAACATAAGCTTTTTATTGGTTTGAACAGATTAAGAAGGACGAGGAGTTGCATGTGGCTCCGGATCCCCAAGGAAAAGATGCTCTATGGACGGTCATAGGAAAAGAGCACCCTGGAAGGACAAGGGCGGTGGGGCACACTATTGGCTTCACGAAGGCAATTGATAGCTATGAGAGGCAGCCGCGATGCAACAAAAGAAGCGAAGAGATTGAGAGGTTAGAAAGAAGGGTTGCTGAATTAGAGAGGATGGAGGTTGAAGATAAGGAGGTGGGATCGTGAGAGGAGACATCGAGGGAGCTGGTGGCGCAAAGACCTGCAGCAAGTCTCGATATGAGGAGTACTGGCACTGGTTCAGAGTTCCAAGCTTTTGAAGAGTTACCGGTAATCATATTTATTTAGTATGTAATTATGATTTTACCATAAATTATTTTGTATCACTTATATATTCATACCATATCGTTGTAGGAACCCACTGCATGTAAGTTAATCGCGGAATTCGGGTTTGAAAGAAAGTTTGTTGTGAGAGGACAGGCTCATCCTCGGGGGTCCGGGCAGGTACATGGGGTGTCTATGTCACCAGACCACCTAATGGTACAAATTGAGAGAATTCAGGATGGATTTGGGGAGATGAGACTGCCTAAGCCAACTGCTGGGATGACCGTCTTACAGGAAGCAAAACACAGTCTCCTTCAGTGGCCACGTTCATTTATTATATTTTCCGAGGTAAGTACATATTATTTATCTCCAAGTATCGTATATTCGTGTGTTAAAATATTTCTACGCATGTCATAACAGTATGAACTTCCATTTTTTTTGTTACTAGGATGGGAGAGAGTCGTCCCCGGAGCCAAGTGAGGAGGATTCAAGTGAGGAAAGGAGTACCCTGATGGAAAAAGATACAACTGAATTAGATCAACCTTCTCCATGTCAGGAATAGCAGGGCCCTACCCCTGTACGGGATGATCAGGTCCCAATTAAGAAAAAACGGGTCCCTACAAAATCTGGCAAGCGTATACGGGCAGAAAGTATTGAAGCTGAGACGACTATGGGTAGAGTAACGGGGAAGTCAAATAGACACAAGAAGTCTGCTCTAGAAGCAGATCAAGGAAAGAGTTTGAGGTTGAAGTCGGAGGTTGTGAGAAATGTTTGGGATAAAGCATCCAGGAATCCTCTCAAAGAACCATATTCTGAAAATGAATCTTTTAAGCCTATATTTGATGAAGCTGATAGAGCAAAGGCTAAAGACAAAGGCAAATGGATTATGGAGGAGCCAGAAAAGCCAACAAAAAGAACTATTCTGGGTACTGGTTTGTTTGAGGATGTGCCACCTGAGGTAGTTGAAAATCCTCCTACTTCTACTACTGCATCAGTTCCACTTGCCAATGATGATCTTGCAGCTGCTGCGGCATTAGTTGATGTAGCCAACGCACCAACCCCCACCAAAACTGTTCCATCTAGGGGTTTAGGTGTATCATTTAGAGAGCCTGTGTTTGATAACAGGCCAGAGGGATTAGAGGAGCATCTGAAAGAAAAGGAAATAGCTAAGGCTAATGATAATGGGAAGGGACTCTATGTGGAGCCTGAGAAGCCCAAGAAGAAAAAGGATCCCGAGGCCATAAGTGCAGATGTCTATACTGAGCAGGCAGGTATGATTGCAGTTGATATTGAACCTGGGTTGTGCATATTATGACAGAAGAAGAGCAAGTTCATTTTGATCTAAACTTTTGTAAAAAGTATATGGAAGCTCAATGGACTGAATTAACCCCAGCTGAAAGGCAGCTTGAATTGATGGAAATGTTGGAAACTAAAAAAGCTCATGAGGCAGCACAAAGGCAAGCTAAGCTCAAAGCCAAGCCAAAAATAAAAGCTCAGATGAAAGATCATTATGCCAGGTGGTTTAGAGGATCAACTGGTCTGTCACTCACTGCTCTCAAAAAATGGGATTTTGAATCTTTAAAGAGAAGATATGAAGCAGAACAAGAATTTATCCCTATGGGTGAGGAGACTAGCTACAAAGTCCGGAAAAAAAGATAAGCCAACTGAAAAGGTGGAATTCAGAAAAGAATGATAAAATCTTTATGACATTTGGAAGAAAAAGAACATTTGGTGGAAAAGGAAAAGAATGATAAAATCTTTATGAGAAAGAATAAAAAGATGGTTATGTCTGAAAAGGAAAAGGAAGTGCATACTGATGTGCCTTCAAAAGGATGTTTGAGGTTGGAATGAGAAAATATGAAGGAGAGAGAGAGGATATGATGACAACCATCATCTGTTTGAGCATCTGAGACAGATGTATGTGCCTGAGATTGTAATGAGAATATTCATGAAGCCGTACTCTTCTGTCACTGTATGGCACTGCTATGAGATCTTTTGGAGTGCACCAGTACAATCAACTGGATGGAGGGGTGGGATACTTGATAGTCAAAACTAACACAATCGATCTATTCGCTTCATTATTCTCAGTGCATGGAGCGAGATGTATTCCATGTTTCCTGGACAAAACTCCATTATCGCTCACAGACCTCAAAAACGTTGTCAGGAGGTGATGTTCATGGTTCCAACAGCAAATTCTTATATGATAGGTGCATGAATACTTTATTCTTTTTACTTAAATGATTTAGATGCATTTTGAATGCTTAACTTCTTATGCTAAAATGTTAATATATATTTATAGATGTTGATATGCTAAGTATATATGATTGTTACATAAATATTCAGTGTATTCTTTATTCCCTTTACTTAAATGATTTAGATTCATTTCGAATGCTAATATATATATATATATATATATATATATATAGATGTTTATATGCTTAAGTATAATAGTTACAAAAATATGCTAAAATGTTAATACAAATCTTTCATGCAAGATCAACATAGCTTGATTGAACATTTTGAGATGCGTCCAATGATGAAATCTCATATTAAAAACTTATCATGGTGACGACAATTATATTTGTTGAGTTGGCAATCTTTAATCGATTACCACTTACAAGTTTAAGCAACACCGACTGATATGAGATATGAGAGTACTTACTGAGGGGAAAGGGTATCTCGACTACTGTTTTATACTCCCCCCGTCCCAGTTTTAATGTCCCCTTTTAACTTTTGGAGTCTTTCTTTGACAACTTTGACCTTGAATATTTTTGTTTGTGTTATATAATACTTAATGCAAAATATATGAATGGATTGGGTTTTGAATGCATTTTCATTGGTATAATTCGCATTAAGTATTATATAACACACACAAATATATTCAAGATCAAAGTTGTCAAAGAAAGACTTCAAAAGTCAAAAGGGGGCAATAAAACTGGGACGAAGAGAGTATTAATAGAACTGCTGGTGACATGCAGGTACTAAAAATATTCCTGTGAAACTTTTTTTATTTATAAAACACGCGGTCCACAAAAGAGAACCGTGGACCAGTCACATTTTTTTATCAAAAAATTTTAGAAGGACCACGGATCTGAATAATGAACCGCGAATAGTTACCAGTGGTCTTGAACACGGTTTTAAATTATTAACCGTGGTTCAACTGGTTATTAGACCACGAATTTTCATACTGTGGTCCTTGCTTTGCAAATAGACTTCTCCCCCTTAGCCGACCCCCGATTTCCATGATATATATATGGTTTTAACCGTGTGCCATTTGGGATTTTGTAGTAGTGCATCAAACATTTTATGTACGGAAAATCAGAATCAGAATAAGGGATATGCAAGGATGATAAACATAGAAAACAAAATAAAAATAAAAATTAAACAACACTTACACAATAGAACTCTTGAATTGAGAGAACCCATACATGATGGTGAAGTTACAATGTGCAGTTTAGAGCTCAAAAAATAATAGATGAAGCAAGTTTTACAAAATGAATGCCTCCCTCCAAGTAAAACCAACAACCATCCTATAAATCATGTTTCAATGTCATCATCACAAGTTTTGACACCTACCATTCTTCAATAAAGTAGAATATCTAAGTTCCACGACATGATGATGATGATGATGATGATGATGATGATGACATGATATATTGACTTCAACTATAACCAACGAATCAAAACAACTTTTGATTTTAAAACCACTTGAATATGAAGTAAACGAACCATTCTTTCGCATGGACATATGAAAGAAGTAGAAGAAAAGAAAAGGATGCAATCTGACTTTGGGTAAATAAGACACTTCAGACTTATGCATGACTCAAAACTGTTTCCTCCAAATGAAAAATTTCAAAATAAAATAAAAAGAAAGAAGGGTTCAAGGAGAAAGACTTAGTTTCTTTCCTGCATTTTTAATTACCAAACAACAAATTTCAAATAAGCATAACTCTTGACCCGGGAAACATTTAATCCTGAAAATTTGCGAGAACCTCTACTTTGACCATATAAAAGTTTCCCTTTTTCCACTTTTCCAAAATTCTCGTTTTATAAAAATCTGGACTGTTGACCATTTTCTGCCCATTTTGGACCAAAATATTGACATGTCATTTTACAAACCATACATATTCTGACTTTCAAACTTTGACACTAACTTTGACTATAAAAATGGGACTTAAAGCAATTTGCACCACTTCCATACCATATATATAACCCATTTTGACACTATAACCCATTTATGACCCAATTTGACTCTTAATGACCCGTTTGGGTTTAAACCAATCAAATAACACTTCTATCCTTCTAATTGACTTCAACAAAGTCAACACAAACATGAACCATCAACCTTTGCATAACTTGGACCTTTTTACAAATATCACACTTAACCCACTTTTATTACATAACACTAACATTAACCAATCCAAGTCTCACCATTATCACTTTAACCATAACATTACAAAACATTATACCAAACTCACAAGTGAGACTTGATTATGTCAAAACAACTTTACACATTACAAAAAGGGGTGTTATTGTATCAAAAGCATGATTAACAAGGGATTGAACTTATTACCAACTAAGCAATAAGCTCCACCACTAGCTATCCATGGGCTTCTTTCCTGACTCCTCTTTTACCTTTCTCGAACTTCCTACAAAATGTTAAACTCCTATCCACCACAAGGCTAGGATCGCGTTCACCAGTTTTAGAACAGAGTTTCAGACCTGCACGAACTCTAACTCGAAGTTCATAACCAAATCAACAATAAACTTAGTTTCTATTCAATTTAATGCATCAAATAACCTCTAAAATCATCATATAACACCAACAACAAGTTTCATCTTTCAATTTCATGCCCAATCACATTTACATAACATAAACCCCAACTAATTTAATCACTAATCAATTTTTGAAGAACAACAAGTAATTTAGTTTATTATCATCATATAATCATCAACAAACATCATGTACACTTAATCCACTTCGATTTACATACATGCATCATTATCAAACCTAACTAACTCAATATCATCATGTTAATAAAATACTTCAATAAACCCTACTTACAATTCAAGAAGAAGATGGAATTCAAGATGAGGATGATGAAGAAGAACAAGATGTAAACACAAAATCACATCCTTCTTTTGTTTATGATTTCATGTTTATGATTCTACTCAAGTGTAGGTGTGTGTTCTTGAAGGTGAAGAGGAGTTGGAAAAGAAAAGAGTTAGGTCGGGCTCTCCCAACCGACCTCAATATATTTAGTCTATTCTATTCCCCTTCTAATCCTATTGTCTGGAACCTAGAAACCATTTGCGAAACAAATACTTTTATTATTCTTTCTACTAAATTATTTTAAAACAATTAATAGTTTATCTGTCACAATTTATCATTTAACTCTTTTTCCCATTATTTTTAAATAAACCAATTAGTATTATTTCCTATTACATTAAATAATCATTTAAAAACTTCGGAAAAATACTATGAAATTTCTAGACTCTAAAAGTGGATGTTACAAATCTCTATCTCTTCCAACGGTATATATGACGCCTCATCCACCAAACACTTTCTTAAGTATGACACATGGAAAGTGTTCTGAATACCTGCTAAGTCCTATGGTAGCTCAAGTCGATAAGCTACTTTTTCTACTCTATCTAAGATCTTGAAAGGGCCAATGAATCGAGGACTTAGCTTACCTCGCTTTCTGAAACGAATGATGCCTTTCCACGGAGACACTTTTAACATAAACTTGTCTCCAACTTAAAATTCTATTGGGCGTCTTCTAACATCGGCATAAGACTTTTATCAGTCCTCTACCATTTTCAACCGTTCCCTGACTTGGTCAATCTTTTCTGCAGTTTTCTGGACAATGTCAGTACTGCCCAGTTCTCGTTGACCAATCTCACCCTAACAAATTGGAGTTATGCACTTTCTCCCATAAAGCATTTCGTAAGGTGGCATACCTAAACTCGCATGGTAACTGTTGTTGTATGAAAATTCTGCCAATGGTAAGTGTATATCCCAGCTATCACCGAAATCAATAGCACAAACTCTCAACATATCTTCTAAAGTCTAGATAGTTCTTTCACTCTGACCATCTGTCTGCGGGTTATAAGTTGTGCTTAGATTTACACGAGTACCCAAGTCTTCTTGAAATTTGTTTCAAAATCTGGAAGTAAATATGCTATCCGGTCATAAACAATAGAAATAGGTACTCCATGATGTGCCACCACTTCCTGAACATACAAATCTGCAAGTGCCTCTGAAGAATATGTTTCTTTAATCGACAAAAATAGAACACTTTTTGTTAGCTGATCTACAATCACCCAAATTGCATCATGCTGACGTCGGGTCTTCAAAAATTTGGTGATGAGATCCATTGTGATGTGCTCCCATTTCCAAAAAGGTATCTCTGGAGGTTGCATCTTTCCATGTAGTTTCTAGTGCTCAGCCTTTACCTGTAAACATGTTAGACGTCGTTCTACATATTTAACAATATCTCTCTTCATACCTTGCCACCAATAATCTGATTTTAAGTCGTGATACATCTTAGTGGCACTAGGATAAATAGAATATCTGGATTTATGTGTCTCATCAAGTAACAATGTCTTTAGCTCTACGGATTTAGGAATCCATATTCTACCATAACGGGTCTTTAACCCACGTGAGTCATCAACAATATTCTGAATCTGACCTTTCATACGTTCAATTTTCCAATCACCTTTCTGTCATGCCTTATGATGTACCTCTTCAATCTGTTCAATTAAGTTTGGGGAAACTGAGATTCGTAGAGATCTAACAATTAAGGCATGATGAATTGCCTTTCTGCTGAGAGCATCTGCAACCACATTTGCTTTTCCAGGATGGTAAAGAATTTCACAGTCATAATCCTTCACCAAGTCTAACCAACATCTCTATCTCAGATTGAGGTCTCTCTGATCAAAGAAATACTTGAGACTCTTATGATCAGTATAAATAGTGCATTTTACTTCATATAAATAATGCCTCCAAATTTTAAGGGCAAAAACAACTGCTACAAGTTCTAAATCGTGTGTTGGGTATCCTTTCTCACGATCTTTCAACTTTCTCGAAGCATATGCAATAACTCTTCCACGCTGCATCAAAACACAACCTAAACCATTTTGAGAAGCATCACAATAAACCACCATATCTTCAGTACCATCGGGAAGTACTAAGATAGGTGCTTGAATTAACTTTTGTTTAAGAGTTCTGAAAGCTTGTTCATGATCGTCATTCCGTTCATACTTAACATTCTTTCGAGTAAGCTTTGTAAGTGGAGTAGCAATTCTGGAAAAATTTTGTACAAACCGCCTATAATAGCCAGCTAAACCCAGAAAACTCCTAACCTCAGTCGGATTGATTGGGGGTTCTCATTTCATCATCACCTCGACATTGGTAGGATCAACTTTAATACCTTGACTGTTCACAACATGACCCGAGAATTGAACTTCACGAAGCCAAGATTCGCATTTTGAGAACTTAGCATAAAGCTTTTCAACTCGTAGCATTTGCAAAACTTGTCTAAAATAAAGTTCATGATCACCAGCTGACTTTGAATAAATAAGAATATCGTCAATAAACACAATTACAGATTTATCGAGCATTGGATGACATACCCGATTCATTAGATCCATAAAAGCGGCTGCTGCATTAGTCAAACCGAAAGGCATCACCACAAACTCATAATGACCGTATCTGGTTCTCAAAAGCTGTCTTAGACACATCTTCTTCTCGAACTTTGAGTTGGTGATAACCAGAACGTAAATCATTTTTAGAAAAACAGTTGGCACCCTGCAACTGATCAAATAGATCATCAATCCTAGGTAAGGATACCTATTCTTGATGGTTACCTTGTTCAGTTCCCGGTAATCTATACACATACGCATAGTACCCTCCTTTTTGTTAACAAAAAAACACCGGAGCACCCCAAGGTGAACTACTTGGACGAATAAACCCCTTATCAAGCAATTCTTTCAATAGCTTCATTAGCTCTTGCATTTCTGACGGGGCAAATCTATACGGAGTCTTAGCAATAGGGGTACCCCTAGGTACAATATCTATCTGAAAATCGACTTGCCTATCAGGTGGAATACCCGGTAGCTCATCGGGAAACACATGGGGGAAATCCTTTACAATTGGATTCTCCTTTATTTTGGGAATATTTTTCCATAAGATCTACCACGTGGGCCAAAAAGGCTTGACAACCATGTGACAGGTGACGCTTAGCACGGGAAAAGGTACATATAGATTAGGAAGGCTTTTTCTTTTCTCCATAAATGTCAATCAATCTCCTACTAGGTGAGTTGACACGGATGATCTTTTTCTCACATTGAATATTAGTGTGGTGCCTACCTAACCAATCCATACCAACTACAACATCAAATTCACCCATTTGCATAGTGATACAGTTTATAAGAAAGGATTCATTACTGATATGAAGTTGACACCCACAAAATACAGTAGCTATATAAACTATTCTATCATCTGCAACCTCAACATCTAGTGGTGTGTCTAACTCGGTAAGAGGAATAGAAAACTTCTGACTGAATTTTTCAGAAACAAATGACCGCGAGGCTCCCGAATCAAATAACACATGGGCAGACATTAAGTTTACAAGAAAGGTACGAGAACATTGGGGGCCCACTGAGCTTCCTCAGCAGTGATCTGGAAAGAACGGACCTTTGACTTCAAAGCTTCTGTAGCTTTCTCTTCTGCACTTTTCTTTGATGCCTAAGAAATAGACCGATTCCCAAGCTTAGGACACTCGGATTTTATGTGTCCAGGCTCATAACAACCATAACATACACGGATCAGGTTTGGACAATCACGGCCAAAATGGCCTTCTTGCCTACACCGATAACAAGCGTTAGAACCAAACTTGTACTCTTCAAAATGCCTTTTGTGATACTTTTTGCATTCCCGAGGCACCGGCTTCTCATCTCTTTTACCACCCCCACTTGGCATGAACTTCTATGATGAACCAAAAGTTTGATCACCCTTTCTTTTCACAGCAACAACACGATCATCTTTCTTCAACTCAAGCTCTTAAAAACGAGCTTCATCTACCATTTCCTCAAAATTCTGACATCTCTTGAGGCTAACAAACTGCCAGATTTCCTTTTTCAACACTCCATGGAAATGATCCATGAGCATCTTTGGATTCAACATATACTCTGGACAAAGACGAGCTCGGTCCAGGAAATTATCCACTAATTCATTTATCGATTCCGTAGTTTGCTCCATAGACAGGAATTCCCGATGAAATCTCTTTAAATCTGACTCTTGAGAATAAGCAGTTTCAAACATGACTCTAAAATTCATTCCAAGTCAATTTACTGATAGCTTCATCACCTTTAGTATGACATTGTACATCCCACCACCACTTAGTCCGAGACTTTAACAGATTTGTTGCATATCTTACCTTAAGCTTTTCAGGACATTCTACAGTAGCAAAAGCCCCTTCTACATCTGAAATCCATCTATAACATTTAATGGGATCCATGTCCCCTTCATAATCTAGTGGGTTGCAAGCTGAAAAAAACCCTGTAACTAACTTTCTTCTTTTCTTCCTGGAATAGAAGCTTAATGGGGTATCTCTTGTCTACCTTCAACATTCTCTTCTTGTTGGTTATGAAATTCTTCACTTACTACCTTTCTAACAGTGACTGTAATCGTTGTTATCAAGAAAGGAATGGATACTTCTTAAGCATGACTAACTTCCTTAGCAACAAAAGACTTTATTCCTTCCCATGACAATTTGGCATCACGAACAGGAGACCTTGACTTATCTTGACTTACTCCTGTCAGATCAACCTCTCTTCTTTCACTCATCTTATACTGAAAGTATACACAATATAATTAATACTAACCAGTTACATGTCTACTTTATCTCTACCTCTAACACATATCAGTTAATAACTGCTACCAATTTCTCCTCTAATGCCTTGTGGTTTCTATGGTTACATATAAGGTAATATGGTAATCATTGTCTTGGTCAGGCGCACTAATTGTCGTATTACAATATAACATATTCAAAGTCAGCACAACACTCTTTGACTCAGAATTCATTAGTAATCTATTAACGCACACACGTAACATGTAATCATGCTTAATACAATAATAAAATGGTCTAAGATCAAGCACCCACTAATGGTGGATACCCAAATCCCTTAAACAACAGCTCTGATACCAACTTGAAACATCCTGAAATTTTAGAACATTTTTTAAAAACTAATTATTGTCCCATAATATAACATAACTCATTAACTTCAGTTACATATATTTACTAAACTCAACATACCAACTGCATGAAAATTTCAAAAGTTAGATGGTTACCCGCCGGGTAAGGATGTACCCGCCGGCTAACTGGAGTACCCGCCGGGTACTATATGTATGCACCCCGTACTCGGTTTTGGCTCAGTTTCTGTCAAAATTTACACATTAGTACCCGTCGGGTACTGGATTACCCGCCGGGTAGTCTGCCTGCACAGCAGACTTAGTTTCTTTCATACATTTTTAATTACCAAACATCAAATTTCAAATAAGCATAACTCTTGACTCGGAAAACATTTAGTCCTAAAAATTTACGAGCACCTCCACTTTGACCATATATATAACCCATTTTCGGCCATTTTGGACCAAAATATTGACATGATATTTTACAATCCATACATATTCTGACTTTCAAAATTTAACACCGACTTTGACTATAAAAATGGGACCTAAAGCAATTCTCACCACTTCCATACCATATATATAACCCATTTTGACACTATAACCCGTTTATGACCCAATTGGACTCTTAATGACCCGTTTGAGTTTAAACCAATCCAATAACACTTCTATCCACCTAATTGACTTCAAAAAAGTCAACACAAACATGAACCATCAACCTTTGCATAACTTGGACCTTTTTACAAATATCATACTTTACCCACTTTGTTACATAACACTAACATTAACCAATCCAACTCTCGCCATTATCACTTTAACCATAACATTACAAAACATTATACCAAACTCACAAGTGAAACTCGATTGTGTCAAAACAACTTTACACATTACAAAAAGGGGTGTTATTGTATCAAAAGCGTGATTAACAAGGGATTGAACTTATTACCAACTAAGCAATAAGCTCCACCACTAGCTATTCATGGGCCTCTTTCCTGACTCCTAATTGAACTTTGACACCGACTTCGACTATAAAAATGAGACCTAAAGCAATTCTCACCACTTCTATACCATATATATATAACCCATTTTGACACTATAACCCGTTTATGACCTAATTGGACTCTTAATGACCCGTTTGAGTTTAAACCAATCCAATAACACTTCTATCCACCTAATTGACTTTAACAAAGTCAACACAAACATGAACCATCAACCTTTGCATAACTTGGACCTTTCTACAAATATCATACTTTACCCACTCTCTTTACATATCACTAACATTAACCAATCCAACTCTCACCATTATCACTTTAACCATAACATTACAAAACAATATACCAAACTCACAAGTGAGACTCAATTGTGTCAAAACAACTTTACACATTACAAAAAGGGGTGTTATTGTATCAAAAGCATGATTAACAAGGGATTGAACTTACTACCAACTAAGCAATAAGCTCCACCACTAGCTATTCATGGGCCTCTTTCCCGACTCCTCTTTTACCTTGCTCGAACTTCCACAACATGTTAAACATAATGGGTAAGCATAAATTCTTAGTAAGTAATGGAAACATGAACATAACATTCTAACAAGTTAAGGATCCTCAGCAATATAACATGCCAATTCATAAGAATTGACATACAACCAAGCAAATGACATAGTCATTACTTAGATACCGCCAAGCTAATGGAAAATTATTCCTTAGCTCCACATATCCATATATTTACCTTGAAATTAGCTCAAATAAACACTTGAATCTTCTAGCATTTGATTACCTATTCTCATAATCACATAACACATATTACTTACACATTTAATTGCTTACTCTTACTTCTTACATATGATTTAGGTGTTAAATCCCATAACATCTATAATCTTAACATAGGTTTCATATACATAACTCTATAATCATATGAAAAGGGGTAATTAACATTACTTCTTACCATACTCATTATAATTCACCAAGAATGTTACTTCTTATTGATCATACATACACATAATCAATCAATTACCCATTTTCACATGATCATAGCATTTCTAACACAACTAACTCCATTAAAACACCCTTTCTAACTTAATAACATGTATGAAACCATAATTAAACCAATTACCCACTTATACATCTAGTTCTTACAACTTAGGGTTTCAACGTCTTAAACCCTAATCATCAAATTAAGTGATTAGAGGGATTTAGTTACCTTAAAGTAGCTGAATTCAAGGTTAAATCTTCAATTTGGGAGAGCCCTAGAAATTTCACTACTCCCTCTCTTTGGTTTCTTCTTCCAGATTGCCAACCCAAACACCCCCACTTACTGTATTTGTTTAATTTCAGTATATGGAAGGGAGTAGAAGGTTACAGTACTTATTTAACCATTTTACACTATAGTCCCCTCAACATTACTAACTTGTCACTTTCTACCCTCTAACCACATTTTCTTTACATAGCTAGTCTCACTAACTACTTCTAATACATACAAACTTATTTCACATAATATTATATTATATATATATAATCAAATAACTAAAGGTATATAATATAATTTATAACTTATAAAATTTGGGGCGTTACAATTTGCTTTTGGTACGTTCCTATATATTATTCAGATTCATGTTATTTTTATAAGTCTCGCCTGTATCACTTTAATTTTTGAGTACCAATTCTTTCTATCTCAGATATCGTTGGTCTTCTGGTAGCAATACACCCACTACGTATTATCGAAGAAAACGGACAGGAAAAGAAATCCATTGAATTTGATCTACAAGATTCAACGTATGTTTATCACTCCGTATCTATGAAAAAACCTCAACATGTATTAATATTTGATGTTCTCCATGATTTTACTGTTTCATCCATTACAACCATCGTAACCAATCCAACAACATTTAGGTTATAGTCTCGGTAAGTACTTTAAACTCGAATTATTCAGACCAATACAGTTATTGACTTGGAAAGAGGATTTAAGTCATAAAGTAGCACCAATTTATTACCTTTAACTGAAACTTAATAATAAAATCCAGCCAACAACATTCTGAGCATATATACTAAACTTTATTTCTACATGAAAACAATGTTAAGTGTGTTTTAATATAAAAATATTTAACATATCAAATGATTATACAATAATAAAACAATGTTACCGGATGATGTGCATGACACAGTATTCTGCAAAGAACCACACATTCTTCTTATTCGCTTATCATTGTTATTAGTATTATGTTTCTTCGTTCTTTGAGCCAAACCATATTTCTTAGAAAGATCATCCATCCATTTGATATGTGGTTCTACACTCTATGATACAAAAAAGATATAACATAAACTACTTTCTATACCGTATTATTATTTTAATTTAAATAATTAAGGGTTAAGTGCCTCGAAATGCATATAACTATGCGTGAATCTTCATTGTATGTACGTAACTAAATTGATCTCCATTGTATGTACAAAATTATTTATTGATCTCCATTGTGTGTATATTTGTGACGTAATCTTAGTTATACGGCGACACTTGGCATCTGTACAAGTTAACAACTCACAAATATACAGACAATGGAGATCAATAAATAATTTCGTACATACAATGGAGATTAATTTAGTTACGTGCACACAATGAATATTCACGCATAGTTATATGCATTTTCAGGCACTTAACCCAATAATTAAATTTCAATTGATTAACAAAATTATTCATTAAAAAGGAGATTGTACAGTAAACATCTGTATCAACATGCAACAAACTTCTTTATCATATCCATATATATTTTCAATATATAATATATTTAACAGATTTTCTTTTATTAATATGTGAATTTAAATGGAAGAAAAGAACAACGATAGTACTAGATTTATCATGTAACAACCCATATCAGAAGGATGTTTATAACAACATACCATCGAATAGGTTATCAATGCAATTTTATTAAACACCTCAAAAGTATTACTCCCTCCATCCCATTTTTATTTTCCACTTTTGACTTGTATAGTCTTTCTTTGTCAACTTTGACCTTGAATATTTTTGTTTGTATTATATAAAATTTGATGCAAAATATATGAATGGATTGGGTTTTGAATGTATTTTCATTGGTATAATTTTCATCAAGTATTATATAACACAAAGATATTGAAGGTCAAAGTTGTAAAATAAAGACTTCAAAAGTTAAAAATGGACAATAAAAGTGGGAGGAAGAGAGTAATATCCCATTTAATATGTAATGGTAGTGTGATATCCATTTCAAAAGCCCAGTAAGATTGATATAACGTATAACACCCCTCTGTCTGAAAACCATTATTATATGATTTTACATGTCGGAAGCGTAGATTTAAAATTTTCCTCATTACTATACATTACTGAAAATGTACATAAACTTTTTCAAACTTTAAACATTAACATTAACAAACATATTACCTAACAGTTCCAAAATATTTACTATTAAGTATTCAAAGCACTAGGTGTTATATCGTTACATTATCCAAAAATATATCAGAGTTAAGCGCGTGTCAAGCATTTCCTCAAAACATAACTTCCTGTCCGCCCGTCTATCAAACATAACCTGCAGGAAGTAAAGTGATTGGGATTAGCACGAAGCTAAGTGAGTGAATAATTAACTACAATTCGACTTAACATAGCAAGTCTGTTCACAATCAATAATGTAAACAAAGAATCTCAAGAGAAACGGTGGTTCCTAAGGACCCTGTGTCGGGTGGTCCTCTCAGAACACTTAAACCAACTGCAGGCCAAAACAGTGGTTAACCGTTAACTTATTACTAATCTTCATCAAAACATGTACACAACCCTATGTTGATCAACAATAGCAAATAAGTTCAACCTTCCATCAAGTTGACCTCTGAATTATACATACTAGCCCAATGGCCCAAGTAATCACACAATCAAATCATACTAGCGTATTATCTCAACTAAACAGTCTATCAATAGTAATATATGATTAGTAATTGCAATCAAACTGTCACAACCAAATCAAACTGTGAGTTTCAAATCCACTCACCTGATTGTCTCAGTTTACTTACTCTGCTATCTTATCTCGCTGAGTTCTCCGCTGATCTGAGAATAACAATCAAATATAAGTTAGTCATATTTTCCATAATACATAACTTATATTTTTATATCATTCAATAATTCAGTTCAAGATTGATAATGCATAACAATTAATACATTTGTTAAAGTTAAAACAAAAGTCACAAAATTCAAGAACTACCCGCCGGGTAGTCCTAGTACCCGCCGGGTACTAGGCTCCAGCAGCTGGGTCCAACCCAAACCAACCGGGTGAATTAAGGTTTCATGGTAACAAAAAAAATCGCATTTTAAACCCTAGAGAAGCATCCGGGTTCCCGGTTTACCCGTCGGGTTCCCTCATTTGGTAAACTACCCGCCGCGTACGGGTTCTACCCGCCGGGTACCTACCCTGAACCAGGGACCTGCGATTCTGCATAAACTCATACCCGAAGATCATCATCCAATCACATCTAACTTATTTCTTCAAGTTACTAATACCTTAAATATAACCACTAGCAAGTATTTAACATCCATATCAACTTCTAACAAGTTTAACTCAATCAAAATCATCATATTCATAACCATGATAAACAACAAGAAATTACTTACAAATTGAAAGGAAGAACAAGGTGATGATGATGAAATTGATTCAGATCACAACTTCACTTTGTGATTTCAAGTTTAGTAGGAAGATCACAACGTATCATCCTCAAACTATGAGACTCATGTAAATGGTATACTTATATTGCATTCGTGCAATACTTATATCGTTGGATGCGACACTTTTTAAACTGTCATTTTTGAATGATACAACTTGAAGTCTTGTGGATCATAACTAAACGATTGTTTACAAACCTATGAACTCACCAACTTTATGTTGACCTTTTAGTATGTATTTCTCAGGTAACCCGTCGCAGTAGGAAGCGTATGGATAGCTTAGCTCGAGTCGCATGTTTTTCAACAATCAAGAGATTAGATTGCATTTAGCTATATTTTGGGTATTCAGAAATGTATTAGAAATCTCTAAACAGTTATGCGAACTCCTAACTTTTGTAAACATTTGAATTATTATAATGTAACTATTTTTTAAACGTCTCATATAGAGGTCGTTTGCTTTAATCCTTGTGTTGTGATATTTAATTTGGTCGGCGCCCCCATGACACCTCCTACTTCCGCTACCACGTGTTTTGGGGGTGCGACAGATTGGTATCAGAGCCTAAGGTTATAGCAAACTAGGATTGCATTAGTAACCTAGACTATGACCGTTAGCTTAGTATTCCTCATTTGTTATGACTTGTTCAGTAATTTCATCGTTCGAATTTAATTTAACATAGCCTGATCAACTATGTATAATTAAAGGCGATTTGATGCAAGACCTGAAATGGTTATAGTGAATAGGAATACATTATAAGACTTTGACCAAGGATAGAAACGGGACCAACCCTATACATGCTTATATGCTAGGTTATTATATTTCTATATATATAACTTTAACTTCTTGTATACTAAACTTCTTGCCACAGAAAATGGCAACCACTCCCACAACTACGTCACCTAACATCGAAAATGAAACACAGACCTTACTTACTACTGTGGAGATTTCCACGGTACCCGCTTGCCCAACCGAATCGAGCAACGAGATAATCGAATAGAGAACTTGGTAGTACCGATATTGTGCAGATGACTACAGAAAAGATTGATCAGATTAGAGAAAGACTTAAAATGGCACAAGATCAACAAAAGTCATATGTAGACAAGCGTAGAAGACCCATTGGATTTCAAATAGGTGATAAGGTGATGCTTAAAGTTTCTCCTGGGAAAGGAATTATTCGGTTCAGAAAGCGTGGAAAGTTAAGTCCAAGATATATTGGACCATTCGAAATCATAGATAGAGTTGGAAATGTTGCTTATCGACTACAGTTACTAGAAGAACTTGCTAGCATTCATGACACATTTCATGTTTCTCAGCTCAGAAAGTGTTTAGTCGATGAAGCTTCTTATGTGCCACTGACAGAAATAGAAGTAAATGACAAGTTGAGTTATGTAGAAGAACCAGTTAGAATCCTTGATCAGAAAGTGAAACAGCTCAGAAATAAATCAGTCTCGATAGTTAAAGTTCAGTGGCGTCATAGGAAGGGTTCAGAATTTACTTGGGAACTGGAGGAGTGGATGATGATATACTACCCCGTGGTATACCAAGAATGGTTCGTGAGGACACGAACAGAATAAGTGGGGGAGAGTTGTAACTCCCCAATTTTTAAGGTATTATTTTAATGTACAATAATATATACATCTTTTTAATTATAGATCTTTTAATAATAAGATATAGTAGAAAACATAAATAAATGTTCAGTTCTAGACTGTGTAGTATAGAAATTAAAAGAAATTAAAAGACACAGTACGTGTCTTCTTCCTGCATCTTCCAAAGAAGCCTAGAACCAAAAACAGAAGTTGATAGAAATCGCAGGAGCCAAAAGCAAGGAAGAAATCAGTTTTTAATCTTTAATCCAAGCTTCAAATTATCAAAAATCAGTTTTTAATCACCCTTTAACTATTGTAAGTTGTTTCTTCTCTTCAAGAACCCTAGAACTTGGGTTTTCATGGGTTTTAGTTAATTAGTAGGAATTAATCCGAAATTAGGGCTTTTAATTGAATAATTGTTGTTAGTTTAACCTAGTAATGATGAGTAGATACTCAATTTCATGAGTTAAAATTTATAAGTAATGATTAGGGTTCATGGGGTTTTCCATGAATCTTATAAATTAGTTTGAATTTCAATTACAAAGTGTTAGTAGATGTTAGTAGTAGTAACAAAGTAGTTAAATTCATGTTAAAATTATAGACATGATCAAGGGAATGAAATTAGTTGGTTGGGTTAAATCAAAGTTAGTATATAACTAGTGGGAGAGAAGTGATTAGATGAATTAGTAATCTAAAAGATGATTAGTTGTTAATATATGTGTTATATGTATGTTTATTAGGTGTACAAGAAGACTTGTTATCAATTGAATGTTTTGTTTCAAGTTATTCAACTAATCAAGGTGAGTATATGGAATGATTAGTTGTTATTAGAATTTGAATATGATGAATGCATGTGATTAGAATGGTTAATGATTATTAGCAATAAAGTGATTAGAATAACTAACCAAGGTTAGTTATGTTCTTGATTAGTAGCTAGCTATGCTAGCTAATGGTATGAGTAGACTAGCTAATCTAGGTTAGCTAAGTGAAAGATTTGAAATGTGTACATTTGATTAGAATTTGCGAATAGAGAATTGAAAGAGGAAAAGGGAAGTAATCTAATTTCCTTGTTTATTATATGTTTTATTGCATATTTGATTAGTTATATATACTCACTAAGCAAAGTGCTTAATTAGTTAGTTTATGTTGTAGGTACAAGCGGAAGCGATAAAGGAAAGGAAGTGAATAAAGATTAGACGTGGAATTGCAAGCTTGTTGTAAGTTACACAAGCTCTTCTCTTTTAATTGTCGTTTTGAAGCCCTTGAAAGCCTTTTAAACAATGTTTTGACATGTTGCAAAGGTATAAGTAAAGACAAGTAATTGTGTGGTTTAGTAATAGATCATGATATGTAATGGATAAAAATGTTGTAGAAAGTGTAAAAGGGCAAGTTATAGTATGATTTCCATTTTGGTTATGTATGTATATTGAAAGGTTGTAAGGAAGTCAAATGTTCTATTGGTCAACTATTGAATGGGTCAAATTAGCCCTTTAAAGTCAGCGGGTCAAAAAGGGTCAAATTGAGTCTTTATAAGCACACACGGTTCAAATGGGTTAGAGGAAGGTTAAGAGTGTGGAAAATAGCTTCACAACTTTGTTTTAGTACATGCGTTATGAGGTCAAAAGCTCAATGTCTCAGAAATCATGGTTTGAGAATTTGTATGTTGAGATTTTGGTCTAATTTAGCCGAAAAACCGTCTACTGGTCAAATCTTAAGAAAATGTAAAACTTGAAAAGGTGGAATTTAGGAAAAGGTTTATATGGTTATAGTGAAGGTGTGTGAAAAATTTCAAGTCCTAATTCATAACGAGTAAAAAGTTATGCGTGTTTGAAATTGGCTAAAAAGTTGACTTTTGCTGACTTCCAAATTAGGCATGGCTACGCGATCCCAGAAAATTTTCTGGATCGCGTATGTCAGTGCAATTTGTGATCAGAAAGTTTTGTTCTTTGATACCCGATCCCAACTCAAAAATCTGGATCGCGTGAGCATGTACAAAATCAGAAAATCAGTTTATAGTCCAAAATTGAATATGGGATAAATATAAAATTAATTCTAAGGTAATTTAGGATCGAGGAGTCCTAATTGAAGGTAATAAAATAAAAAATAAAAAAAAGTTCAGATTTTCAGGGCATTTCAAGTTGGTATCAGAGCGATGGTTTAAGAGAATTAAGCAATCCACAGTAGGATTGCCTAAACTTAAACCACTTATAAATGAGTAGTAGCAAGTTATAGTTGTGTTTTAGTAGTATTATTAATATGTGATTAGTAGATTGTGATTATGGTAATGATTTTTGCCTTAAATTGAAATATGTTTAAGAATTTTGAATAGAAGTGTGCAATTAGTTTAATATAACTACGTCTGGCCAACGGGGTTATACGACACTAGTGCACATGGGAGATTCAAGGTTGTTAAGCATGTAAGAAAAGAGGTAATAGTCGTTGTGCGAGTTGGTTTAGAAAGCTTTTTGTAATTATGTATTTCAATATTGATTAAAGTACTAATTAGATTATGTATTTTGTTTTAGTAAATGACTACCCCACCGAATAGAGAAGCTGAGGGTTCAAATGTTTGTTTTCCCACTCAAGAGGAGAACATTTCAAATAGATGTCTAGATCCAGAAGACAGGTTGTTATTAAAAGATGTTATTAGTCAATCTTTACAAGAATTTGCTCCTTCAGTATATGAACGTATGTAGCAAATAATCACTACTCGATTAGTAGAATTTGAACAGAAACATCCTATCTTAACGAACCCTCAGCCGAATAGTGAAGTTTTAAATGCTCAACGTCAAATGAATAGGGAAAAAGAAAAGTTTGAGTATAACAATTTTTCCAATTGTAGCCCTCCAGAGTTTAAGGGAGAAAGAGATCCAATTATCAGTAACAGATGGGTAAGCAAGATGGAAGAAACCTTTATGCTCTGTGAGTGTCCGGAAAGATTGCGAGTTTTATTTGCAGCTCATCAGTTAAAAGGAAGTGCTTAGGATTGATGGAATACTCAAATCAAAACTCTTGGTGCGGAGGGAGCTGCCAGGCTTCCTTGGAATACGTTTACAGAAAGATTCATAGCAGAATTTGCACCAATGGCAGAAGTAGAAAGGTCGAAGGGAGAGTTTTTATCCATAGATCAGGGAAAGATGTCGGTGACCGAGTATACTAATTTGTTTTATGATAAATCTCAGTTCTGTCCAGAGTATACTTCAAATCCGAATTTGATGAAAGATTATTATCACCGGCATTTAAATGTTGAGATTAGAGAATCCGTTGGCCCGACTATTTATGATTCTATTCCAAAGATGATGAATAAAGGGTTAACGAGAGAGAAAGAATTGCAAGCTAAAGCTGCTGATGCTAGTAGTAAACGAAAAGTTGAACAATCTACTTCTCAATCTCAACCTTTTAAGAAGTTTAAATCCTTTGGGAGGTCACAGCAAAGATCGCAACCACAACCACCAACCCGTCAATCTCAGCCTCCAGCGCGGGAATTTCCTAAATGTAATAATTGTGGTAGAAAGCATCCTAGGGAATGTCAATTAGGGAGCACCGCGTGTTACAAATGTCGTAAACCATGGCATATTGCAGCAAATTGTGTTAATCCTTATCGTATGTGTTTTTATTGTTATAAGGATGACCATCTACAGGCTAATTGCCCCGTTAGATTGGAAGATATGAAAAGAAATGAGAAAAAGAAGGAAGCTGAAAAGAAAAGAGAGACAAGGGGACAGAGAGCAAAAGGTCGTTCCTTTCAGATTACTGCAGAAGAGGCAAAGGAGTCACATGACATGGTGACAGGTACCTTTATAATTAATACCATACCTGCCCATGTTTTATTCGACTCTGGAGCCACAAAATCTTTTGTGACCCTTTTATTTTGTGAAAACTGAATACTCCTATAGCTAAATTAGAACTCCCTTTGGAAGTTGAAATTGCAGATAGTAAACTAGTGATTGTTAGTGATGTTTATAGAGGGTGTACTATTGAGATAGGAGGCGAAATATTAAAAATAGATTTAATTCCCATGCAAATGGGAGAATTTCATGTTGCAATAGGAATGGATTGGATGGGAAAGAATAGAGGTATGATTAACTGTCACGAAAAGGTAGTTCTTCTTAAAGCGCCTAGTGGAAAAGAAGTTACTGTTTACGGTGAACGTTCTAAACAATCTATTCCTGTTTGTACCTTTGCTCAAGCCAAAAGATTTTCGTCACACTGGGGTCGGTCCTTTTTGGCACACGTGGTTGATATCTAAATCTGTGTCAGAACTTTCTAGCATCCCAATTGTGAAAGAGTTTCCTCAGGTATTCCCTGATGAACTCCCAGGTGTCCCACCTGACAGATAAGTGGAATTTCGAATTGACCTTGTTCCTGGAACCGCTCCTATTGCTAAAACTCCTTATCAATTGGCTCCAACTAAGATGAAAGAAATGATGAAACAGCTGCAAGAGCTTTTAGATAAAGGTTTTATCCGTCCTAGTAGTTCGCCCTGGGGAGCCTCAGTCTTGTTTGTTAAAAAGAAAGAGGGCTCCTTAAGGATGTGTATTGACTACAGAGAACTAAATAAAGTGACCATTAAAAACCGATATCCTTTACCTCGAATAGATGATTTATTTGACCAGTTGCAGGGTGCCAGTTTCTTTCCAAAGATTGATCTTCGTTCTGGCTACCATCAGTTAAAGGTTAGGGAAGAAGATATTTCGAAAACAGCTTTTCGTACTCGATATGGTCACTTTGAATTCACAGTCATGCCATTTTGGCTTAACAAATGCTCCAGCTGCTTTCATGGACCTGATGAATCCAGTTTGTCGGCCCACGCTTGATATTTTTGTTATAGTTTTCATTGACGATATTCTCATTTATTCTAAAAGTGAGAGTGATCATGCAGTACACCTTAGGCAGGTTCTAGAGACACTTCAGCATGAAAGATTATATGCTAAATTCTCTAAATGTGAATTTTGGCTACGGGAAGTCCAATTTCTTGGACACGTGATCAATATTCACGGTATTCAAGTTGATCCTTCCAAGATAACAGCAGTAATAAAGTGGGACCCACCTTCGAGCCCCACTGAAGTCAGAAGTTTTCTTGGTTTAGCTGGCTACTATCGTCGTTTCATTCAAGATTTCTCAAAGATTGCTACTCCTTTGACTCAGTTGACTAGAAAAAGTGTTCAGTGGAAGTGGGGAAATGAGCAATGAAAAGCATTTCAGATGTTGAAAGAAAAACTTAGTCAAGCTCCTATCCTTGTTTTACCCGAGGGTAATGAGGATACGGTAGTTTACTGTGATGCCTCAAAACTTGGATTAGGCTGTGTTCTTATGCAGCGTGGGAATGTCATTGCTTATGTTTCACGTCAGTTAAAATCACATGAGCAGAACTATCCCACTCATGATCTTGAGTTAGCAGTTGTGGTCTTTGCTCTTAAAATTTGGCACCATTACCTTTATGGTGTTAAATTTACCATTTACACCGACCACAAAAGTCTCAAATATTTCTTTGATCAGCGTGATTTGAACAATCGCCAAAGAAGGTGGCTAGATTTAATAAAAGACTATGACTGCGACATACTTTACCATCCTGGTAAAGCTAATGTGGTAGCCGATGCTCTTAGTCGAAAAGCTAGTCATTATGTTCTTTCAGTAAAATCTCTTCAAATGATTGTACTTCCTCAGTTGTTAGTTGTTTGATTCCATTAAAGCTGCTCAAGTTGAAGTCTTAGCATTAAATGACCCAAATAAACAACGATTAGCTGGTCAACTCTCAGAATTAGTAGATGATTCTAGAGGTTTGAAAATGCGTTATGGTAGAATATGGATACCACGAACAAGTGAAGTGAAGAAAATGTTATTAGATGAAGCTCATAAATCCAAATATTCAATTCATCCTGGTGCTACCAAGATGTATCGTGATTTGAAACATGACTATTGGTGGCCAATTATGAAACGCGATATAGTTAAACATGTTCAGAACTGTCTTACTTGTCTGCAAGTTAAAGCTAAGCATCAACAACCATACGGTAAACTTCTTCCCTTGGATATACCGGTATGGAAATGGGAACACATCACCATGGATTTTGTTACGAAGTTGCCAAGAACACCAAGGCAACATGATACTATTTGGGTGATTGTGGACTGATGGGCCCGCAACCGTCGGTTCAGTGTCGTTGCGATTCCTGATGGTGATGCGGGCGCAACAAGGGTTTTAAAATTTATATTTAGCTGGGCTTAAATTATACGTACTACCTACTCTGTTTAGCAAGCGGTAAGTATGACCTAAGATCGTTCTATGAATCCAAACGTGTGGGCGATTAAAGCTGGTGCTTTCGGTAGGAGATATTTAGGATGGAACAAAGTAGGTAGGTTTGGGGGTTTTAAACTAAAGACAGGTAATTGAAATGCAGAAAAGTAAATTGCAGGAAAACAGATAAAGATAAACATGTGATTGTTGAGATTTCAATAATTAATGTTTCGGGATGACAGATTAAACAGGGACAATGCTAAGTGTAATGATTTAAACTATCAGTTGTAAACTCTAGAACCCTACCAACTAAATTTCCCATTGGCATGTCACTAGGAACTAGGTTATCGTGATTCTGATAGGAGCAATACGCAAACTTCCAATACTTATCTAGTTAAAAGATAAACAACCTATCTTGGCTTAACGTCGAGGTGCATGAATCAGTAGCGTATCGTCTCATAGGTCCGACCTTTCTTAACCCCTAAAATAGTTTAGTATTTCATTAGCATGCAAATTAATAACTTTGTATGTTTTGACCGCTGATTGTGTAAGACTTAGTGTTTTAAGGTATTTAGATCACTAGGATGTTATCCTTATTCCTAAGTCTTGTTTCGTGCATTAAGGCTTGGTTACTTCAACTTATGACTTTAGTTCTCCTTTTCAAACAGTTATACATCCCTGAATTATTCGCAGTTTATAAAAATGTGTTTCATATGCAGGCCATGCCTTTCAGTAATCGGACAGTGTACTTTACATGGTAGTTCGACTGCTTCTTACATCAGACATGCGGTCAGGAGTAATTGACGGTGAATGTGACACTCTAAACAAACTAAATGTAAAGCGATGCAGAAATGTAAACCGAATATGTACAACGAGTGGGTTCACTGTGTCTTACTTGTTGCATGTTATGGGCACAGATAACTACTTACCATAATTAAGGTTGATCAAGTCCTAATTACTAGGTTGCAGTCACGTGGATAACCAGAAAGGGTAATCTATAAATTAAACTCAAGTTCATAAAGTCTTAACGATACAAAGGTCATTAATTCCTATTTTATCTGAACGCGTTTTCGAACATCATTTCATTGTGCATTGACTTTCGTAGGATATACCAGTTAGTTGTGAAGTTGTATTATCCTTTCGGAATTCCAACTGTTAAACCAGAGCTGATTCCAGTGATGTAACTACCTTCGGTCGTTTATCGACTTCCATACATTTGTACTCCGTGTAAAACGTTTCCAGTACTATATCAGATAAACTGTCGAATAGGGGCCATTACATCACGTTTACAATTGTCGTACACTTAATTATATAATGTCATCCTTACTTATAATTATCTACATCATCAAAAATCACAATAATAAACTACTCGCAATTCATGGCAATAGACAAATCACATACAAGGCAATAATACATAATTAAAATATGAAATAAAGTAAGTATGATAAAGGTTTCGATATCACCCGGAAATAAATGCGTAGCAGCGTATTATTATGATTGACAACTCGTTCACACGTACAAAGATGAATCTCCAAACTCCTAACGTTCTCTCTAACCTCTATGTTAATCCGTAGATTAATTACAATAACCCTAGACTAAAATATAAGAGATTTTTAAAGTGAGAAAGTGAAAATGGAAGAATGAGAGTATAAGTATGAGTGTGAATATAAGAGTGTGTTGAAATGGGAGCTAGGGGCTGCTATTTATAGGAGAAACTTGGCTCAAGTTAGCATCCCAAAGCTCACGATAGCAAAAGGTGAAAAAGGTAGTGGCACCAGGTACGAAAAGCATGTAAAGGTCTAGCACCGGGTACACGAAAGGACAAAAAAGCGTGATCCGTGCGGGGGAGTGGTGGCCGGCGGCAGCCTAGTGGCAGCCGGCGGCAGTGGTGTGGCTGCCGGTGGCGGCTGGCACCACCCCGCACCGGTTCGTCACCTGTTGCTTCGTTTCTCGATTCATGCATGTTTTCTTCGTTATGCGCCCGTTTGTGTTGATTCTTTTTGCGTTGGATTCGTAATTCAAAAACGAAGCTTTTGATGAAAGGAAATCCCAAAAATATATCTCTGAACTTTAGATGTGTAGTACGAATCGTTTGGATCTTCCAGCGTACGCAGAATCTTCATTCTTCATCCGTTTTTGTTGATTCTTCTTCTGTTGGATTCATAATTTGAAAATGAACATCTTGGATCAGATAGATATTGGTGAGGGGCTCTTTGGTCTTGAAATCTCGTTTTGATGTCTTGAATCTTCAAACGTGCGTGAAATCTTCGTTTTCTATCCGTTTTGCTTGCTTTTCATCATGCAACCTTGTTTTTACCATCTTGACATAATACTACTAATTTTCACTGAATTTGGGTTAAAGTGTCAAGAATCGTTCCAGAATGAGAGAGATATTGGTAGTAAAAACGTGACTTTTTACGCGATATCAAGTATCCCACACTTAGGACTTTGCTTGTCCCCAAGCAAACTCATTCTTAAAAGCTTCTGGAATGATTCTCATTGCATTAGTTTTTAGAGATACTTTTTTCCAAAGAATATAAAGTTACAGTTATGAAAGAGTTTTTACCGGAAACTAAGGGTTTATTGAATTCGATACCTTCTTCGAGCAACATGATGATCATGACTAGGTAATCCTCACAAGTGGGTCACTCAAATCACTCAAGTATTTAGGGTTTCCTACTTACTAGTGTCAATCACTCAGATAACCAGTCATGCAGCATTCTCGTCATAGGCTTGATCGAGAATCAAATCTGCTTCACTTTTTTGATGAGGACGGTACTAACCTTTCGAGATATCTTGGAAGGAATCGGGTGTTTTTGGTGTGAAGAAGGTGTGAGGGTTTTCCTTGTATTTTCTCGAAACTTTTCTTGAGAGAGTTTCTTTGGAATTTCTCAGATTTTGAAAGGACTACATAGCCTTTTTTCTTTTTCTTTGGAATTTTCCTTTTCTTGGCCCTTTTTCTTGATCCTTGGGCTCCTTTTTTTTTTGAGAGTAGCTTTTGCTGAATTTCTTTTTCTTGGAGCTCCTTTTACGGATGATGCTCATCCTTTGAGGAACGCTCCGATATAAGCTTTTTGCTGAATTTCTTTTCTTGGAGCTCCTTTTACGGACGATGCTCATCCTTTGGGGAACGCTTCGATGGCTTTGTGTTAGGCTGCAGAAGTCTTGGAAAATCAAGAGTATCTTTGAGAATTCGTTGGAACATGAAACTTCTGTAGGTTCGGGACGAATGTTAGAAGGTTGGGTGTGAAGAGTGAGTGTTGAGTGGGTGGATGTTTGATGGTGGAAGGGTGTTTGGATTCCTTAGAAGTTATCAAGATGGGTTGTACCTATGCCTCGTATGGCACTCATTGGTGTGATCTCAAAATGTATTACAAGAGCAAGTTCTAATTTAAATGCATACATCGGCGCCTAGCCATGTGTTGCCCTTTTCGTCTGCATCTTATTCTAAAACAGTTTTGTTTCGTTGTCAAAACTCGCTTCTTGCTGTAATTTATAATTTTGAAAGATAGGATTTCTAAAGAAGATGTTTTTGAATCTGAAAATTTTGAAATTTTATCCATTTTTAGCCTTTTAATAAAAATGTTGTTTGACTTACGGACAAGAGGTAAAAACTTGCGGTTGAAGGCCGTATATCCCACACTTAGAGGAACATTGTCCCTAATGTTCGAAACTATTCGTTGAGTACCTCTTGTTAAGGTATCCCACACTTAGAGATTCTACTTATTATTGGATTGTTTCGTAAGTGTAGTGTGGTTTTTATTATCCCACACTTAGTTTTTGGAATATCGGACGCGATAATCAATTCTTTAAACGGGTAGAGGGTTTTGGAACGGTGTACCGCTTTTACTGTGCATGTTGTTGGCTCCTCGTTAGAAGTTTGCTGGTCTGTGGCTTGTAGCTTATGGCTCTCGGCATTCTTCATTGTGTGGTCCACAGTTCTCCCTTGCTTAGGTCTTCTATAGTTTTTCAAACAAACCACTCAATTCAATCAAGTAATAGCTGCTAATAAGAAAAGCAAAGTAATAAAATGATAAAGTAGTAACTGGATAGATGTGATGTCTATGCATCCACAGTACATCAAATACACATAATAATAATAAAGTCTTGGTAGAAAATAGAAATAAGTAAGAAGGCAGAGCAATCTATTGCTCGGCTGGTGGTGGTACTGCAGTCCAAGATGCTATGGGAGATGTCTCATCTGATGAAGAGTCATCGTGCTGATAGTGGGTGCCCTCATCTGATGCATACCTATCATCCTCTACGTTTGGTGTACCCACGGTGAATACCCCGTCATGTATCAACTGATCAACAAACTCCCCTGCGAGCATGTCAAAGCTATAGAGTGGAATCTCATGTATCCCCTGATGAGAGTGCTCTCTGAATAGATCGGTCTGTCTGTGAGAAGATACTGGAGCAATCGGTGCAGCTGCAGGGCTAGTGCTCCTGAGAATCCTATGACTCTGAACAAAAGTGGCTCAAGTAAGGGCTCTGGATATCCTACTGCTTCTCGAAACCTGTCCTCTAGCTGAGCCGACAACTGAAGGAACCTGCTGTCTCTGAAGGGGAACCTGTGCTCGCGGTGCCTGTGGCCTGAGTGGAACTGTCCAAGGTGGTAAACCATGGCCATGGACTGGATGTCGGCGAGGTGCTGGAGTAGGAGCTGCAGGGGGATATAAATGTGGTGGGGCTCGGCCCATTCCGCACGGTATGTCCGGAAGTGGGCTCACTGGTATCCCTGCGATATGCTGCCTCATAGCTCTATAGCATCTGACTTGCATCTGCATCAGCCAGTACCAGTAATCGGGTCCTGGGGGTGTCCTGTAATGGTATATGTAAGCTGGTATCTGAGCTCTAGGGGCCGGGATAGAAGGTCCTGGCCTAGTAGGCTGTGGCGGTGCAACTAGGACATCAGAATCTTATGCATCCTCATCTGAATTTCGGGGCTCTCTCGGTTGTTTCCTCTTCCTGGATTCCCTGGGTAGGACTAGACCTGCTACCAATGTATCAATACTCTCAGGGTTTGATGATCGTGCCCTGATGTAAACGGTGCCATCCTTTAGAATCCTAAGTATATCCATGCTCCTTAGAAAATTATAGTCTATTGGTTGGGCACTCCATTCTGGCAGGCTCTTAAATTTCACTATCTCTGTTGTCCTAATCAATCCCATTTTCCGAATCAACCTAGTAATAACTGGTCCCATGAATGATCTTCTTGCACCAAACTCTTTTTCTTCAAAAATCCGCTGTGCAACTAGATGGGCAACCTGAATGTTCCTCCTCTCGAGGATACATGCCATCATGATAACATCAAACTCAGAGACTCGACCATTAGACGTATGCTTCCCGTCAAGCGAACAAGCCAGTAGTTTGTGCAGAATCTGCATAACTGGGTCTGTGAGCTGGGTAGCTTTAATACCCGAGAATTACGGTTTTGGTGACCAATGACTCCATGCCTCTGCGGTAGTAGTCGTGAGAGAAATCGTGGTGGCTCCATTAGTAAACAGGGGTGAATCTATCTCTTCTGGAGTGTAGAGATCTAGGTGATGTGCAAACTGAGCCAATGACAAGGTGAATAGGCTCCCCATATATCTATTCGTGATCACCCCGTCTCCAACTCTACTCCCTGGCTCAAATGTATAGGTGGTCATGAACTCGGTGATCATGTCCATGTACACCGGTTCATCAATGCTGAAAAATTTCTTGAAAGACTCAAACTGCTGACCCTCTATTGAGTAACTGAGTAGACTCTCTAATCTCTGCCTGAATCCCAATGTCTGTAGCTTTTCCCAATCTACATATCCAAAAGTTTTATCTCTCCATATTCGTGCCATCTGGTCGTATGTTGGTGTTGCACTAAGGTATGCAAGAGATCCTGTAAGTGGACGTGCTGGTTTTAGCTTTTTCTTCTTCGGTGACATAGTACCTGAGAACATGAGAGATTTAAAGTAATAGGTCTTTAAGGAAAGGGAAATTTAAAGTGCTTCCCGAAATTTCAAATGGAAGATTCGAAATGAGGGCTTTAAATTCTTGACAGTCTAAAGATTACAGTAAATATCAAATGCCCTCAAGTGACTAATAATTAGTCTTAACACTAGTGAGGCAATCGTCAATGTATGAAAACATATAGTCATGGGATGGCGGTAACTTAACTTGTGATGTAATGTTGTTTACAAAGTTTGGTGTTTAGCCAAGTTTGAAGCGTCATTATTTCACAACTTATAGTCTCATTGTAGGTTTTTGACTTTTAGAAGTTCAACTTGAAGTAAGGTTTTTGAATAAAAATCGCAATTAATTTGTTTTTAAAAATGCAATACTTCAAGTTGACTTTTAGGTCAAAACTTACTTCAGACGATAATTCCGATTTGTCCGCATACCAAAATTATAACCTAAACATGTAAACATTATTTTTAGACATTTTCCTACTAGATAAACAAATTAGGTCATGCACAAAAAGTTATGTCATCCATGTGTTTGGTTTTATTCAAGACTTTTGTTTCTAGTAACATTGCCTATTTTGACTAGTCAAGCAAGTACAAGTGTCCTAGTAAGCAAGAGTGATTTTAATTTACTATACTAATCATGCATGCTAGTTAACTTTTTTGTTGACTTTCAAAAGTCAAATTTGCTAATTCTAATTTATCCGCATTATGCAATTAACATAGGGCAATCATTTAAAACACCACAATTACTTACATGTTTAACAACTAACACTTAATCAAGCTAAATTCTAGACTCAATCAATAGGTTAAAGTATATCTTCTTGAAAGAGCCAAACTAGTGTGAATTAGCATGGGTAAGTGGTAGTAGCATGTAGTTTCTAAGCATTCAACCAAGAAAAATATTAATTCCTAGTTACTAACTTAGCTAACTTCATAAAACAAAATACTTTAAGTTCAAAGTAGGTTTTTTCTGTTGGAATAGTGTCCAATATCATAACTAATTGGTAAGTATATCATTAAAAGTAGAGTCCTTTTTGGGTCGCCCTCAATGAACAGTAAGAGAAATAAACAAGAAATAATTAATTATTTGATTAATTAATAGAACATTCTGGAAAGTGGATCCAACCGCCGGTTGGAAGGTTCAACCAGCGGCTGGAGTCAAAAGGATAAAGGCGATGGAACGAGTGAGTGGAATATTCTGGAAACACATCCAACCGCCGGTTGGAAGGTCCAACCGCCGGTTGGAATTCCTGGAGCTTGTCCCACATCGGCCAAGGGACAAAACCCTGGGCTCTCCTCTCCCCTATAAATGTAGGGCATCCCTAAGCTTTCAGGATCATCCCAGAATTGAATAGAGTTCAATTCTTTCTCTCTTTCTCATTCCTACTCCTTGTAAGAGTTTACACGACTTAGAGTCGGGACCCTAGGAGTTTGGGAATTTCTCTTGGTTCGTGGGTGTGAAGCATTAGAGGTGTTCTGGTTTGGGCACTCGCCTCCAAAGCAAGAAGGTTCTGCAAGGTGGTCTACGCGTGAGAAATCGTTTTCTCAAAGGTTAGTATTTTCCTATTTATCTTGGTTATTTTATTGCTTTTATTTATTCAAGTTAAGATCCCTTTGGGTTTAGTTTCCTAATTGTCTTAGATTAATTTTTGTTATAATTCCGCTGTGCATATTAATCTAGTTAGGGAATAGAAAACCCAAGAGTGGTATCAGAGCCTTAGCTTGATAAATACTAGCATTTAATTATCTGCAATAGTATGTGGGTAAAGATAAATTAGAAATTGGCTTGTCTAAATTGGTAAAAAGAATTTACACTTTAGACCCTTATATTTTGAATTGTTTTAAAATATACACCTAAATTTTAAATTGTTTTAAAATTGAACCGTAGACTTTTAGAGTTTAAAGAAAGACATTACATATATTATGAGCTATAAGTATATGTATCATTAAAGTTAAATACATCGTTAGTCAATTGATAAATCGGCTTACCCATAGTGAACAAACTATAAGAGAGGTATAAGGCGGGTAGCTCAGCTTCCCTAAAGAAGTCAGGTTTTTAATAGGCTTCGCGCTGACCTGCTTCTCCGCTTCTTTGTGCGTTCAATGGAGTTACCGAGGACTTTTGATAGGATGATGTGAAAATCAAAAGTATGACCTAAAAGTACTAAAACAAAATCCCATTCTAGATACTAAAATGTGAATAGTATGCTAATCCATGAAAACCGCACATCTTTCGTATGGTCTGTTAATGGAGCGTGTGTGGTTTACCGGCACATTAATATGAGAACATATTGAGAGGTGATGTGGAACTCGCGATTCTCGAGCGTACTCGGGCCGGGGACCACGCGGGTTTTGCATGGTTAAGTTCACCATCTTGTTCATGATCCTCGCCATACCAGTCATGAATGGTAGATGAGCATATCCGAGATTAACATGCCGTTGATAAGAATCAATGAATCTCAAAAGAACTAGGAGTTTCATAGAGAATGAAATTGACAAAGGCATTGTCTACCTAAAATAAATTCGCAATATGATTACGGCAAACCTTTTCATAAAACGAATCTAAAATATGGATCCTATCCTTAATTTTGTAATTGGGTAATTAATTAAGGAATGTTCAAACTAACTAAAACTGTTTATCTTATAGATGTCTTCTACAAATGGTAATAATCCTCCCGTCCCCAATTCCGCACACAACTCGAACTTCTCACTTCTCTCAGTTCTTGGAAGGGAAAGACTGACTGGTCCAAACTATATGGATTGGATGCATAACCTAAGGTTTACCTTGAGGTACGAGAACAAGGAGTATGTTCTCGATGAGAAGATTCCCGTGATTGATGAAGATTCAACCCAAAAGGAGATTGAGGCACACAGGAAACATTATGATGATGCGAATAAAGTGTCTTGTATCATGGCATCCTCCATGAGCCCCGAGTTGCAAAAGACTTTTGAGAATACTTAGGCTTATGAAATGAACCAACAGCTTAAGGAAATGTTCCAGGTAAAGGCGAGCAAAGAACGCCTTGATGTGGTTAAGTCACTCATGGCTTGCAAACCCAAACCTGGAGCATCTATCTGTGCTTTCGTCTTGGAGATGAAAGGGTACTTTGATAGGTTGGAATCATTGAATATGATGTTTGACACAGAGTTTTCCATTGCCATAATTTTGTCTTGTCTGCCAGCTGTCTACAATCAATTTGTAATATCATATCAGATGAATATGAATGAGAGAGAAGGCTCAATAATGGAACTCCATAATTTGCTGCAAACTGCTGAGCAAGGAATCAAAAAGGATGATGTGTCCTCTAACTCAGCAGCTCCTGTGTTGGCAATTGGTCAAACTGCAACGAAAAGAAAGAGGTCAAATTGGAAAGCAAAGACTACGAATGGAAAGTCCAATCGTGGATCCAAAAGAAAGACTGATTCTGATATTGCACCAGTGAATGATCCGAAGGAAGCAGTGTGCTTTTACCGCAACACTAAGGGACACTAGAAATGTAGCTGCCCGAAATACTTGAAAGACCTTGAAGATGGCAAGGTTGAAAAGAGTGTTCACTCAGGTATGTTCATGATCGAACTCCATAATACTACAACTTCTAATTCGTGGGTTCTGGATACAGGGTGTGGTACTCACATTTGCACTGTATTGAAGGGTCTAAAGGAAAGTAGAAAGTTGAAGCATGGGGAGCTTAATCTAGTCATGGGAAACAGAGGAATCACGCCTGTTACCGAGATTGGAAAGTATAAGCTCGTGCTGAATTCTGGAGTTAGGATAGATTTGAATAATTGCTGTTATTCGTCAGAAATGACTAGAAACATTATTTCATTTTATGCTTTGTTTAAGGATGGTTATCGATTTTCATTTGATAATGAGAATGGTGATATTTTGGTTTATTTAAATGGTGGTTTTATTTTCAAAGCTTCTCCTTACAATGGCATATATGAAAATGTTGAATATATTAGCAATTTGATTTTAAATATTGATTCGTCTAATGATCTTGATAAATCCAAATTGTGGCATTATCGTCTTGGGCACGTAAACAAGAAACGCATCTGCCAACTCCAAAAGGATGGAGTGTTGGAATCATTCGACCTCAAATCGGATGATGTATGCGAATCTTGTTTATTGGGCAAGATGACTAAATCACCATTCACCGGGTCGTGTGAAAGAGGAGAAGGACTGTTGGACTTGGTACACACAGATGTTTGTGGACCATTCCGATGCACCACAAAAGATGGAAATCGATATTATCTTACATTTACTGATGACTACAGTAGATTTGGACATGTTTATCTGATTAAGCATAAGTCGGATACTTTTGAGGTATTCAAAAGATACCAAAGCGAAGTAGAGAATCAATTGGGCAGAAAGATAAAGGTTCTCCGATCCGATAGGGGAGGAGAATACCTTAGTATCGAGTTTCTCGATCATCTTAGAGATTGTGGAATAGTTTCACAATTGACTCCTCCTAGAACACCACAGCTTAATGGAGTTGCTGAGAGGAGAAATAGAACCTTGTTGGACATGGTTCGGTCTATGATGAGTCGGGCTACACTTCCGATAAGTTTCTTGGGGTTATGCATTAGAAACAGCCGCTCACATCTTAAATCTTTTACCCACCAAGAAGGTTTCAAAGACACCTTATGAGATGTGGAAGGGAAAACGTCCTTCTCTTGGTCACATCAAAATCTGGGGTTGTGAAGTTTTCGTTAGACGAGAAACTCAGGACAAACTAGACTCCAGATCTGAAAAGTGTCTTTTCGTCGGTTATCCACAAGAGTCATTTGGATATCTGTTCTACAGACCCGCGGATAATGTGGTCTTTATAGCTCAAAGAGGAGTGTTCCTTGAGAGAGAAATGATATCTAAAGAGGATAGTGGGAGTAAGATAGATCTTGAAGAAATTCAAGAGTCGACCGATGAAGAACCTACAGTAAACACTGACGTTCAACAAGAGGTGGAAACACTTGTTGAACCTGAAGACATATCCTTACCCGTTCGCAGATCTAGTAGAGTTAGCAAGCCTCCTGAGTTTTATTATGGTTTCCGTTGAGAGTGCCCTAATCGTTGGACCTAAGTGATGATCGACTGCTATTGAAAGGCGGAAACAATCAATTGCACAAATCACTAATAAACGCAAACCGAAACGATTGAATAAACAAAGTAAATGAGTTTATTAGCTTGAATAACGTAATATAACTGATTACATGTGAGTTTAGTCGACAAATGGTGCTAGGGTTTCGTTAACCCTAGCCGAAAACCCATAGGTTTGTATTTATACTAACATTCTGGCCGACATGCGTCACTTGTGGAAGTGTCGCATCTGGCCGCCTTCATGCGTCACTTACCTAAGTGTCGCTATGCGTCACTTAGGCAAGTGTCGCCTAGACTAAAACTTAAGTGTCGCATAATACAAAATCTATATTTCTATTAAACAACTAACGACACTTTTACAACTCAATAGACCAACTGACAGACAAACTGATATGCATCAACAAACTCCCCCGTGTCTTCAGCTTGGTCTTCAAAATCTTCAAAACTTTACTCAACACCAACCTTCTGGGAATGTTCCTCCAGCATGTATTCCCACTTTTAAACAAATCTCGACCACCCTTGTAAACTTTGAAGCTTCCTCTAAATCAACTTGATTATACTGAAGTTTATTCTTGTAGAGAGCTTTCAAATCTTTCTTTGTCAAATTTATTAGGCTGATCGGATCAAAAACTCAAATAGACTTTCCCACAAACTCCTTAACTGGCCATTCTCCCCATATATCCTGTGTTTGTACCACAGCAGTCTTTGTAGAATATTCAATTACAGCTTCTTGAGTGACAGAGTCAAACCACCAATACTTTAAATCTCGTAAGAAATCCAGTGGTAACTCTTGTAGGGGAACAGTCTTGAGACTAGCAGCTGGTGGATAATGATATTTTACAATCGGTTGTTGAGTTCTCAAATCAATCTTTTTCTTGTATGAATATCGAACTCCCTGCTCTGGTCTAATCCACATATATTTCTTGCTATAAATTTCTTTTCTCAAAATTCTCTGAAAAAGAACTCCTCGAGTATCTTCAGAGTGATTGACAATATTTAATTGAGCAAGACGATTCAGTTCGACCTTTGGCAATGTGCTGATATGATTGAATCTAGGCTTGAAGTATTGCACGCCATCACTTCTCTTGATCAAAATAAGAAAGTTATCAACATCAAATTTCCAGCTTCTGATCAATCCAGTCAATTCACCTTTAACAAGATAAGTTTTACAAGTCTTCAACTCAGGTGCAATTGATTTGTATACCACTTGTGGTTTTGAAGTTCCAGAAGATGTAGACACAGGAACTGATTCATCAGTAGATTGTTCCATTGCAGGTTCTGCCTCATCCTCAGAAGAATCTGTCTCAATAACCGGAGCATCAAAGTTATATGCTTGAGCAGGTTGTCGTAACACTGGCTCCGGTTCACGTTCAGGCGCCGGTTCTTGATTTGGATTATCCATATATTCCTCATCCGACCCTGGAACCTCTGCATCCATTTCTATATCATCGGGATCAAAAGATCTATCAACTTCATCAAATTGATTAACCAAACTCTGTAGATATGTCAGATTGACATTTGAATAATCAGCTGCAATCGGAGTCGGTTGTCCCACAATATCAACAAAGTAGTCTAAAGCAATATTTTCATTTATATCTGAAGATTGTACATTTTCTGGTTCAGGGGGAGGAGTTACATTTGTTTCTAATTCCCTTGGAATATCCTCCCCCGAAACAATTGTGACAGACTCCAACTCTAAAACCCTAGATGACATATTCGTCACCTAAAGCTGGAGATTATCAACCTCGATAGCTTTGAGCTCCAAATCCTTTATCTGGGAAGTCTGAGCTGCAATAATAGCCTGTTGGTCATCAAATCGTTTCGACAAAAGCTCCATCTGAGCAAGTATCATCTGAATCGATTGCATGTCAGACGGTGGTGGAGGTTGTGGTCGCTGAGAAGTAGGTTCCTCAATAACAACAGTAGTCCGCTGGCGTCTTCGAAGAGGTAAATCTACATACGAAGGAGAAGACCCAGCAGGACGTTTCCCTAGATTCCTCGGGACGTGGACCCTGCTAGCAGAATTCCGTCTCAAGATACGCTTAAAGCGTCGTGGATCATCGAGTTGAATCCCATCCAAAGCAGTCATGGGGGCACGTCACCCTCAGAATCGGGTGGAGTGGGCCCACCATCATCAGAATCATCATCAACCCGGTCAACACGATCAATATCATCTAAATCCTGAGCTATCTCAGTGTCAACCAGGTCATCCTCATTGACCAGAGGAATCACCTCATCCTCAAAACCATCATTGAGCGGCGCAACATAGTTCTCATTGACTATGTGCCCGAAGAGCTCACGGTCAGCCAAAATTTGCTCACCCTTTGGCGCAAGTTTGCAGTCATTGAAGACTCGAAGAAGCATAGGTGTCGGCACCAAGAGGGATCGCTGATCTGGGGCAATCTCAAGATTCAAATCATTTAATAATAGATGCACAAACCTTGGATATTGTAGCCATTTATCCTTACCAGCTCGGATATTCTCGACCATGTTGCCAAATATGTAACCGCTGAAGTTGTACGGCTTGTTGTAGATTAGGGCCAACATGAGAGATAACGTCAAATGACTAGCAGCGTCGTATCCTCCCTTCCTTGGAGATAAACAAACAATCACTATATGACATAAATACCTCCAAACCCTGCAGAGATATTGCTTGCGAAAATCAGAAAGTTGATTCGCCGGATAACCCATGCGCTGAAGTCCCCCGTAGATAAACGTTGTTGGGAACATTGTCGGCATCGTAGCATTGTCATCAAACTGGAGAACCCGTCGAATGGAGTTCTCGGTGATCTCGATCTCTTCACCAAACATCTTTGAAACAATCCTCAGGACATCACCCTGAGTCCGTATGAATGCATGGTCGTAAAATTCTTCAACTTGATTCATATAAACCGGAGTAGAAGCAGTAATAGCGTAATGAATCCTCGAACGTCGGAGGAACTCGATCATTGGCCGAAAAGGATCCGAATTGGCGTGTGTTGACTCCAAAAACGCCGTGATATTGTGACGGGTGTTGGTGCGGCGGTAATAGTTTTGTAAGTCAGCCATCTGTAAGCTAAAATACAAAACAAAAATAACAACAAATGTTATAGAATTAGCACGAACACACATAACCTAAAAAACGAAATTCTGATTTAGGCGTCACTTATGGTAAGTGACGCATAGGTACTACTGACACTTAGGAAGTGTCGCAGAAAATAGTGCTCAAAATCAGAATTAAAGTATAGCGTCACTTATGGTAAGTGACGCTATCATGCGTCATTGGTGTAAGTGACGTTGCCAGATCATGAGTCATTATATACGACACTTAAGAAGTGTCGGGTCAATATCATGCGGCATTAAACAGAGTGACGGTATCCTAAGTGAGTCACTTAGGAAGTGACGGTATAAGTGACGTTATAGACAAAAGCGTCACTAAGTCAGTCAGTTAAGAGAGTGACGCATAGGTGGGCGTCACTAAGATGAGTGACGGACTTAACAGATAATCCAAGTACATGCGTCACTACGAGAGTCACTTAGGAAGTGACGCAATAATAAGTGTCGCTGATGAAGTGACGGTATGGATTTCTAAATTACCAAGTAGCGTCACTTGAGGTAAGTGACGCATGAAGTGACGCAACGATGAAGATCATCGTGTCACTGTTCATACCCAGAAATCAAAATTGGGGGTTTTGAAAATCGAAGTTACCACATCGTACGCATGATAAAAACGAGTGAAACACACCTTTTAATAGCGTAAAACATTAACAAATCAAGCCCCAAATCGAATGATTTCAAAGAAACCCAAAACCTGTAACCCTAATTCGAAATTAAAACATGAATACAGAAAGATAAATGTTAAAATTAGTATCAAACAAGTCGTGTGAATATGGGGAACAAGAATATGACACTTGAATGCACAATCAAGCTCGAGAAATCACGAACAGATCAAGGAAAATCGCACAGAGTAAGTGACGCAGGGACACAGCAAGTAACGGTATGTCAGAGAGGGTGACGCTATGTGAATTTGAAAAGTGGTGAGGTTGAGTGTCGTTGGACAGGGTATTTATACAAAAACCCTAGTATGCGTCACTCAACCCGGCACTTATAGCGTAGCTTACCCCGACACTTACAGCATCACTAGTGTAAGTGACGCAATATCGTATGCGTCACTGGTAGCGTCACTTATGAAAGTGACGCAACAGGTAACTTTTAGTGCAAAGTTTGCGATTTTATCGAGTTTTGCATTGTGATTTCGGTACTCAAATTTGAAAAGGTAACTGTAACTTGGATAAAATGTAAAAGTAAACTAACTTATAGAAAATACAAGAACACATAAAAGAAAGAAAATTTACAAATAGAAAATTAACCCATTCTTTTTGGTGACGGAGTTGATATAATCTGTTTAAGGATCGTATCGGAGTAGCATGCATTTATTAGGAACAGTAAGTGTTATTTCGATCATCAGTATATTTGTCCACTTTAAATTTACTTGACATTCTAAGAACACTTTTTATAAAAATTATTTCAAAACGATTATTAGTATATTTGTCCACTTAAACATGTTACACTCACATCTAGGAGGTAATTTTTATTATTATTCGCATGTACATTTCGTTGTGGTCCCCACCATAGATATACATCTTAACTTAAGACATAAACCATGCATCCATTTACAGAGAGAATATTAGAAAATCAAATTTAAGAATCAAGTCAGCGGTGACAGGTCTGTACTTACGTACAACAGAGCGACATAGCTTGATTCAGGTTTAAGCAAAACCAGACTTGGTCAAACCATTTTAGCGACCGTGTAAGGTATCTTAGTTTTAAAGACTTTGCAAGTACTTTGACTTGTGTTTGCTTAATTTTTAAGTATATATTAACAGAAACCAGGTCTATACTTACGTATAACAGAGGAAACTGTCAATATATACCCCCAAACGAGATCAAATAAACTCCTTTCACGAAAACATGTCTAGCATAAGTAAGAAATTAAGACTTGTGTCATACATCTAATGATGTTATACCACTTGAAATAGACAATTAAGTATTAGGCTTCTTAAGAGATCTCAAAGAGTTTTGCATAACATGCCTACTAGTATATCGTATGATGAAGACAATGTTTATAAAAACTGTTTTCAACACGTCAGATAAATATACTGACACATCCAAGATAAACCTTAAAATTTCATTTTATGCATGTCACCCGATGTACTATCATATCCCAAGTTGTTTACAGACACAACTTCAACGTCTATTTTAAAATGTAGCAACGGTGCATTTCTTTAATACTAAAAGGTATAAAGAGTGGCTGTTGCGTTTATTTTTTTTTTAACACACATAAAAAGACATAAATTACGCTCCAAGTTACAAATTACTTTTTAGCGATAAAGAACCTTAAACCAATCATGTTGATTAGTTCATCAAATCGAGTACGTGAAAAAGCTTTTGTGAAAAGGTCGGCATTCTGCTTTAGGGTGTCTATGTGGACAAGGTCTATCAGGTGTTTTTCATAGCAATCCCGTATAAAGTGGAACCTAAGTTCAATGTGTTTAGTCTTAGAGTGCTGTACGGGATTGCGTGTGATAGAAATAGCAGCAGTATTATCTATGTGAATAGGAGTCATAGAAAGAAGTAACCCGTAATCACGCAGTTGATACTGAATCCATAGAACCTGAGAGCAGCAACGTACTCAGCTTCTGCAGTTGAAAGAGAAACTGTAGTCTGTTTCTTGCATTGCCAAGAGACCAATCGAGATCCTAGGAATTGGCATCCACCAGTGGTAGATTTCTTGTCTATGATGCAGCCGCCATGATCCGAATCCGAATAGGCAGAAAGAGCGAAAGATTTCTCGTTTGAATACCATAGACCAAGATTGGGTCTATGTTTGAGATAACCAAAGATTCTCTTTACCGCCTTCATGTGAGACACCTTGGGTTTGGCTTGAAAGCGTGAGCAGACGGATACCGCAAATACAATATCCTGTCGAGAAGCGGTCAAATACATCAAAGAACCTATAATTGATCGATAGTCCTTTTCTTTGCAATCTTCCTCATCGTCAGCAAGTCTGAGATTGTGATTAAGTTCGATAGGAATCCCATAGGTTTTACAATTGAGCAGGTCATATCGAGTCAACATGTCTTTGACATACTTTGACTGATGAATATAAATGCCTTTTGGACACTGCTCAACTTGTACACCTAAAAAGAATTTGAGCTCCCCCATCGCACTCATCTCAAACTCAGATTTCATAATCTCCTCAAAATGCTTGCACATCGCTTCATTTGTAGAGCCAAATATGATATTGTCCACATACACCTACACAAGTAACATATCTTCTCGATCGCCAGTCCGTTTTTTACGAATGAACAGAGTGCTATCGATATTCCCTCGAACAAAACCATGCTTGATTAAGTGGGTAGTGAGCCTCTCATACCAAAGCCGTGGAGCTTGATGAAGACCATATAACGCCTTGTTTAACTTGCAGACGTATTCTGGATGCTCAGGGTCTTCAAAACCTGGAGGCTGTTTCACATACACATCCGTATCCACTTGTCCATATAAAAAGGCGCTTTTAACATCGAGTTGGTTCACACGAAACTCTTTGAAAGAAGCGAACGCAAGAAAGATCCGAATAGACTCAAGTCTTGCCACAGGAGCAAAGACTTCATCATAATCCAAGCCCTCGATCTGACTAAAACCTTGAACAACCAATCGAGCTTTATTCTGAATCACGATACCCTGATCATCCATCTTATTTTGAAATACCCATCGAGTGCCGGTTAAATGAGCACCTTTGGGTAACGGAACTATATCCCAAACATGCAACTTATTGAACTGCTGCAACTCTTCTTGCATGGCCTCGACCCAGGATGGATCTTTTAAGGCCTCATCAACTTTCTTAGGTTCAATTTGGGATAAATGACAAGAATTTATCCGAGCAACCAAGTTTAACATTTCTTGATTTGGATTTTGCTTCACTTGGTGCCTTGTTTGAACAGCAGCATTAGGATCACCGATAATATTATCGATGGGGTGATCCCTGTGTACACGTGTGACTGGGATTAACTCCGGTGCAAGTACTAACTCCAAATTGTTCATATCCCCTTCAGTAACGGGAACAGTGTTAGTCGCAGAACAGTAGAACTTTCAGATTGCACTGGTGGTTGAAGTTCCGTATCATCTTCATTAGAGAAGAGGTGAGAATGAACCAATTCTTCTTCCTCGTCTTCCTCTAAAGGTGGCATGTTGGGATCATCTGGATGTTCTGTTGCATTAGTTGTTCCTGAAGTCGAAGGAACATCCGAAGGTGGGATAGTAGGTGATGGTGTGGATGTAGTAGGTAGTGGTGTGGGTGTTGGAGTAGGTGTTAGAGGTGATGGTGTGGTTGTTGGAGTAGGTGGAGATGTAGGTTTTAAGGTAGATGTGTCTTGACACAGACTGATGCCATGAAGTAAGGTAACTAACTCCTCCTCTTCACCATCTTCTTCGGGTATGTCAAACGAATTAAACACATCCTTATAATTGAATAACCATTCAGGACCCGTTCCTTGAGGAGGATCCGTGTAACGCAGGGATTTTACCTCAAAATGCTCTTCCACCTGGTGTGTTGATTTAATGTAGACTCTTTTGTTCGGAGAGTTGATTGAATAGCCAAGGAAAATTCCTTCAACGGCTTTAGCTCCAAACTTCGAGACCTTGTCTTTTGAGACCATAATCAAACACGGACACCCAAACGGCTCTAGAAACTGTAAAGTGAGCTTACGGTTATTGAAAAGTTCATTACAAGTCTTGTTCTTTTTCTTAACCGTGAGCACGCGATTCAGAACGTAACAAGCAGTACTGACTGTTTCTACCCAAAATATAATAGGAAGCTTAGAATCGGCCAGCATAGTCCGAGCTGTCTCGATAATAGTCCTATTCTTACGCTCTGCAACTCCATTCTGTTGAGGAGTTCTTGGGGCACTGAACTGATGATCAATACCTTTCGTGGCATAGTATAACTCAAGAGTTGAGTTCTTGAATTCAGTTCCATTGTCACTTCTCAGTCTCTTCACCTTTAAGTTGCATAGATTTGCCAACTTATCCAACAGATACACCAAAATATCAGGTGTTTCAATCTTCGCTCCTAGAAAATATACCCACGAAAATCTCTAGTAGTCATCAGTGACTACTAAGCAGTAAGATCTACCACCGATGCTCTTAGTTGAGATAGGACCAAACAGATCCATATGTAAGAGCTCCAGTGGTGCAGCAATAGAATTCACTATCTTCGACTTATGGGATTTCTTGTGGAGTTTCCCTTTATGGCATGCAATGCAGTCATCTTTTAAGGCAAATGACTGTTTTGGAACTCCATTTACCAAATCATTGTTTATTAAAAAATTCATCTTACGAAAATGGATGTGTCCCATTCGTCTATGCCACAATAGTGATTCCTTTTCCGAAGCCTTTGACAGGAGACAGGTGTACTCATCTGTAGTCTCCACAGTTCGCATATTCATTACATAGGTGTCGTTTCTCCGTGGCGCCCTCATAAGCACCCATTCTTCAGGGATAACGAAACCTGGCTTCAGTATCACGCATTCAGTCTTCGTGAAAGCAGTGGTAAAGTCCTTATCACAGACTTGTGAAACGCTCATCAAGTTGTGAGTAAGTTGAGCCACATAATTCACATTCTCGAAGCTAACTTTCCCGTTAGTTAGCGTTCCCTTTCCCGTAATGGTTCCTCCTGTATCTCCAGCAAAAGCAACATGTCCTCCGGCATGTGGTTTAACATCCGTCAAAAGAGACACATTGCCAGTCATGTGTCGCGAACAGCCACTATCCATAAACCATTCACTATCTTTAACGCGTTCTGACTGCTGCAACACATAAAGGTAAGGAGATTAGTGAGAAACGGTGACCCAAGCCTTTACAGACTTAGGTCTACCAAGGTCATCAACAATAATCACATCGGACAGAACTTTATTTTTTAACAAATTAGAATTTTCATCTAATGTGTTATTGTTGATGACAGAAGAGTCACTAACAGACTCCTTTCATTTCCAAACTTTAGGTTGTTCGGAAATTGGTTTGGGAGTAATGTCGGGCTTTTGTTTTGGCAAAGGTTTTTGCCCAACATTACTCGGCCTTTCAGCAGGCTTGGGAGAGGTTGAGTAACGCCTAGGTGAAGATTTTGAAAATGAATTTCTGTAAACTGATGTCCTAGGCATTTCTCTCCCATAGTGCTGATGAGACAGTTTGGGACATTCACGAATTAAATGTCCTTGTCTTTTACAATAAAAGCATGAGCGGGTCTCAACAAAGGGTTGAGGCTGAGGACTTACCACAGGAGTAGGAGAAGCATTTCTAGAACATGAACATTTCGTGCACGTCTTAGAAGATACTTGTTTTGGTTGAGAGGTTAAAGTGGAAGGTTTATTACAAAAATCGTTTACATTTGGAGCTTTATGTTGCAAAATCTTTACAAGTGACTGTAAAGTTTGAGATTTTGTATTTAAAACCTTGTCCTTTTCCTTTTTAGGTTGAACCTTAATTGTAGGTTCAACCTTTGAAACCACTTTTTCAGATTTTACTTCAACCTTCTTTTTAAATTCAGGATACTCCTGATCAGTAATATCCTCAATCTCAACAATCTCCTCCACACTAACCGGAGATTCACATTCAGACTTAACAAACTGAGGCGAAGGATACTCTGACCGTTTGGTTTTCTCCTTTGCCTGTTTTTTTTTTATTATTGACCTTAGACTTGACCCCATATAACAGTGCATAGTCAACTGGAATCTCTTCGGTGCCTTCCTTAACTGGCATAGGACAGTATTCAGTGGGAAGCGGGACTACAGTATAACCTAGTCATGTCTTAGTTTTACTATCTGTCCTTTGCTTGTTAAGGATTTCGTTGAAGGAAACCGTAGAAGAAGAGGAACCTAGAATCTTACTTTTATATTTGTCATATTCAACTTTCAGATCAGATAGTTCCTTTCTCAAAAGGTCTATTTCAGCAAGATAGTTATTAATAGCATCCTGTTGACTAAAAACCTTAGATTTATACCTAAGCGTGTCCTGTTGATAAGCCTCAATTTTCTTATCATACAATTGTTCATTGGCCTTTAGGTATTTATTCGACTCACTAAGTTTTTCAACCTTTTTATTTAAGTCTACGTTATCTTCTTGAAAGCACCTTAAAGATTCAGTTAACTTAATGCACGAAATACAGTTCAAAGGTTCTTCTGGTTCATTGCGTACCTCATTAGAAATGTGAGCCATGAGACACTGTTGATACTTATCAGCATACATGCTCCAGTCGGTGTTGGTAGGCTCAAAGACAACTAGTGCATCAGCTGTCGCTTGCTTCACTTCATCTTTCTCTGGAGTTCTGGGAGCATCAGGCTTCGTGAAACCCGATGGAGGAACTTTGGGTTTTTCACACTCTCTCGCAAAATGTCCCAGATTCTGACAGTTGTAACAGCGAACCTTGCTCTTATCAAAACCAAAACTGGTTTTGCCATCTCCTTCCAAACTCTTGCGACCAGTCCGTTGCAAGAATTTCTGAACTCTCCTTGAGATCATGGCAATATTCCAGTTTAAGTCCATTTGCTCAAGATCATCGTCATCTAGTTGAGCATAATCTTCTTTGGCAAGTTCTAAAGTAGAATTCGGTTGGGAAACCAAATCCTTATAGGAGCTGAGAAAGGCTGTATAGATAGTAGCCTGTTCTTGAATAGCAGGGGAAACTGGAACTTGCTGTTGTGACCCTTGTGAGGGTCCAGAAGCATACACCGGATGATGAGCACCGGTAGATTGCAAAGAGGGTTGTAATGGAGAACTTGTAGAGGAAACGAAAGCCATTCCACCATAAGTCTTTCCGGTGTTGACTTTTCCTCCATATAACGTCGGGTCTTGAACAAAACCACCCGATTTACATTCTTTCTTCTTCAACTCCATCGCATGGGCTTGAAGAACACCAATTAGCTCATCCAAGTTCATTGTAGCTAATTCTTGACTTTCTTTCAGAAACTGTACTTTAACATCCCAACTACTCGGTAGAACGTCCAACAGCTTCTTATTTATTTCAATCTGAGGGAAATTATATCCTCCCTCAGTCAACTCACTAACCAACTGTGAGTATCTAGTAAACACACCCGAAGTTGTTTCATTAGGCAGAGAATCAAACAGATCATACTGTTTCTTGATCAGTTCTAATTTAGCCTCCTTGTACTTCTGATTTCCACCACATCTTGTCTCAATAGCCTTCCAAAGATCGTATGTTATATCATGTGTTTTGAAGAGGCGTAAGACATCTTTAGTAAGGCACATGCAGATGGCTGAATGAGCCTTTCTTTCAATATCGTACTCCTTCTTCTCTTCAGGAGACATGGCTTTGTAAGTTTTGGATGGAGGGATACCACGATAATCTCCTTCAGCTACTGGAGCTTCATATCTTTCTCTGAGCGGACCCCAGAGCTCCGGACAGTGGAAATCTACGTACTGTTCAAATCGATCACGCCAATATGCGTAATCCATATCAGCCGTGAATAGAGGAGGTTTATTATTGGAACCAACATCATGATTTTGTTTTAGCATATCCCTGATTCCCCGAATATCCTCTTTATCAGCAACAGAAGCCATTAAAAATTGACCTGAAAATTAACTCAAAAACGAGAACTTGCAAAATAATTAGTACCGAAGGCGTCACTTGGTAAGTGACGCACTCAAGTGTCGCAACGACTAGCGGCACTTAGTAAGTGACGCTATCGAGTGACGGATGAAGTGATTGATGACACAGTAAGCAAGTGTCGCTTAATCTAGCAAGTGACGCACTCAAGTGTCGTACTTGAGTGACGCACTAAAACAAATAGGCGTCACGAGTAAAAGTGACGCAACAAATAAAAAGGCGTCACTAACAGAAGTGACGCAAGAAATCAAACAGGCGTCACTAGGAGAAGTGACGCTTGGCACTCAAGTGACGTGCTAAAGTGACGCACGTGAGTGACGGTGGATTAAAATAGACGACACTTAAGTTATGTGTCGTATAAACCCCAAATGACGCTTCAAGTGACGCGTTCAAGTGACGGTAAAACCCTAATTTGGGATTACGAAGTGCCGCTCTAAGTGACGCATTCAAGTGACGCAGCGAGTGTCGCAGAAACGGCTGTAAAATCCCAAATACCCTAAAATTCGAATTTTCGTAAACCTAACGAAAATTCCTCGAACCCTAATGAACAAAACCTGTAGTAAATGATGAATATCATCTGGAAATCACCTTATCAACTCGAAATCCGTAGTTATTCTTGATTCTTGATCCGAACGAAACCGAAATCAATCCAAAACATCTTCAAAACGTCAATCTAATCACCTAGTGGCTCTGATACCAGTTGAGAGTGCCCTAATCATTGGACCCAAGTGATGATCGACTGCTATTGAAAGGCGAAAACAATCAATTGCACAAATCACAAATAAACGCAAACCGAAACGATTGAATTAAACAAAGTAAACGAGTTTATTAGGTTGAATAATGTAATAGGACTGATTACAGGTGATTTTAGTTGACAAATGGTGCTAGGGTTTCATCAACCCTAGCCGAAAACCCGTAGGTTTGTATTTATACTAACATTCTGGCCGACATGCGTCACTTGTGGAAGTGTCGCATGTGGCCGCCTTCATGCGTCACTTACCTAAGTGTCGCTATGCGTCACTTAGGCAAGTGTCGCCTAAACTAAAACTTAAGTGTCGCATAATACAAAATCTATATTTCTATTAAACAACTAACGACACTTTTACAACTCAATAGACCAACTGACAGACAAACTGATATGCATCAACACATATAGAAGAAGAGGATAAAATTAGTGATGGTACACTAAATGACTTAAATGAACCTGCTAACTACAAGGAAGCGATGGCAGGCCCTGAGGCTACCAAGTGGAAGGAAGTTATGAAAAGAGAAATTCAGTCTATGTATGATAATCAAGTTTGGAACTTGGTTGACACTACACCCGGTCTTAAGATGGTGGATTGTAAGTGGATCTTCAAGAAGAAGACCGACATGGATGGGAAAGTACACACTTATAAAGCTAGGTTGGTAGTGAAGGGCTATACTCAAACTCACAGGATTGATTATGAGGAAACCTTCTCGCCAGTAGCTAAGATAAAGTCAATTAGGATTATGCTAGCCATAGCTGCGTTTCATGATTATGAAATTTGGCAGATGGATGTTAAAACCGCCTTCCTTGACGGGAAACTGACAGAGGAGGTGTTCATGGCACAACCGGAGGGTTTTGAAAATGCAAAGTATCCTAATAGAGTGTGCAAGCTTCAAAAGGCTATTTATGGACTTAAACAAGCCTCTCGTAGCTGGAATCTCTGCTTCCATGAAAAAGTCACAGAGTTTGGATTTTCTAGAAGCGAAGATGAGTCCTGTATATATGTCAAGTTCAGTGGGAGTGTCGTAGTCTTCCTAGTATTATATGTGGATAATATACTACTTATAGGAAACGATGTCCCAACATTACAAAATGTAAAGGATTGGTTGGGAAAATGTTTCGCTATGAAAGACTTGGGAGATGCAGCATATATTCTTGGTATAAAGATTTATAGAGATAGGTCGAGACGTCTCATAGGACTTAGCCAGGACACATACTTAGATAAAATTTTGAAAAGATTCAAAATGGAGAACTCTAAGAAAGGGAATCTACCCTTACATCATGGCATTAAGATCAGTAAGGATCTTTGTCCGAAATCTAAGGAAGAATCGGATAGAATGAGTCGAGTCCCATATGCTTCAGCTATAGGATCGATCATGTATGCCATGATGTGTACGAGACCTGATGTCTCATTTGCTTTGAGCTTAGTGAGTCGACATCAGCAGAATCCTGGTGAAGGTCATTGGACAGCTGTAAAGAATATTCTTAAGTATCTGAGAAATACTAAGGACAGGTTCTTAGTTTATGGTGGAGAAGAAGAACTCAGAGTAACGGGTTATAGTGATGCAATTTCCAAACAGATAAAGATGATAGCCGTTCACAGTCTGGTTGGGTATACCTACTGAATGGGGGAGCGGTGACATGGAAAAGTTCCAAGCAAGATACGGTGGCAGACTCAACGTGCGAGTCTGAGTACATAGCGGCTTGCGAGGCTTCAAAGGAAGCCATCTGGATTAAGAATTTTATTGGAGATCTTGGAGTTGTTCCAACGGTTCAAGACCCCATTGAAATATTCTGTGATAACGAAAGTGCGGTCGCCTTGAGTAGAGAACCCAAGGATCACGGAAAGTCAAAGCACATTGAGAGAAAATACCATTTTGTTCGAAGGAAAGTAGAAGAAGGACACGTGATTGTGAAGAGTATAAGATCAGAAGATAATCCGGCTGATCCGTTCACAAAGCCACTTGGAAAGTCCAAACATGTTGAGCATGCTAGGAGCATAGGCTTAAGAGATAATGTAAAGTTTTAGTTGATAGTTTGATTTTGAAACATTGTAAACAATGATGGAAATTGATATAGACTTGGTGATTAAATAATGGAGAATTATTTATTGGAAGGAGTTCTGCCATTTACTATTGTTTGTCATTGTGTTTCAGTTTTGCATGTTTAGACACCACTTCCCGAGTAAAACAGTTTTTTATTCAAACCTCCACAGTCGTTCACACTCCTGGAAGTAAGTGGTGAATCAAGACTGTCATGGAGTGTTAGTAGATTGTCTATGGAGATTAGACATGGCATAGAGAATGCTGCAACACTCATGGGTACTTGATGGGGATTTAAGTATAGGAGAGACCCGCACTCATGGAAGTTACTTCATGGATTGAAATCACGAGTAACTCTGAGATGATAATATCCTCTATTCTTAAAATGGAGATACATTGAGTTTCTAGTTTTTCAAATCTGTTATACTTTAGTCTATTCAAATGCTGTGCGTAACTGCCAGTCATAAAGGATATGCTAGGTATGACATGATGAGTTGACTAGTACTATGTAGTCAAAATTTATTTGTTCCTTTTTGCCTAAATGGGAAAAGCGAAATCTTGGGCTCTTTGATGATTAAAGATTGACTCCAAAGTGCTAGGCCTGGCCGAGACTAAGTTCATGGTTCAATAGTCTCATAAAGTCAATGTAATCGGAAATCAGAAAAACTAATCATGAATCTTGAGATTGATTAAAATCCATGTCTCGATTCATATGATATCAGTAGAGCAAAGGAATAGTTGATCACTTATCTAAAGGGCTAACTCTAAGATAAGAATCAGAGTTTGGCAGTTGCGTTGGATGGCACTCTCTGCTTAGTTAATGGATAAGCTTAGACCAATAATAGTTGATGAATTGTCCAAGTGGGAGACTGTTGGAATAGTGTCTAATATTATAACTAATTGGTAAGTATATCATTAAAAGTAGAGTCCTTTTTGGGTCGCCCTCAATGAACAGTAAGAGAAATAAATAAGAAATAATTAATTATTTGATTAATTAGTAGAATATTCTAGAAAGTGGATCCAAACGCCGGTTGGAAGGTTCAACCGGCGGCTGGAGTCAAAAGGATAAAGGCGATGGAACGAGTGAGTGGAATATTCTGGAAACACATCCAACCGCCGGTTGGAAGGTCCAACCGCCGGTTGGAATTCCTGGAGCTTATCCCACATCGGCCAAGGGACAAAACCCTGGGCTCCCCTCTCCCCTATAAATATAGGGCATCCCTAAGCTTTCAGGATCATCCCAGAATTAAATAGAGTTCAATTCTTTCTCTCTTTCTCTTTCCTACTCCTTGTAAGAGTTTACACGACTTAGAGTCGGGACCCTAGGAGTTTGGGAATTTCTCTTGGTTCGTGGGTGTGAAGCATTAGAGGTGTTCTAGTTTGGGCACTCGCCTCCAAAGCAAGAAGGTTCTGCAAGGTGGTCTACGCGTGAGAAATCGTTTTCTTAAATTTTATTGCTTTTATTTATTCAAGTTAAGATCCCTTAGGGTTTAGTTTCCTAATTGCCTTAGATTAATTTTTGTTATAATTCCGATGTGCATATTAATCTAGTTAGGGAATAGAAAACCCAACATTTTCATGATCATACCTTGTTTTAGTGCGTAAAACTTCAAAACGAATGTACAACCGAGAATATCATGCAATGAGGAGTTCAAAAGGACATGAAATTAGAGAGTTTGGTGAAGATTGGATGGTGATTCATGGAGGAATGAGGGTGGCCGGTTTTTAAGGTGAAGGAGGAAGGAGAAGAAAAGTTTTTGTGTTATTTTTAAATTATAAGATTATATGGAAGGTTGGTGGTCCATGAGAATATTTGTCATGCTTCTATGTACCATATCCCTTACATGGTCCCCTATCTAAGTACTATCCTAGATTAATTTCTAATGTCCTACTAATAATGATTACGAATCCTAAATGTATTTATTGTAACTAGTTACTTGTTATTCTCTCGTTATGTTATAAACAATTTAAGAAGCGCGTAAATTTTTGTGGAACAATTAAAAAACAATCCTGAGATATTAGACTTAAATTATTATTTGGGTGTTTTAAAATTATTTGTCTGACATGGACTTGTTGAATGTACATGTTTTGGCTAAAAGCTTAACGTTGTACGTTCTTGTTGTCACGTACGTGTTTTCAGGCAAAAATTTAAAAACGTTTTTTTTTTTTTTTTTTTTTTAAGGAAACTTTCAAAATTTTATTATATTACTATATTTATACTAAAATATGCTCACCTAAAGTCGCGAGCTTCGACCTTTTTCGAAGGGATTGTTTTAAGATTCGTTCTGATCCCTCCATAGGGAAAGGGTCAAGATTTGCTCCCTTAAGCGAACGTTTTTCAGCACAAAACATTTTGAAAGTTCCAAAATGGTGTTATAAACTAAATAGTGATGACGATTCTCTAATCCTAGGACTTCTCGTTCTTCGTATCCTAAATTGACAAGATCACTAATTAACTTATTGTACGCTTTCCTTATCTTTTTAGGGTTTGACAAACCGACGCGTGGCCCTTGGTCTTTGTAATTAAGATCGTGAGTGAGTTTATACATGACGTCCAAAAATACGTTCTCTTCCTGTGAATCAGGGTCTCCGGTTGTAGACTTAACTATCTTACAGAGCTCACTGATTGTGGATTTTTGTACGGAAGTGAAAGGGTATTTGGTAAAGGCAAAGATTCGAGTAAGCTTATCGTGAAGGTCTTTTCTTTTTGCGAAGAAAACTGTGTCGATTCTTTCCTTGGTGGAATCAGGAAAAACGTTTCGTAATTTTGAGATCAGGTAGGAGGCGGGGTCAACAAAGAAAGGAATTTTACCAGGAATGATGATAGAAATCATCGGATCTCGTTCTTCCCAGAACTCAAGTTTGTTGATCATTGCGGCGACACTGTGATTGATTAACATCATAGATGTTGGAAGAAAATCCATGTCGATGAGTGATTCAAAAAGTAGATCTAAATATGCTATAAACTTTAGTTCTTGGTCTCTGAAATTTGTGGAAGTCCTTTCGCATTCATGACTTGACAGGCGAAGAAGGAATTTTACTTGTTTTTCTAATGTGGCAATCGTTTCTCACTGTTCGTATGAATACGGGAGGTTGGCATAGGTTAACTGCCTGACGAATGCTTTATAGACATCTACCCTACGGGAAGGATTGAAAGAAGCACCGAGGTGGCGTTCTTCAAAACAAGGTTGTTCCGATTCGGCTGATGGAACCTTATCCACCACTCGGTAAATGGTGTATTGGTGTTTGTGTGAAATGAATGGAAAGATGCCGTTATTCCGAGAATCGGGCGTAGTTTGGGTATACACCGATATTTCAGGAATGAGGGTGATTAAGTCACAAGATTTTGGAGGTTTTTCTTCAGAATTATCTTCAGGAAAATAATCGAAGTGGAAAGAATTTGGTAAATTAGGTAGGTGTAAAGTTGGCGAGTGATCTTCTAGAGATGATGCAAGGTCAGGTAACTGGTACGTGTCATCAAAATCCAGGCAATGTTTTGGAATTGAAAGTGAGGTCTTACATTCTTCTTGGGTGTCGGAGATTTCCTTAGTTTTAGAGGAAGAAGGTGAAAAGAAATCAGATCCTAACTCTTTTTCTAAGTAGTCAAAGAATTCCATATCATCCATTGAAATGAGGCAAGAAGTGGGTTTTCGAGTTGTCATTTTTAAAGTTATCCTAACTAACTAATACTTAATTAATACTAATTACTTAAATTAACTTTCGAAAGATTTCTAAGAAGATTTCAATCGGAAGGGTCTCCTAAATATTACTACTTAAGGTGGCTTTGAATCGTACATTTGTGATTCCCCGGCAGCAGCGCCAAAAACTTGATGGGCCCGCAACCGTCGGTTCAGTGTCGTTACGATTCCTGATGGTGATGCGGGCACAGCAGGGGTTTCAAAATTTATATTTAGCTGGGCTTAAATTATACGTACTACCTACTCTGGTTAGCAAGCGGTAAGTATGACCTAAGATCGTTCTATGAATCCAAACGTGTGGGCGATTAAAGCTAGTGCTTTCGGTAGGAGATATTTAGGATGGAACAAAGTAGGTAGGTTTGGGGGTTTAAAACTAAAGACAGGTAGTTGAAATGCAGAAAAGTAAATTGCAGGAAAACAGATAAAGATAAACATGTGATTGTTGAGATTTCGATAATCAATGTTTCGGGATGACAGATTAAACAGGGACAATGCTAAGTGTAATGATTTAAACTATCAGGTGTAAATTCTAGAACCCTACCAACTAAATTTCCCATTGGCATGTCACTAGGAACTAGGTTATCGTGATTCTGATCGGAGCAATACGCAAACTTCCAATACTTATCTAGTTGAAAGATAAACAACCTATATTGGCTTAACGCCGAGGTGCATGAATCAGTAGTGTATCGTCTCATAGGTCCAACCTTTCTTAACCCCTAAAATAGTTTAGTATTTCATTAGCATGCAAATTAATAACTTTGTATGTTTTGACCGCTGATTGTGTAAGACTTAGTGTTTTAAGGTATTTAGATCACTAGGATGTTATCCTTATTCCTAAGTCTTGTTTCGTGCATTAAGGCTTGGTTACCTCAACTTATGACTTTAGTTCTCCTTTTCAAATAGTTATACATCCCTGAATTATTCGCAGTTTATAAAAACGTGTTTCATATGCAGGCCATGCCTTTCAGTAATCGGACAGTGTACTTTACATGGTAGTTCGACTGCTTCTTACATCAGACATGCGCTCAGGAGTAATTGACGGTGAATGTGACACTCTATACTAACTAAATGTAAAGCGATGCAGAAATGTAAACCTAATATGTACAACGAGTGGGTTCACTGTGTCTTACTTGTTGCATGTTATGGGCACAGATAACTACTTACCATAATTAAGGTTGATCAAGTCCTAATTACTAGGTTGCAATCACGTGGATAACCAGAAAGGGTACTCCATAAATTAAACTCAAGTTCATAAAGTCTTAACGATACAAAGGTCATTAATTCCTATTTTATCTGAACGCGTTTTAGAACATCATTTCATTGTGCATTGACTTTCGTAGGATATACCAGTTAGTTGTGAAGTTGTATTATCCTTTCGGAATTCCAACTGTTAAACCAGAGCTGATTCCAGTAATGTAACTACCTTTGGTCGCTTATCGACTTCCATACATTTGTACTCCGTGTAAAACATTTCCAGTACTATATCAGATAAACTGTCGAATAGGGGTCGTTACATCACGTTTACAATTATCGTACACTTAATTATATAATGTCATCCTTACTTATAATTATCTACATCATCAACAATCACAATAATAAACTACTCGCAATTCATGGCAATAGACAAACAACATACAAGGCAATAATACGTAATTAAAATATGAAATAAAGCAAGTATGATAAAGGTTTCGATATCACCCGGAAATAAATGCGTAGCAGCGTATTATTATGATTGAAAACTCGTTCACATGTACAAAGATGAATCTCCAAACTCCTAACGTTCGCTCTAACCTCTATGTTAATCCGTAGATTAATTACAATAACCATAGACTAAAATATAAGAGATTTTTAGAGTGAGAAAGGGAAAATGGAAGAATGAGAGTATAAGTATGAGTGTGAATATGAGAGTGTGTTGAAATGGGAGCTAGGGGCTGCTATTTATAGGAGAAACTTGGCTCAAGTTAGCATCCCAAAGCTCACGATAGCAAAAGGTGGAAAAGGTAGTGGCACCAGGTACGAAAAGGTGAAAAAGCTAGTGGCACCAGGTACGAAAAGCATGTAAAGGTCTAGCACCGGGTACACAAAAGGACAAAAAAGCATGATCCGTGCGGGGGAGTGGTTGCCGGTGGTGGCCTAGTGGCAGCCGGCGGCAGTGGTGCGGCTGCCGGCTGGCACCACCCCGCACCAGTTCGTCACCCGTTGCTTCGTTTCTCGATTCGTGCGTGTTTTCTTCGTTATGCGCCCGTTTGCGTTGATTCTTTTTGTGTTTGATTCGTAATTCAAAAATGAAGCTTTTGATGAAAGTAAATCCCAAAAATATATCTCTGAACTTTAGATGTGTCGTACGAATCGTTTGGATCTTCCGGCGTACGCAGAATCTTCATTCTTCGTCCGTTTTTGTTGATTCTTCTTCTGTTGGATTCGTAATTTAAAAATGAACATCTTGGGTCAGATAGATGTTGGTGATGGGCTCTTTGGTCTTGAAATCTCGTTTTGATGTCTTGAATCTTCAAACGTGCGTGGAATCTTCGTTTTCGATCCGTTTTGCTTGATTTTCATCATGCAACCTTGTTTTTACCATCTTAACATAATACTACTGATTTTCACTGAATTTGGGTTAAAGTGCCAAGAATCGTTCCAGAATGAGAGAGATATCGCTAGTAAAAACGTGACTTTTTACGCGATATCATGGACCGATTGACGAAAAGTGCTATTTTCTTATCCATTCAAGAAACTTCTTCTTCAGAAAAGTTAGCTGATCTTTATGTTAAAGGAGTAGTTGCTAGACATGGAGTTCCACTTTCTATAGTTTCAGATCGAGATACTCGTTTTACTTCTCGATTCTGGAACAAATTTCAAGAAGATTTGGAAACTCGATTACATATCAGTACAGCTTTTCATCCTCAAACTGATGGTCAGAGCGAACGTACCATTCAGACCCTTGAGGATATGCTCAGAGCTTGTGCCACAGATTTCGGTGGTAGTTGGGATATTCATCTTCCTTTAGTAGAATTATCATATAATAACAGTTATCATTCTTCGATTAAAATGTCACCGTATGAGATGCTATATGGTAGAAAATGCTGAACTCCAATTTGTTGGGGTGAAGTTGGTCAAAGAGAACTTGATATTACCGATATTGTGCAGATGACTACAGAAAAGATTGATCAGATTAGAGAAAGAATTAAAATGGCACAAGATTGACAAAAGTCATATGCAGACAAGCGTAGAAGACCCATTGAATTTCAAATAGGTGATAAGGTGATGCTTAAAGTTTCTCCTTGGAAAGGAATTATTCAGTTCAGAAAGCGTGGAAAGTTAAGTCCAAGATATATTAGACCATTCAAAATCACAGATAGAGTTGGAAAGGTTGCTTATCGACTACAGTTACCAGAAGAACTTGCTAGCATTCATAACACATTTCATGTTTCTCAGCTCAGAAAGTGTTTAGTCGATGAAGCTTCTTATGTGCCACTGACAGAAATAGAAGTAAATGACAAGTTGAGTTATGTAGAAGAACCAGTTAGAATCCTTGATCAGAAAGTGAAACAGCTCAGAATTAAATCAGTCTCCATAGTTAAAGTTCAGTGGCGTCATAGGAAGGGTTCAGAATTTACTTGGGAACCGGAGGAGTGGATGATGATATACTACCCCGCGGTATACCAAGAATGGTTCGTGAGAACACGAACAGAATAAGTGGGGGAGAGTTGTAACACCCCAATTTTTAAGGTATTATTTTAATGTACAATAATATATACATCTTTTTAATTATAGATCTTTTAATAATAAGATATAGTAGAAAACATAAATAAATGTTCAGTTCTAGACTGTGTAGTATAGCAATTAAAAGAAATTAAAAGACACAGTACGTGTCTTCTTCCTGCATCTTCCAAAGAAGCCTAGAACCAAAAACAGAAGTTGATAGAAATCGCAGGAGCCAAAAGCAAGGAAGAAATCAGTTTTTAATCTTTAATCCAAGCTTCAAATTATCAAAAATCATCATCTCCTATCACCATTTAACTATTGTAAGTTGTTTCTTTTCTTCAAGAACCCTAGAACTTGGGTTTTCATGGGTTTTAGTTAATTAGTAGGAATTAATCCGAAATTAGGGCTTTTAATTGAATAATTGTTGTTAGTTTAACCTAGTAATGATGAGTAGATACTCAATTTCATGAGTTAAAATTTATAAGTAATGATTAGGGTTCATGGGGTTTTCCATGAATCTTATAAATTAGTTTGAATTTCAATTACAAAGTGTTAGTAGATGTTAGTAGTAGTAAGAAAGTAGTTAAATTCGTGTTAAAATTATAGACATGATCAAGGGAATGAAATTAGTTGGTTGGGATAAATCAAAGTTAGTATGTAACTAGTGGGAGAGAAGTGATTAGATGAATTAGTAATCTAAAAGATGATTAGTTGTTAATATATGTGTTATATGTATGTTTATTAGGTGTACAAGAAGACTTGTTATCAATTGAATGTTTTGTTTCAAGTTATTCAACTAATCAAGGTGAGTATATGGAATGATTAGTTGTTATTAGAATTTAAATATGATGAATGCATGTGATTAGAATGGTTAATCATTATTAGCAATAAAGTGATTAGAATAACTAACCAAGGTTAGTTATGTTCTTGATTAGTAGCTAGCTATGCTAGCTAATGGTATGAGTAGACTAGCTAATCTAGGTTAGCTAAGTGAAAGATTTAAAATGTGCACATTTGATTAGAATTTGTGAATAGAGAATTGAAAGAGGAAAAGGGAAGTAATCTAATTTCCTTGTTTATTATATGTTTTATTGCATATTTGATTAGTTATATATACTCACTAAGCAAAGTGCTTAATTAGTTAGTTTATGCTGTAGGTACAAGCGGAAGCGATAAAGGAAAGGAAGTGAATAAAGATTAGACGTGGAATTGCAAGCTTGTTGTAAGTTACACAAGCTCTTCTCTTTTAATTGTCGTTTTGAAGCCCTTGAAAGCCTTTTAAACAATGTTTTGACATGTTGCAAAGGTATAAGTAAAGACAAGTAATTGTGTGGTTTAGTAATAGATCATGATATGTAATGGATAAAAATGTTGTAGAAAGTGTAAAAGGGCAAGTTATAGTATACTTTCCATTTTGGTTGTGTATGTATATTGAAAGGTTGTAAGGAAGTCAAATGTTCTATTGGTCAACTATTGAATGGGTCAAATTAGCCCTTTAAAGTCAGCGGGTCAAAAAGGGTCAAATTGAGTCTTTATAAGCACACGGTTCAAATGGGTTAGAGGAAGGTTAAGAGTATGGAAAATAGCTTCACAACTTTGTTTTAGTACATGTGTTATGAGGTCAAAAGCTCAATGTCTCAGAAATCATGGTTTGGGAATTTGTATGTTGAGATTTTGGTCTAATTTAGCCGAAAAACCGTCTACGGGTCAAATCTTAAAAAAATGTAAAACTTAAAAAAGTGGAATTTAGGAAAAGGTTTATTTGGTTATAGTGAATGTGTGTGCAAAATTTCAAGTCCTAATTCATAACGAGTAAAAAGTTATGCGTGTTTGAAATTGGCTAAAAAGTTGACTTTTGTTGACTTCCAAATTAGGCATGGCTACGCGATCCCAGAAAATTTTCTGGATCGCGTATGTCAGTGCAATTTGTGATCAGAAAGTTTTGTTCTTTGATACGCGATCCCAACTCAAAAATCTGGATCGCGTGAGCATGTACAAAATCAGAAAATCAGTTTTTAGTTCAAAATTGAATATGGGATAAATATAAAATGAATTCTAAGGTAATTTAGGATCGAGGAGTCCTAATTGAAGGTAAAAAAAAAAAAGTTCAGATTTTCAGGGCGTTTCAACTTCACCCTCTTCTTCCACTCGCAACTAAATCACTCGGGAACACGTATAAAAGTTGAACAATACGATACTTCATCACTTAGACGAACTACACCTACTCCGTCACTTCACACTCTCCCTTTCCCACTCACACGTAGATCTATGGATCGCGTACGTTACAAACAACTAGGGGAAACACTAGAACCGCCTCGAACTATAATCTATCTTGTTCATACTAATACTGCTACTACTACTACTACTGATACTCCAACCACTAGAACTCGTTGTTATGCAAGGGTCCGCGGGTGAACTTTGTCAACCACAACACCTACATAATGGAAGTAACCATTAGAACAATTATGTGAATTTCAACAATCCACTTAACTCCTTACTTGATCATGATTGATCACTCTTTGACTTGTATGTCAACAATTCTTTCAAACACAAGACTTACTGCTTGATCATGTTTGGTCATCATTTTGACACGTTTGTCAAACGATTTACTTATAACTTGATTCGCGACTTTGTCTGCTTCAAACTATGACTTGAACATTCTAATTACTACTGCAAGGACTACCCGCAGCTACGAATTTGTCAACTATCTTCACCAAACACCTTCACCAAGCATTTGTTTATTTCCAAACAACAATATAGTCCTGATTAGCTACTTTGAGAACACTACCCGGTCATTTTTGTGACTACTCTTTTGACTAAACATTCTTGTTGTTGATTCATTGCCTAATAGAATGCCCTTTCGAAAAAGATGGCAAACTCCCCTAAGAATGACTACTCATCAGACAACATCTTACTCCACTCTGCCTGAATCTAGAATAGATTAGAAGTAGACCCGAACAACGGTGAACATAGCTAGTGTTAGCTCGATGATCTATCGATGGGTGTATAAAACCCCGTCACATTTTGTATAAGACTTATGCTTTCGTCTGGATGTAACGGTGCCCGGCATGTTTTGTAAACTTTGAATTCGGTAAGCTATCAACCTATTAACCTTGCACCTTGTTGGTTACAACTCACATTACCTTGTATTGATTCATCATCATATTACTTTTCATCATGATTGTGATAATCTTGACTCTCATACAAAGACCTCATTCATTCTTTTAATCCCCTTTTCGTTTAAGGAGACACCACTATAAGAATCAACTGAAATTTTCAACACTTTACAATAAAAAAAGTTTTCAACAGATTTCCACCAATTCAAGTTTTCAAAGAATTTCCACCAAATAACTACCCTGAACTATTTACAACTTATCGACTGATTCTACACCATCGCAAGCGAACATTTCCCCATAGATCTCATACCCGTCAACATCAGAAACCTTGATATCATCATAGGCATGGACTGATTGTCCAAACACAATGCTGAAATCGTTTGTCTCTAGAAAATCATTCGTATTCCCTTCATTACTGGAGAAACTCTGATCGAACAAGGGGAGACCGGTAGACCGTGAACTCAACAAACTTACCATCGAAAACCGATACCCACTTCCTAGAATTGATGACATGTTTGACCAACTTCAAGGTTCGAGCTTCTACTCAAAAATCGACCTACGATGTTCGAGACACTGGTATGAAATCGACCTACAGGTTATCATCAACTTCATGTTCGAGACACTGACATACCAAAAACAGCTTTCAAAACCCACTATGGGCATTACGAATTCCAATCGATGTCATTCGGCTTAACCAATGCACCGGCTGTATTCATGGACCTTATGAATCAGGTGTGCAAGCCATATCTTGAAAAATTCATTATCGTGTTCATTGGCGACATCTTGATCTACTCTCGCAACGAAACCGAACATGACCAACACCTGAAAACTATCTTGGAATTACTCAGACACGAGGAGTTATATGCCAAATTCTCCAAGTGTGAGTTCTGGATGCGAACAGTACAGTTCCTAGGGCATGTCGTTGACAGCCAAAGGATACATGTTGATCCAGCCTAGATCGAGGCTATCAAGTGCTGGAAAGCAACCGCTACTCCAACCGAGGTACGACAATCTTAGGTCTCGCTAGCTACTATCGGAGATTCATCGAGAATTTCTCCAAAATAGCCCTACCTTTAACCACCCGACGATTTAGGGTTACTGATTAACCTGCTAGAAACCCTAATTACGTGTGTTTAGTTTAATATTAGGCTAAAACTGGTAATTACTTGTAACTATTTGTATATTTATGTGAATATACACTCCCGTAATTGATTTATATTACGCTTACGTAATTAGTGTAATTACCCTTACGCAATTTGGTGAAATTGTGCAAAACAACCGGACGGAGTCCGACAAACTATACGACGTTGGTGAAAATCTTTCTATAAATAACTTAAATCTATTTGTTAAAAGTTATCTATCACTTATTACTATTTTGTTAAAATAATACATGAAAGACCTAGACGTTTCGGTTAAAATGTCTCAAACGCAACGATAATGCGCGAATTTAATTCGGCAACCAAACGAACGTCAAAAATTAATTTGACAACTTAAATTAAGTATTTTAAATAATACTTCAATGAAAAAAAATTACCCAAATTATATCGTTAATTTAAACGACTCAAAATAACGCTACGCGATTTAACGTTTAAACAAAATAACAATTTAACGACACAGTATGCGAATACAGTGTAGGGATTAAATTAAATCACCCACTCCCACCCTTGTGGCGGGCCCCCATGGCTGGCCACCACCCCTCTCACCCAATGGGGCACCATGCAATTCTTGATAATGATAAAATCACTTATACCCATTCCAATTACATTCACTCTTTCATTTTACAAGAAAACACTTAAACATTTCTCCAAAATCCTCTCCATTTTCTGGAAAAATACCAGCCCTAAAACTCCCAAATGATCATCAAAATCGTCATTCATAATCAACAATCAAGAACATCAAAGCTAGGAAAAAGAGTTCAAGCCATCACCATCTTCACCTCCTCTTGTTCATCATCATTTCTATTGTAAGAACCCTTAAACCATGAACTAGATTTTGATTGCATGTTACTGATTTAGATGTTATAAAGCTCATCCAACAAGATTATGTCCAAAATAATTGTAAAATACGTTTTTATAATTTATTCATGAAAGATATATAATCTGCTTACTAAAACACAGTTTAGTAAAAAAATCGTATCTCACAATCTAGGAAGAGTTAGACGATTCATTTTTAAAAAAAAATTGAGTATTGAAAAGATCTACAACTTTCATATTTTGCGTTTTTACCAGATCCATACCTATTTTTGTCTATGAGCTGATTTGTGGGACTGGTATGTAGGAAAACAGAATCTGAGCTAGGCATTGTTGTGTATTTTGTTTCCCTATGAAGATGAGATTTAAAACCCTTAGAAAAATTAGGAAATGAACTAGAAACATAGATGTTTAATAGGAAATTCTTGTGAGGACTGATGTTGACCAGAAAGTGTGTAAAATAATTGGTGAACTAAACCGACAAAACCAAAAATGTGAAATTTGGAAGCTTTAAAGTTACATTTTGAAAACCGATACTTTCGGGCATGCTATATATAGAAATAATTACTTTTTGGGACTTTTAAACTTATATAAGGGTTTTGGGAAAGTTTTGGGTCAAACCAAGTAAGTTTGACCAAGTCAACAAAAATGGCTCGGTTAATAAAAACGAAAAAACTTACTATTTTTGGAAATGGGTAACAAATATGGGTTTGAGTGACTTAGTTAGTAACTTGGACCAAAAACTAAACTTAGAAAGTTTCCCGAATTAGAAACCGACACATATAAATTGGAAGTGACTCTATAAATTGAGAAGTGACTCTATAAATTGAAAGTGACTCTATAAATCGGAAGTGACTCTATAAAATGAGAAGTGACTCTATAAATTGGAAGTGACTCTATAAATTGAGAAGTGACTCTATAAATTGGAAGTGACTCTATAAATTGAGAAGTGACTCTATAAATTGGAAGTGACTCTATAAATTGGAAGTGACTCTATAAATTGAGAAGTGACTCTATAAATTGGAAGTGACTCTATAAATTGAGAAGTGACTCATAGATTGATCAACTTTGACCAGGTTTGACCAGGTTGGACTAGTTTGACCAGGTTGACCAGGTTTGACTAGTTTGACCAGGTTTGACCAGGCTTGACCAGGTTTGACCAGGTTTGACCAGGCTTGACCAGGTTTGACCAGTTTGACTAGGTTGACCAGATTTGACCAAGTTAACCAGGTTTGACTAGTTTGACCAGGTTTGACCAACTTTGACCAACGAGTTAACCAACTTTGACCTACGGTTTATGGCTTATACAAACTAAAATAATCTGTTTGTAACACACGATATGTACTAATGAATAGTATACAACAAAACAAACTTAATAATAATGTCTAAATGAATTATTATTACAAACTTTCACCAACGGGTCGTACACGTTTTTTATAAACAAACTTGAACAACTCATTTGGACATACTAGTTGATGAACTAGCTTTAGGTGGACATAAACCCCCCACCTACCCGATTGGCTTAAGTGGACATTAACCCCCACTTATACAATCGCTATAGATGGTCTTTTGAGATATCTACTTACAACCTCATACGTTTAAGGTGTTAGGAGGTTGCACACGGGTCGAGAACACCCACTACTTGCTATTTGATTATTGCTTGCTACCTGCTAAACCCTGGTGAGTTTCATAGACCCTTTTTACTGTTTTCTAACTGGGGTGAGAATACATACAACTGTTTTATAACTGCTCTTATGATCACAAGTAACTATAACAACTTTTTATACGGATTGCATGAGATTTGATATAATCCACTAAAGCCCTCTACCCATCATAGTTCGTTAATATATGCGTGAATATTATTGGATAGTACTATCAGGGTTTGACAAACCTCATCCGGGCTAGTCGCGCTAGCCAACCCACAGGCGCAATATTATTTGTGAATTAGAAGTGTATCCGATTAGTATACTTACCGGAGGCAAACAACGTTAAGCTCAAACTATCCATGTAAATGGTATACTTATATTGCATTCGTGCAATACTTATATCGCTCGATGCGATACTTTTTAAACTGTCATTTTTGAATGATACAACTTTAAATCTTGTGGATCATAATTAAACGATTATTTACAAACCTATGAACTCACCAACTTTATGTTGACCTTTTAGTATGTATTTCTCAGGTAACCCGTCGCAGTAGGAAGCTTATGGATAGCTTAACTCGAGTCGCATGTTTTTCAACAATCAAGAGATTAGATTGCATTTAGCTATATTTTGGGTATTCAGAAATGTATTAGAAATCTCTAAACAGTTATGCGAACTCCTAACTTTTGTAAACATTTGAATTATTATAATGTAACTATTTTTCAAACGTCTCATATAGAGGTCATTTGCTTTAATCCTTGTGTTGTGATATTTAATTTGGTCGGCGCCCCCATGACACCTCCTAGTTCCGCTACCACGTGTTTTAGGGGTGCGACACTAGGTCTAATAAAGCCCTTATCCAACAACTGCTGAATTTGATTCATCATTTCACGAATTTCAGCAGGAGCTAACCTATATGGAGCTTTTGCTTTAGGTGTCGAGCCAGGAACAAGATCTATCTGATATTCAACCTCTCTAACAGGGGGTAACCCAGGAAATTCATCAAGAAACACCTCCGGGTACTCAGAAACCACCCGCACATCAGACACAATTTTCTTTTCTATTTTAGTATCAACAATATAAGCTAAGTAAGATTCACAACCCTTAGCTAATGACTTCCTAGCTTTCATCATAGACATCAGAGGAACATGTCCATTTTCCCTTTCTTCTCGAGCCACGACATATGACTCATCAGAAATAGGGATTTTAATCAACTTCTTATGGCATTCTATATTTGCTTTATTATGACTTAACCAGTTCATACCAATAACCACATCAAAACTAGGAATTGACATCAACAGAAAGGAAATTGGAAAAGTGTGACCCTCTATCATTATATTAGCTCCAGTCACTGAGGTGGTAACAGGAACTGTTTTGCCACTAGCTATTTCTACCTCAACAGGGCTTGTAATCACAGTAGGCATCATTTTCAGTTTACCACAAAAACACACAGATACAAAGGAACAAGTTTCTCCACAATCAAACAAAACACGTGCCGGTACAGAGTTTACAAGGAAAGTACCAGTGATAACATCGTCTGTGTAGACAGCTTCATCAACTGTTATCTGAAAGGCCCTACTAGCTGCAGATGGCGGATTCTTTTGCTTCTGACCGGAAGATGATGAACTAACAGCCGAACCAGATGCCTGTCTCTTAGCCTCAGGACATTGACCTGCACGATGCCCTTCTTTCCGGCAATTCCAGCACACATAAGTAGGATAAACACAATCCTTAGCCTCATGCCCAATAATCCCACATTTCACACATCTGGTTGTCTGAACAGAACATGGCCCACAATGTCTAGCTTTACATTTAACACACCAATTAGCACGATCAGATGTAGCACTCCGAATGTCTTGCTTCTTACCTTGCTGATTACCCTGCCATTTCTGTTTGCCTTTACCAGAAAATTCACTCCTAGATTTCTGGGAAGATATTTCCTTACTCGGTTCATCTTGAATTCTCAAATCACTATCAATCGAACGAGCTAACATAAAAGCTTGAGAAAAGAACCCGCTAACCTTACAGTAGTACGGTAATTAGAAAGTAAAGTACCAACAAACTGCTCTACTCTGGTTCTTTCATCTGGAACCCATTGCTAAACAAACCTGAGTTTCTCCGAGAACTGATTAATCAAATCATCAATTGACATTTTATCAGTTAAATGTAATTCCATAAACTCCTTCCGAATACGAGCCATATCAAAGTCTGAACAATATTGTTTGCAAACTTCATTATAAAAGTCAGACCATCGAATGGATGCTTTCTGAGATGGTGTTAAAACAGAAGTAATTGAATCCCACCAAGTCATAGTTGGTCCTTTTAAAAGTTGTGCCGCATAAGGAACTTTTATTTCCTCCTCAAAATGACATACTTCGAATTTTCATTCCACATCTCTCAAACAATCCATAGTCACGGAAGGATTTGTACTACCAGACTACTCAGATGGTTTACTAGCCATAAAAGTTTTAAACGAACACACCTTATGTTGTGGTGGTGAAACAGTACCAAATACATGATGAAATGCTTCAGCCTCTTTATTTTGTTTATACATCCTGAGTGCCAGAATTTCCTCTTCCAAATTAAGAACATACTCATCTCTTTCTGTATCTTCTCCAACATTGAAAGAAGTACCAGAAGGCCCATGTCGATTATCATGTGTCTCAGGAGGAATTTCAGTCCTTGAGGCAATGTTAGGGTTAATTGTCGGTTGATCGTTATCCGCCATATCTGTAAACACAACAACAACTCACAACTCGTTAATCGTTAGTACCTATCCTACTAACCGATTCATACACAGTACTAAATCCCATACCCAAGAATGTTTGACACAACATAATCAAAGTTTGGGATTGAACATCTTATCAAGTCCAATTCACCCAAACTACTGCTCTGATACCAACTTATAACACCCCACTGTCTGAAAACCATTATTATATGATTTTACATGTCAGAAGCGTAGATTTAAATTTTTTCTCATTACTATACATTACTGAAGATGTCCATAAACTTTTTCAAACTTTAAACATTAACATTAACAAACATATTACCTAACAGTTCCAAACTATTTACGATTAAGTATTCAAAGCACTAGGTGTTATATCGTTACATTATCCAAAAATATATCAGAGTTAAGCGCGTGTCAAGCATTTCCTCAAAACATAACTTTCTGCCCGCCCGTCTATCAAACATAACCTGCAGGAAGTAAAGTGATTGGGATTAGCACGAAGCTAAGTGAGTGAATAATCAACTACAATTCGACTTAACATAACAATTCTGTTCACAATCAATAATGTAAACAAATAATCTCAAGAGAAACGGTGGTTTCTAAGGACCCTGTGCCGGGTGGCCCTCTCAGAACACTTAAACCAACTTCAGGCCAAAACAGTGGTTAACCGTTAACTTATTACTAATCTTCATCAACACATGTACACAACCTTATGTTGATCAACAATAGCAAATAAGTTCAACCTTCCATCAAGTTGACCTCTGAATTATACATACTAGTCCAATGGCCCAAGTAATCACACAATCAAATCATACTAGCGTATTATTTCAACTAAACAGTCTATCAATAGTAATATATGATTACTAATTGCAATCAAACTGTCATAACCAAATCAAACTGTGAGTTTCAAATCCACTCACCTGATTGTCTCAGTTTACTTACTCAGCTGTCTTATCTCGCTGAGTCCTCTGCTGATCTGAAAATAACAATCAAATATAAGTTAGTCATATTTTCCATAATACATAACTTATATTTTTATATCATTCAATAATTCAGTTCAAGATTGATAATGCATAACAATTAATACATTTGTTAAAGTTAAAACAAAAGTCACAAAATTCAAGAACTACCCGTCGGGTAGTCCTAGTACCCGCCGGGTACTAGGCTCCAGTAGCCGGGTCCAACCCGAACCAACCGGGTGAATTAAGGTTTCATGGAAACAAAACAAAATCGTGTTTTAAACCCTAGAGAAGCAGCCGAGTTCCCGGTTTACCCGCCGGGTTCTCTCATTTGGTAAACTACCCGCCGGGTACCTACCCTGAACCAGGGACCTGCGATTCTGCATAAACTCATACCCGAAAATCATCCTCCAATAACATCTAACTTATTTCTGCAAGTTACTAATACCTTAAATATAACTACTAGCAAGTATTTAACATCCATATCAACTTCTAACAAGTTTAACTCAATCAAAATCATCATATTCATAACCATGATAAACAACAAGAAATTACTTACAAATTGAAAGGAAGAACAAGGTGATGATGATGAAATTGATTCAGATCACAGCTTCACTTTGTGATTTCAAGTTTAGTAGGAAGATTGAAATTTTAGGTTTTAGGTTTCAAGTTCAAAGAAAATGGAATACTTTTCATTTTTGGGAAAGTTAATATAGGTCGGCCTCTTTTTTCCATCGACCCGTATCCGCTTAAAACTAGTCCCCTTCTAACTCTATTTTCTGAACCTAAAAACATTTGCGAGAACAATTACTTTATTTTACCGTCAACTATAACTAGTTAAACCAAGTACTACTTCATTATTCACAATAAGTCATTTGACCTATTTACTTAAGTTTCACAATCAAACAATTAATATCAAATAATTTTTATCACATTTAAATAATTAATTTAAAATTTAGAAATTACCAGACCAGTAGAGAGGATGTTACATAACGGTTTTCGACAACATACTATTTAATAACACATGAATACATACAGCCTTATATATAACAAATTAGTTGATACAAAACTATTTATTATTTAAATGGAAATGGCATAACAAACTATTCCCCTTAAGAAGTACAATCAGCTTATCATTGTTATTAGTGTTATGTTTCTTCCTTCTTTGAGCCAAATTAGATGTCTTAAAAAGATCATCCATCCTTTTGATATGTGGAATCACACTCTGTGATAGAGAAAAGATATAACATAAACTACTCTCTTTCTACGGTATTATAATTTTGATTAAAATAATTAAATTTCAATTAATTAACAAAATTAGTTAGTAAAAAGGAGATTGTACAGTAAACATTTCTATCAACATGCAACAAACTTTTTTATCATATCCATATCTATTTTCAATATATAATATATTTAACAGATTTTCTTTTATTAATATGTGTATTTAAATGGAAGAAAAGAACAACGGTAGTACTAGATTTATCATGTAACAACCCATATGAAAAGCATGTTTATAACAACATACCATCGAATAGGTTATCAATACAATTTTATTAAACACCTCAAAAGTATTAGTATCCCGTTTAATATGTAATGGTAGTGTGATATCCATTTCAAAAGCCCAGTAAAATTGATAGTACACTAACGGTTTTCGACAACAACATACTATCTAATAACACATGAATACATACAACCTTATATATATAACAAATAAGTTGATACAAAACTAATTATTATTCTAATGAAAATGGCATAACAAACTGTTCCCCTGAAGAAGAACCATCAAGATTAAGTACAATCAGCTTTATTTCAAACAACAACATACTAGATTTATGGATTATATTAAATCCAATTTAAGTAATTGGATTTTAAAGTATAACTACGTTTTTTTATAGATATTTATATTTATATATTTTTTTAAACATGATATATTATGTCCTTTGGACCTCCAATTACTAAATTTAATTCACATCCGTATTGTTGTTTCGGTCGGAGCTTAAGCTAAGTCCGTATAAGAAGATCGCCTAAGAGGGGGCCACTAAATGCTAAATCGGATACTGTCTCCGAAGACCATAACTGTCTCCAACTATAACCACATGCCCACTATGAAAATATGGATGATTAGTAACGACTTAGACATTCATACTATTAAAAATACTTTTTGCGGTTTAAATTTTGAAACGTAACTATGGGTTAATGCTTACAATAAATTTTCATTTTAATTTATGGTTTGCTATTAACAATTGAGTTTTTACCACGGTCTTATGAGACCCTTTATTTGTTTATGCGATGCAAATAGATACGAAGGTCTAACTAAGGTGCATTTTGGTGTACATGATACACTATAAATGATACATCCATTCTAAACAAATACTCAATGTCTACTGTACAAATATTTTAAAATTTACCAATATGTCTATAATTAGAATAATAAAATAAAATATTAAATTGTTTTGACATTTTTTATATGAAGATCTTCGTACATCTCATATATGTTATTAAGTTCATGAATGTGTTGATATTATACTCAATTAATTGGGCCAAATCAGTATCATTGTATTTCAATATATCAACACATATAATGTCATCGAAAGTATAGTATTAACCAGGAATAAGTGACTTTCACCAAAATATACATTTCTTTGATTACTTATTCAATGTCTACTACTTCATATTACGAAAAAAATTATGATAAATTTTTTATAACATTTTAATAATCTAGCGGGTTTTGATCTAGTATATACTTTATATTCTAAAGAGAAATAAACCTTGATGCGAAATTGTACGGATGAATCATGGAGTTAATTATAAAAGAGGGATCATTTATGTAAATTATAATAATTTGAAGGACTATAAATGTAAAATATTTTTAAATGGTTATTGGTCAAAGAGCATAATTCATTGCACAATTCATTCATACTGTCAACATTACAACTGCTTTCCCTTGTTCTAAATGCAAAATCTTTAAACATGTAGAAAAGAAAATACAGTATATCACAATATGCATAACAAACCTCACCATGGTAAAGTTATATAGATTGACATTTTTTAAAATCTAAGTGAGTGTACAACATCTGGAAATGTAAACTTCCTTCTTGATAACTGATATCTCTCTAATTTAATATCTGCATTTTCCATAACCTGCCAAAATCAAAATCTAAAAGGTTATCAACCAAACCATCTAGTAGACTAGTACTAGTACTAGAATTTAATCAAGTGTAAAGTTTTTATCAAATGTATACAAAATTTACTAGAAGAATATAAAGTCATAGATGTATACTTGGATTGCTTGAAGTTATGACTCCGGTTCGACTAAAATCACAATCATAGTCATGCCGCCCGGTAGCATGGTAATACACATTCATGGCATACGCAGCGTGAGCCGGAACTGAATTGGGGTAAAAACATCTTCCACCCTTATGTATTGGGTTACAGTCGAACCCCAGACCGCACACATAATCAATATTCAGTTGCAAAATCTCTTCACTTGCTCCAGTTTTGGGAATACACCATGTATTCCCTCTATTAGGTATCGTCACGGGTGACCTTACCGGTAACCCTGTCATTGGATCCCGAAACGATGGTGATGTCGCTTCAACCTGTCATAATCGGCCACAGCAAATTTTAAGTATAAAAATTGATCTTCATTACTTTTTTGATTCAAAACTCACAGTGAATTCCAAAAACTTACCTTATGTCTATAAATTCCAATGTTATAGACAGGTGTCAGATCACGATTGAAGAGCCCGAAATTTCTTTCAGAAGTCGGGCCGGGCTTTAGATTTTCATTGAAGAGTGCAAAAATGTAAGTCTCAAAAGTTCTATTGGGCATGAGTGGTGTTCCTAGCCCTGACATAACATGCTTAACAAGTTTTCCATTAAATTCACGAGCATTCTCCAAATCAACACCATATTGGCCCGCATCGCCTTTCGAGGGCCACCCGGTCTCGGCTATAACGATTTCGACATCCTTGAATCCAACTTCCTTCATAGCTGAATACGTAGCGTCCAATTGAGCATCAAACATGTTTGTGTATTTTTTGTGAGACATTTCATCGAACACTCCATAGTTTGGTCTAAACATGGCATAATCTAAAGTGCCACCCGAGTATCCAAAAAACGGGTATGGATTAATCATGAACGATGAATTAGTAGCTCGTAAAAATCCAAGCAACTGCTTGATCAAAGCTACATGCTGTTGTTTAAATCTTCCGGAAGATGGCGGGTTTGAAGAGGATAAAATATTTAACGAATGTGGTGTCGAAACCTTGATTCTACGGTCGAGATCTGCTCCGACTAGAGCAGCATGGAGGGTCTGAATCGCAGGAACGAGGTACGAGTGGACTGAAGTATCGGTGGTGGAAAGGACTTCATTTCCAACGACAATGCGGACTATGTTAGTGGCAGGAATGTGTGGGGAGATGTTTATTTTGACCCACTGTTGGGAAAACTTTAAATTTGCTAGATTTGGTATTAGATTGTTGGGGACAGCAACCGTGACAGCGATTCCTGTATGGGCAAAGGCTTCTAAGATTTGTGGGTTGGTGTCGTAGAGCTTGACCCGGTTGATAATCGTGGACTCGAGAAGGAAACGGGCTACTTGTGATGGTGGTGGTAAGTTGTCAGCTACCGTGCCATAGTTTACACCAATGTTCCCTTCGACCCCTGAATGTTAACATTCTAATGTGAGTTGTTCCGACTAAAAGAATTCGACAATCAACAACATTATATGGTCTAATTAAATTATGATCATTAAAAACAAGGCAATCGTTATTTTCATGCTCTTGAAACGTTATATAGTGTGCATCATAAGAAGAACATAATTAGTAAAATCATAATGACTTGTTATGTATCATGTTTAAAGAATGAGAACAGACATACCTTGCATGAAAAATGAAACTAAAAAAAGTGGTAGTACTGTAAATAAGATTGAATTTTGGGATATCTCCATTTGGGCTATGAAAAGATGAAGGTTTACATGATTCAAAATCAAAATGGAATGAATGAATATATATGTACCCAAGAGTGCATGAAGGAGATGCTTTACTTTTGTCTAAGGATGTTATCTCAAACTGCAAAGTTATTAGAGTGTGTTTTAGGTAAGAATATATCTGAATCTCTTGACTTGGGAAATCAACTTCGTTATAAAAGTAATTGCACCATGTTATGTTATGCTTTATGTGTGCAAAACTAATTCTTATATGTTAATTATTACTTGAATGCAAATTTCCTTAATATATATGGAATATTGGAAAGGTTAATAGTGGTTTGATTATGAAAGCTTCACTTTCTTTTTCATTTTAACTCTTTAAGTTTATTTTTCATGATTTAAATTTTTAAGTTCTACAAGTTTTGTGGTTTAACCTTTAGTGAGATAGTTGCTCTTTATAGTTCAAAAGTTTGATTGTTTATCCCTTACATTTATCTTTTATGATGATTGTGCAATTCTAAGTATATCTAGTTTAATCATTAAACTCTAAAAGTAATTGAGTAGTTTAACCCTTTAAAAGGTTAAACAATAATTCAACACAAACTTGAAGGATTAAATCCTTGAAAAGAAACTTGAATTTTTGACATTGTAAAAAAGTTCAAATCTAAAAGATTAAACCATCAATAATCCATATTGGAACGGATTGGAGTGAGGTCTGAACTAATATATGTTGAATCATATTAACTATTAAGCTTCATATTCAAGAGTTCATGATCCATAATTGGTTTAAAATGAACTCGCAAGAAGAAGAAGAAAAAGATACTATTTGCGTTAGAACATAACGTCATGTTCAAAAAATTAAAACAATGCGCATCCGGGGAATCGAACCCCGGTCAGTACCGTGGGAGGGTACTATGATACCACTACACTAGATGCGCTTTATGTTTTCCATAGTAAACATAAATATAAATAAACAGTCTTTACGTAAGTTTATATTGTAAACTACAGAATGAAGCAATCATTCAGTAGTACCTTTATTTGAGACCTCTCTTATTCGAAAACTTTTGCCATAACTCATCAAATTTAACAAAATAATATGCTTTACATTGCTCTCCATTTATGAACAGAAGAGTTTGATATGTGTATCTCCAAAATATATAACAAAAATTAAATTCCGTGTTATATTGTACACCAGGGAAAGAAACTGTGAATCATTTAATTTCGACAGCCCAATTCGAGTCTTGAATCTTCATTGATAGTTTTATTTACACACAGCTTTTGAAGGTCAATGTACCCAATTATTGTGTCTTCAAACACTACATCTTGCAGTTGGGCTTCTTCGAATGTGGAACCAGATAGTACGGTGTTTTTAAACGAAGCTCCCGTAAGGTTGGCCTTACCAAAGTTGACTCGATCAAGAACTGCATTTGTAAAATCTGTACCTGAATATAAGACAGTTCAGTAGTATGTTAAGTGGGCAAACTTAGTAACGCAAATCTTTAATGTATACATTTAAAGCATCATTATATTGGCCATTCGACGTTTTTGTTATATCGGTCCCAAATGGTGTGACTAGAAATGGAGATGTGATTTTGGATCACGGGTACTTGATGAGACAGAATTAAGATTTAACCAACAAAATGAAAAATAGGATGCCCGTTTTATCTGTGTTTCAACAAAAGAATCACTCATACCTAAGGTGACCAAAAGAGCAGGCAATGGGTTCAAGATGAAATGGGTAATTATTTCATATTTTGTATAGGTTAAAACACTCAGAGCCAGGTTGATTGACACACACTAGCATTTTTCTATCTTTTTTACTTCTGATAAATAAATGTTGTGTTTATTATTACAACATCAAGACGATGTAAAGGGCTGTATGCACTGAAACTAGACTTCAGGCCATTCTCAATGTGTTCGACCCATTCGACCTGCTCTACATATAACTTTCTCCTAACTAGACCCGAGTGGGATAAACACATTAACGAAGGGCAGAAATTTACCATAACAAATAACAGTGGCGGACCTAGAAAATTAAGTCGTCGGTGTCACAAAAACTTTGAAGCTCATGTTATTACGTTTACTTAAAAAATGAGGTGCACCGCCTAAAATATGAGTGATATCACTCTTAAAAAACCAATAACTTTTCAGCTAATTTTACACTGACTGGTGTCACGTGTAACCGCTAGCTATAACGTGGGTCCGCAACATCTTCAAAAGAAACTAGCCTCTCTTAGAAAACAAAAGCGGTACCTCTACAGTTATACCCATTATCTGAAAACGCCCAAGACTAGGTCTACATAAGTAGAAACATCTAATAAGAATATTCACTAATATCAAGTAATGGAAAATGATGCAATTTGCTTCTCAACAGGGTGTCTAGGTAATAACAACAATTAGGATCCAAAGATGGATGGAAAATTCTATAAAATTACTATAATTTTATTATAAGTATGCGAAACAGAGTGTAATGGGTTACCTTTAAAGCTAGCTCCAACAGCATAAGCCTTAGACATTACAACCTCAGACATATCAGCACCATCAAATATAGCACCAGACATAAGTGCTGCTGCAAGAGACTTCCCCTTGAGGTTTGTCTTCTCATTTGTGTAGTCACAAAAACGAAGATCAATTGCTTTGTCATATACACCATTAGCTTGACCTATTGTGTTTCCAACAAATGCACGCTGACACCTCTCGGGGTCTGTCGATAAAGGAGGTAGCCTCTGCAACTCAATTATGAAAGCAGTAATAAAAAGTGTGTTGAAAGTCTTACAAGGTTAATGCCAGTTATCATTTACTTGTTGTTACAACTCATGGTATGAACAGAAATCAAAGAAGATGTGAAGATACATCCATGGAAGTTTGAGAGAAATTGTATTCCATTTAATTGCCTGTACAAACTGTTATGACTCTATATATATACAACTACTTACTACAAGAATGATAATAAAATAACAGAATGCTAACGAACTAACTAACTGGACATTAAGTGGGGTAATTAGTTGAACTATTATGATGAGTAGGATGATGACGTGTATTATGTTGTGTAGATCTCAACACTTGTATTAGTTTTTATGCAGCCATAAGTGCCTTCAGTAGCTTGAAGGACCCAAACCAATATGAAGTTGAAAGTTAATTCCTACAACATTATGGGGGCATTTGGATATGCATTTAGAACTGATTATCTACTTATTGTGGGTTGTAACTCTTACTAATTAGATTTTAATGCTTTGATAAACTGATTCTTCTTTAGATTATGATCTGATAAATGCAAGAATCAAATGATCTACTTCATACTGACTGTAACAAATTTGATCGTCAAAATGTAAAAAAAGAAAGAAAGAAAGCTTGCCTATTGTTCGTTCACCCTAATTTAGCTGTTCACGAGTTGCTTCTCTTTATTTTATTTATCAATATCAACCACATTAACAATCACCCTATTTCAAACACTCAAAACAGCTAACTTACCTTTAGTTTTACAGCTTTAAACAGCATAAGTATATATATATATATATATATATATATATATCCAAATACTAACTTATGCATCCTGTTTTATCACCATTTTCTTATATATGATAATTTGATACTATCACATAATCACTTTCGCTAACCACACCAAAAAACCCCTAAAAGTAAACCGTTAACACCTTTCTTGTACGAGACAGACGATCACTCGTCTCTATGGTCAAAGACACTAAAAAGGGTGGTCATGAGTAAGCATTGAACCTGATTAGCAGCAATTACTGGTGCGGTAGTAGTCAGAGCCCAAACAGCAAGAATGCCACAAGCTACATTCCTTAGCTCCCTAAACTTACACGAGTCTTCTTTCGACGTAGAAACCGAATTATTCGCATTAGCTGCCACCGAAATCAAACCATCAAATTAGATAGTTGAACTACTTATTAGCACTCTCAAGAGACAACAAAACATTACATTGGTCTAACAAAAGTCTTAAAAAATGCTAGAAATTACTAGTCATTTTGTTCTTAAATCTTAGAACTAATTACCAACTGAATATGGATACATATAATGCAGGTACAATACAACCATGACAAGATATAAACTAAAATGACCAGTAAGACATAACACAAATGACAATCATAATTCATAATAATAATAAACAGAAAGAACATATAAAAAATACAGTTAGAGGGTTACCGGAACAGGTGACACGGATTGATGATGGAATAGGAAGCCGGGTAAGTTTGACGCCGGAAGAGAGTGCCGGAGAAGAAGAAGAAAAGTTATGTGGAAAAAGAAGGGACGCCATATTTGATATTTGGATGATTGTTTTTTTTTTTTTTTAGTTTCCAAGAATAGCTATTATCCATACGTCTGATTTTCTGGATTGTACACATATCTTTTACTTACGTGGCATTTTTCTTTATATTTTTAGTCACTTCTAACTTTTATTTAATTACATAAATAGTCCTTCATCTATAACTAACTGTACAATTTAATCCACGTAGCTGTTTATTTTCCTCCGTAACAAATCAACTTGTATAATGTTAGGATAACATTTTGAGCTTAACTTATTGTAAAGTATGTTTTAACGATAAGATGACAGTTGAAGTTGGTAGCTATAAATTTTATTCATAGTCAAGACTCAAGAGTGGGTGCTTGTAATTTTTTGTTTATTTTATTTTTACAAAATTTTGATATAATAGGTGAAATTAAAAATGTGAATGGTATACAAAACATACACATGATATAAAAATAATTAAGAAGTATTTAACTAATTCATATTTAGCATAATGAATTTTTTTTCAGTTATTAATGAAGAGCTACTAGTTTAATGGGTCCATTTACATACATCCCAAGTTTAGTTTAATAATAATTACAAATTTTCTAAAATAATCATGAAAATCATTATACATTATGCTTAAACACTTGTTTTTTATTAAATATAGCATTATTCAATTAAAGTTGAAACGAGAAAAAGCTTAAGAGTTTAATGATCGTTTCAGTTTCTTTTTGCAAATAAACGGTCTTTTGTGACAAACACAAATATAAGTTAGAACATTAAAATTAGGATTGATAAAAATTACATGTAATAAGGCTTATAAATGAAGAGATATACGTGTGTCGATATGTTAACCTATCTTACTTGAATATTACATAAAAATATAGACTATAATATTAAATTCATCTCATGGTATAAATATAATGATCCTGTCGAGGTAAAAAAACGCATAAAATATAGATTTACATGCATACAATCACTAAAGTGATTGTTCATTATTCATAACCTATTTAAACTCAACCAAACACTATAGCAACTCAATGATAATAAATATTATATATTGAATTTTCATATATTTTGTTAAGGCCTAGCTTTTCTTTTCTTTTTCTTTTCTCTTTATCTTTTAACTACATAAAACTTTTCTCAGAAAGAAAAAGAACACCAACAAATATTTAATGTTCTTTCCAACACATTAGTTGATATGTATAATCAAATTCTAAAATTGATTATATTAATTAAATAAAATTATTATTGTGACCATCTATAAAATTCATATTATGTACTCCGTATAAATTTGTTAAATATGTCTTATTACTCAAATGTGTTTTAAACAAATAATTACTTTATATATGTATGATACAAATTTTTCTTTGAAAAAACATTATCAAAAGTTATAATTACTTGCTATATAAAATTTAGATAGTTAGAGTTTGAAAATCAACATAATGTTGAAAACTAATCTATAATTAGAAGTAAAAAAGATTATTTAAATGATGTTTTAGATGAAAGTTAAACAAGTAAATGTATCTAAGTTACGAAAAATAGTAGAATAGATGAATTACGCAAATGAAATAAACAAAGATGATGTTGGGTGATGAATTGGTGTTAACAGGTTATTATTAAAATGTTATTTCGATAAAAACATCAAACATGACCCGCTCATAAATCTCAAAAAAATTGCAAAGTGGTTGTATTGATTTTTCTTATATTATTGTTACGTATTTAACAAAACTAAATTCAAGTCAAACTTATGATTTGAGAAATATAATCTAACTTAAAGTTGAATCAATTAAACGAATAAACTATATTTATTACATAGAGACCTAAATAATCCGAATTTTGATGAGTCAACTTTAGTGATTAGCCACGTTGTCGGATTGACAGAAATCACACAATATTTACAAAGTTATAAGTTTGACTAAAATCGATCGACCTAAAGATGTATTACTCTTGAATATCAAAATATATACTTCTTTAAAAACCTCACAGCAACGCACGGGTGAAAAAAACTCGTTTAGATACAATTAACATTTGTCTTCAATATTTTTGATACCAACATTGTACCAAAAGGGTTATAGCCTATCAATATGTGAGGAACTTATATTAACTTAGTAATTGGGGGTTCAAGTATTATGGAAGTCGATTTATATATATTCGTGGTAGTTAGGGTTTTTTTTATAACTAAAAAAAATTACTCATAACCTTGTAATAATTTTTTTATTCATAATTATCTTCAAACCTAAAGTTCAAACAAAGTAAGTAAGCCGGCCTAAACCATTTCCCATTCATGTCGTGGGTTACTCAACTCAACAATTCAAAAACTTCAAAATTACAACACCTCCACGTGTTAGGTTTTACTTTATTTTCCCCCTTTCTGTGTTCTAGGGCTTGTTCCAAATCCTGATTAAAAATACAAAATTGAATCTATTCCGATCGAAGAAGTTCATAAAAGATGGAGAATTCAAGCATCGTATCCTACGAAAAGCTCGAAGGACTTGCTAATTGGTTGGGCAGCAACGTCGCATCGGCGTTCTTCGCTTCCCTTGATCGTTTTTCATGCGTCAACGTTAACACCTACGATTCCGATGACGAAAACGATAACCAAGAAGAAGCTAAAGATCGTCCTCTTATGATCACCAATCTTGCTGCATCCGATAGTTCCGTACACATTCCGACCTCCGTTGAGTCTCTTCCTGTGTAATTCTAATCAATTTGAATATTAAGAAGTACGTTTTTTTTTGGATTAATTGATTGAAAATATTATATAACTGATGATGATGATGTGATCCTATTGTAATCCTACTTTTGGTTCAACTTTCTATGTTTCTGCTTATAGCTTTATTTTATCTTGTTGTGGTTAGCAATTTGATGTCTTTGAAGTTGTTTAAATTTGGGAATTGCTTCAAGCTAATCAGGTTTTAAATGAGGAAATTAGTTGTTATGAAATTTGTTAAGAACCTTACTGTTTAATTAGGTTCTTGAACTATAGAGAAGCTAGCTGAAGCATTTTTCGACTATGAATCGGAATATTTGTATGTTAACGATGGTCTTCTTGAACCTTAATGCTGAATTCGGATTGTATATAGATACACATTTGCCTGTGATGAAGAACTTATTCAAATTTAGAATTGGGCCTCATTTAAGTTGATTTGTTGTTAGGTAGTAGTCAGTTCTTGCTCTTCATTTGCTACTTGTTATCTTTTGATATGGGAACAATGGGGATTACATTCTAGGGTTTGCTCTTGTCACAACCCAAAATTCTGGGCCGTGACCGTTAACTACTATCTCAATAAATTGACAACTTTACAGTGGAAGCCTTACTACTCTTCATACAATTCCAAATAACATCAATTCAACTATAAGGTCTTCAAAGCTTTCTAGACCTTCTCTTCCGTTTCACAGTCGGCGTATCTCTAGGTTAATTTTACTAACCTGTAACAACAATCTGAGATGCATGTTAGGTCAGCTAACGCTGGTGAGTTCATCGTTTTCTGTATTAAAATAGTACACACATATAAGCATTTAGCAACTTTAACAAAATTCCGGATTGCCGACCCTCTTTTTATTTTCCATTTCATATTGGCTTGCTTGCCAATAATTAAAAGTAAAGGCTTGTTGGCCTTCTTTTAATCTCTATCCTTACATTGGTTTTAGACTGTCAGTAAAAATATCTTCTCTGCAATTATGTCAGTTTACTTACCGACACATAATATATTCAATTCAAGTATAATAAGACCCGTCCCAACGGGTGTCGTCGGTTTCCGTCGGTTGAAACCGATGAAACTGACACCGATGGCACGGAGCCGTCGGTTCAGTCCGTCGGAAATCCGACGATCCGTGAGTTGTTTTTTTTTTTGTGTGTTTGTGTGTGTATAAATTGTTAAATGTGGGTCGAAAAATTAAAGTGACGGAGTTACTGATGGTAGGGGTCCGTCAGTTTCTGTCAGTTGTGTGAAAAAGCTGATGTGGCGCAGACGTGGCACGTCGGTTTCAGTCAGTTTCTGTCACTGTTGGGAGTGGTCTAATTAATCATGCAACTATTTTAACAAATAATATCTCTTTCAAAACTAAAAATGTAGTTTATCGATTCTAAAGCAAATAGCATGATTATAAAACTTGTAAATCAACTTTCCACGTATACATATAGGCATGTATCCCATTTTAAAAGAAGTCGCATGAAACTCACCTTTTGATCCCTAGCGTGCTCTTCAATCTTGCAAACAAAGATCTCCTACAATTTATTTAAATACCTTAAGACTTGATAAAAAAAACCATTATGATACTCACTATATAAAAGATGTAATCGTTTGGACGAGTTTCTCAAATGCTACAAAGACTTCTCTGCTAGACATCATTTAACATTGATTAATTTAACTGACTTTAAAGCCATTCATTCGAAATAATGGCAGTAGCATTTCATGCCAACTTACAATTTATTTAATTAGATTAGATGGTAATATAACTTTAGATACTTCATGCTTTGAGCCGAGCCTACACTTTAACCATACACTATCTTGGGTTTTGAAACTAGCAGGTGACTCAAAGACCTCTTTTGATTTATCAACTCCCCTTCTCTATTTGAGTCTACATGTGATTCGTTGATTACTAGCAATCAAGCTTTTGAACCTTGCAATTACATCTTTCACAAAATCAAGCTAATCATATTCATATTTCTATTTATCTATCAGTCTTTGGCTCTTTGCAATAACTATTTAATATAACAAAAACAGTACGAGTTAGATAGACTTGCCATGAACTCGAAATACAGTGATCACACCTACATATTTTGACACTTGAAACTCAACCAATCCAAGTCTTCTAAGTCTGAGAATAAATTATACCTTCAAACGTAACCTGGGCTAATACCGAAATCTAACCATGACCCGCAACTTAATCCATTGTGTGACCAAAACTATCTCGTGATAAAGCCTCACGGTGCAAACCACTTGATAGTGCAGAAGTGCTGCCTCCTCTCTTGAATCCATGAGGTTTCTCATGTGCTTGAAAGTGGTTCACGAATTGAGTGAGGGGATGTGGCTTATGTTGAAGTTTCGTGCATGATATCTCGGAAAGATATATAACCATATACGACTAGAACATTTCAAACTCCCACGTTCCAAATTCTATCCCCAACTTCAAGATTACCTTTTCAGTTCACTACTACACACTTTCACCATTTAGCAAGTGTAAACCTTCAACTTTCTTCTCTTAACAAATAACACCCTTTCATGTATACTAGCTATACAAAATCAATGTTAAAGTTCATTTATCTTGTCAAAAATTCGGGCATGACACTCTTTAAGCTTTTGTTAAAAATGAATACAGAAAAAGTGTGACATCTTCTATCTAATCTGGTACCATTTGCAAAGAGAACCATTAGAGTCAAAATTATACATACAGGTGGAAACCATATAAGTGGCAGTTATGTACATTGAACCTAATCTCCATACTCTCCCTACATGATGCGGCGGCATCGAAATACAGATTGCCAAAAACCATATCACAAACTTGTTAGTAAAGTAAAAGATAATATTACCCTCTTAATGTTCTACTAAAGTCGTCAAGATCTTTTGCTTTTTACCCCTATTTTATCAGAAGATGGCTTAGACTAAAAGTAAAGTCATTGGCACATAAAACACCTTTGCTACCCATTTCATTGTTTAGCTTCGACCCCACTTCGTACTCAATCATTCATCACTGCCAAAAACACCACTGTACTAGCATTCTAGCCCCTCACTAAAGTCTCAACCACCGGCAGGCCCACTGTTCGGATATGCAGCATCTTCAACAGGCCCCATCGTCCTTGATAACTCCATATCCATCCCGGGGCCAGCAGACATAACTTTCTCGAATAAGCAATTCATAGAATATCTCAATCAAATATGGCAAGCTTGGCTGTTTTCATTGTACCAAATGATTATATTGATGGTCTTGTTATGTTCATTCCATAAAAGACTTTGTTGATTTAAACAGTTACTGGTAGTCCATAATTGAGAAATGATCTGATCCGTCCATCCCATCCTGCTGTCACGATCACCATTCCCCATGTGTGACAACTGTACGAGCTCTGGCAAGAAGATCTGAAGAATTTGTATCTGGATTTACATAATGGAGACGTTATGTCAGAAGGAAGCTTTTCTTCGGGCCAGGTTGCAGAACCTTTTGGAACCGACTCCAGAAAGTAATCCTGGCCCAGAGAGAAGTAGCAAGGTGGCAACGGATTTGTTTGAACTTTTAGCCCAGACCAGGGTAACGCTACTGAGGCACCAGCAGAGAAGCATTCATAGGATCTGACTGTTTTTTGTTGCAAAAAGGAAGGACCTTTTTTATTATAGAAGTTCCAAACATATACATTGGAGTCCTCACTTGCTGAAACTATATGTTTTCCATCGGAAGTGAACGATGCACAAAATGGATTTCCAGCATTTCGTTGGCCTGGAGTTCACAAGTTTCAACAAATTAGAAAGATTTTGGTTGGAACAGTTATGATATACAGACAATGTACAGATATTATACCTCTGAATTTGCCAATCACATTGGCGCCATGGAGAATTCTGACATGGGAATCAGCACAAGTGACCATAACTTTACTTGTATCTTGTGGGCAGAACTACATATTCGATAAAGGGAAACAATCAAGAAATTATAAAGGGGGATTTGACACATTTTCTTATGAATTAGTTGATTCAAGTCATCTTTCATCTATAAGAGATGAAGAACGTAAAAACCAATATTCTTATTAAAATGACACAAATTGATAACATATGTACACATGCAATTATCTTTTCGTATTTTTTTTAATTTAAATAAAAAGAAAATGAAAATAAAGAAACGGAAGTTTTTGCAAGCCAACTCAGGCAGACCCATTACTCAGCCACCCATTAAGCCAACCTCTACTGCGAAACCATACACATACCTGAAAGCCAATTATCCTCTTGCAAGGTGACTTCTTTTTACTGTTCAACAAAATTGAAGCTTCTAACTGGAAGCGGTTTTCTGAAACATAGAACGTAAGGCACATATGAGTTTCTTGACCAACAAAAAACTGAGCCATACATTATGAGACCAATCAAAAAAGAGTGTACCTGATAGACTAAAGAAACTGCAACAACCAGTCATGGATCCGATAACACCACCCTGAAACATGAAAACTCAGTTTTTTCAGTAACGTATTTGTGTTTGAAATGAATGAACAGAAAATGGAAGAAAGTCGAACCTTTTCATCAGGACTATAAGCTACAGCTGTGACTATTTCTCTTACGTCTATCCAATCAACAACTTGGCCACCCGAAATCGACCAGATCCTAACTTTTCCATCAATGGAACCACTCACAAAATAATTGTCATCCATAGGCTGGAACTGAACGCATGTCACATAGTTACTGTGTGGGAAGACTTTATGACAACAATCACTCCCAACTCTCCATAGCCGAACAGTTTCATCAACCGATGATGATAGAAGAAACTACAAGAATAAAAGCCAAAACCATGAATAATTTCATTCACATGGTATCAAAAAAATTACAGAATAATTAGTATCTACTTTACTTACATTATCTTTGGACCATGAGAGATCAAGGACGTCCCCTTTGTGTCCATGAAACTCGTGAACGGGTTTCTCCAATATCCGGAATACTTTAGGAGGGAAGATAACACAAGCTGAATTCTTGGTCTTTTTCAAGCTTTTCAGCATGCTAATTTTCTGTTTTTCGGCCATTAAAGGTTCTAATTCAAAGAGATTATTCACACTGAAATATAAACAAGATGGGTCGACATCTGGGATATCAATCTCATTCGATCTCTCATCTTCCACAACTTGCCAAACCCGAACAACTGCATCTTCACCCGCACTGGCCAGATAACGTCCATCAAGACTAAATTTCATGGTCAAAATTGAACCTTGATGAGCCTGAATATCTTGACCAATAAATACGGCGGATAGTTCTTTCAGTCTCTTCTTACTTTGGTGTACTCTGACCCTTTGCGCTTTCGCCCAGTGCGTCGACCCATTTTCAAGAGATTTAGAACTACCAGGGCTTCCATTTTTTTGAGCAATATTACTTGCCATTGACCTCAAACTACCTAAAAATTGACCCTTTACTCTGTTCATCGTTTTCGCCATAGAGTCAGCAACCTTAACATGTCTATCTACAAGTTTCTGAATCACTGGGGCCGACAAGACTTCTGATCGGGTCATTAAGTTACCTTCATTTTCTTCACCATCAGACTCTTGAAATCTTGAAGAAGACGAATTTGATGTACTTAACGAAGAATCCTCTTCTTCGATAGCTGTTCTCAGCACAGCTCCACTTGTGTGTGCAATCCTATCTTCGATTACCTCAACAATCGCATTGTCATCAGTAACTTGTTCAACAGAGCTTAATCCCATTAACTTAAGAAAAGTGTTCTTCCTTTGGTGAACACTTGTAGGAGCCATAGCCCAAACATCATACTGGAACTCATTAGCCCCCGAATCATCATCCGGCTCAGAAAACCGGTCCATTGACCCAATGCTGATGCTATCTTGTGCATCGAAAAATCGATATTCATCTTCCTCATACGAACTCACCATGGTTGTATAAAAGTACAATTTTTTTCAATCCATAAATGTCACCACCCACAAGAAAGCAAACACCTTTAAACCCTAAGAATGTGCAATGTGCCTTATTCCCTCACCAATGAACATACATATACCTAACATATTAATTAAAAAAGGGAAAAAATTAAAACCCCAATAACAGATATCACAGCAACCCAAATCAGTGTAAAGGCAATTATATATATTCCAACAGCTAATTGTAACAAATTATTATTATAATAATAACAACAAGAATAATATATGTCATAAATTAACTATATCTGTCGTGGATCCAGATCCAACGCTCATTGAATCTTTTCGTTGGTAAACATATGCATTGATAAATGCAACATAAACTAAACTAACGTAAAATTGAGAACCCATTTGAGGAATGATGACGCCAGGGATTACATAATGCAAAATTGTTAAAAAGATTAAAACTTTAGATTACCCATGAAGCGAGAATCAAGAAACCGAGTCAAAACAAACGTAGAAATCAAGAAGAAGAAAAAAACTGTCTTTGAGAGGGGTTTTGAAATTGTTACCTTTTTTTTATCTTCTTCCATAGGATAGAAATGCAACTGGGATTGATTGGAGAATGAAAAGGGGAATTTTTTTTAATTGTTAGGGGAATGGAAATGGAAATGGTAATGAAAAATGGTTGATAATGGTGAAGGAAGGCTTCCACATTGTGTTTGTCTGTGTTCCATTACTTTTGTGTCTTTTTCGGTTTTGATTAAATGGGGACAATAAAACCTTCATAGATCGCCTATGCATAGCCTTTTACTTCTTCGGTTATTACCCATGGATTGATGGACACTGGATACAAGTTTAATGAAATTAAATTAAATTAAATATACTACTAACTATATTTAACTAATGTTTTTCTCAATATAACTAATTAAATTAAATTAGTTAAATATAGTACTATGGAGTACTATATTTAACTAATGTTTTTGAGTTTTTCTCAATATAAGATTCTTTTTTATTTTACTTTGATTAGTATTAGCATTAGCATTAGCATGGTATTAATGATAATTATTAGAAGGGTTTAGTATTGGTAAATGCATTTAGCTTGTACTCGATGTCTATTATGTATACTCAATTTACATTTGCTATTTTTAATGCATCCAATTTTCAAAAAGGGTATTTTAATGTATTTTGATGACGTGTCGTTCGTATAACGTGTCATGTGGCATACGGAAGAGTGACACGTCATCTAAACGTCACCAAAATATATAAAACACGTTTTTTGAAAGTTTGATACATTAAAAATAGCAAACGTAAGTTGGTTACACACAATAGATATTTGGTGCAAGTTAGATACATTTTCAGACACTAAACCCTTATTAAATTATATACGGTTTCTATTTTTGATAGCTTATAATATTGGGTATGAAATATCAATTTGAAATAATCTATCTCTCTCTATATACCTAAATGAGGAGACCTTCAATTATTTGTCAACTATATACTCATGTCACACCATCTATATCCTATGTGATATCATTTGATTAAATAATTTGATGAGGTGGATTTTTCTACACTTAAAAGATAAATAAGATAATATTTTACTAAAAAATCAAATAATACAAAATTTGATTTAAAGTGTCATATTTTTTAATAATAAATAATACAATAGAAAATTAAATTATAGCCAATTTTATTCCAAACTAATGTGTGGGTTAGCTTATGTAATATAATTTTTAGTGGTAGCCGAAAATCATGTATTTATTTATCTTTTTTTCCACTCTAATTTTTAAGTCATATAATACATTTATTCTTCTTTATCTTAATCTTCCTCATTCTTTCTCTAACTCTATAAATTAATCATGATAATTTACTTTTAATATCATTATAGCTTTCATGTAATTTGTCAATTTGACAATATTTTTATCATCTTGCGAGTTCAGGGATCACAATTTCGTTTATGTTGTAATCTAAATACAACCTTCATGAATAGGTAAATCAAGTTCATCGTCTTTAAAAAAAGTTTTATTAGTTTTAATTACAAAGTAAGTTTAATTTTCTATATAATTGTAATAAATTAAATGGATCAAAAACTCAAATTAAATCAACCTTTATAGTAATACAAAAATCTGACCAATGTTTTACACTTTACAATAAATCAGTAATGAAACAACTTTAATCACGTAATTTTATCTTAAAAAAGAATACAAAAATAAATGTGAAAACATGTTTTGTCGCGGGTTCTTTACCTAATTACGTAGTATAACTTTTCAAAATGATGTGGAATGTTGAAAATGACGTTTTTATTATTGATGGAGAAGGATAATGCTAATTATTCTTCTTTCTTGAAATGAAAAATATTCTGTCGGCGAACGTTTTATAATAGCATGGAGAACATATTAATTTTTTTTATAAGGGAAAAGAGATATATCCACAATTACTAGTTTATTGAGTATTTACTTAATTTATAATTATATTGTTGACCAATAAAAGTTAATTATACATATTTGTATTCTAATTTCATTTAGCTTAGTTTATTTTGGGCGTAGTACATTGCTTAACTATGTCTTGATAATTTTGTTTCGAGCCATAAAATGTTGAAACCACATGTAAATGGTTCAACTAATAAGTTTCCAGTTTGAAGAAGCTCCAATTCCATATAATTTGTTGCTAAAGACACCTTTAATAGTTACAACAAAAGCTAAGAAAATTAATATTGTCTAGTGTAACTCACATATAACACAACAAAAGCTACGATAATACCCAACTCAAAATGAATCGAACAATGTTATACATACCTAAAATCCGGACTTACAAGTGTAATTATTCCATAAAAAAGGGGTAATTTGGAGGATACTTTTTGTAGAAACTCACAAAAACTTTATTGAATAATGAATGCGATTACAAAGCTTATCAAATTATGAAAACAAAAACACCTTAAATACTAAGACTTATCAAACCCTAATACTTAAACGGGCTTACGATAAACCTTGAATGTTGATGCCGACACTTGAATCTAAAAACGAGGCACGCTAATGCGAAATCCATTAACCATTGTGCGAAACCAAAACCAAACCAATGCCAATGCGAAACCAATGCCAATACGAAACCAAACCAATGCAAAGTCGAAACCATTCCAATGCGAAGTCGAACCAAACAAGTATCAATGCAAAACCAAAACAAACTGAACTAGAGCCATACACAACCAAAACATAACCAGAGCGAAATCATAATGGAACCAATAACCAAAATGAACAGAGTACTCAAAGACGACACATTATCGGAAGCCAAAAATTGTTAAACCAAACGAAACCCAAATATTGAACCAAAATCGATCCAAAGTCGATTCAAACCGTATGGAACTTGCAAACCGAATTAAACAAATTTCTTTTTACCAAACCAGAGAACAATGCCAAACAATAATAAAGTAAACAGAACCAACGGAAATCAAACATTATTTAAAAATTTCAGCAACTTATCAGGTAACTTCGATAATTTATATCTCTTAAACAATACCTTCAATCGAAAATCCGAACGGTGAAATTACATATCTATGTGTTATGAACCTGAAGTACAAAAATCTCAAAGATTTAACGGTTAACGAATTCACTACGCTAATTCTTTCACAGCTGCGCTGAAAGCGATGAATAGAAAATGACAACTTCAATAAATTTATGGCAAATACTCAAATCCCCGATTACAAATCCGAACGGTCAAAACCTAGAACTATATGTTTAGAAACTACAGTACGAATTTGAGGGCGATCCAACGGCTAACGAATCTCATATCGCAATTCTAACACAACGACACTAATTATGACGAACCAGAAAATAGAATATTAGAAACGAAACGAGCTTAAACCAAACGGGATCCCTTCGGATCGTCAACAATTAGCCGACGACCGGAGGATGACTAATACTAATTCACGAGATCGTATACCTAAAGCTCTGATACCATGTAGAAACTAACGAAAACTTTATTGAATAATGAATGCGATTACAAAGCGTATCAAATTATGAAGACAAAAACACCTTAAATACTAAGACTAATCAAACCCTAATGCTTAAACGGGCTTACGATAAACTAAACCAAAGTAGGCCTAAACTATCAAACATATAATAATTATATTATATGTTAACACTTTTGACCACTGTATCATATATCAATGGTACACGTCCGTCCCACCCGCAAGGAGTATCAACGCGGAGTAAATTACCTGCTCACAAATCACCCACATATAATGAATCACAAACTCGAACTCCTAACTTATAGATTACACATGTGGAGTCTAGACGTTTATAATGACGATACTAATAGGGTAATACCCAATTGGTAGGTATCCCATCCAATATTGTTAACGTGTAGTATTCACTTATTTCCACATTCATGTTATTGAATTTGTCACATATGCTGTTGTTACTAAGATTTATCAATCATTTTTTCAATTAAGTGTTAATCAGTTATGGGTTCACTTAAAGGTTGATTAAGGGTAAAAATAAGTTACTCGTATGATTAGTTGATTTGAGTGGTGTAAGTAATTAATTAACGAAAGATAGAAAGAAAGAAAGTAAAAAGTAGTTAAAAGTGTGTCCCCCTATTAACCATAACCAAAATCTCGTGATCCTTCATTCCGACCAAATTATGGTTTAGGATGCCACTTCTTCAAACATGTTTCTTTGTTTAAAAGTAATCCCCATCTTTGCCTCCCACTTTTGTCCTCATTCCTCCTTAATTACTCCTATCATTTTCAATCTTTTTTCTTTTTCTTTCAAAATTAATTATTAACCGAGATGAATATGATTTATCTTAAAGTGACTATCTTATATAGTACTGACAATTTCCAATACGATTCGAAACACGACACGAAATCGACTTGAAAATAAGCAGGTTGGGTTGAGATTTTTTGACCCACGGACCCGTCAACCTGAAACTTGCCAACCTGTTATTTTTTTGGGTCAGGTTCGGGGTCACCCAATGGGTTTTTGGGTTGACCTGAAAACTCGAATAAATCATAAATGTAGTTAAAAAATCAAAAGCTTATTTCAATTTAATCGATCAAAGTGTTTAGTCATATTATATTATTAGATTTTAATGAAAATATTAGATAATATGATATTTTTTGGTAATTTATAAATAATGTTTATTAATGACAAATTATCAATTTAGAAATTAACCCACGTGATCTATTTGACCCGAAATTGTTCCGTTAATTAAAAATGACCCGAAAATATTTTGATATAATTAAAAAATAGGTAAAGTGGGTTGGTCATGTTGGGTCAGGGTTGAGTTGGGTTGAAAAACTCAACTCGATTAGAAAATTAGGTTGGGTTTGGTCGACTACTACTGATCCGTCAACTCGATAGCCCAAGCGGGTTAACTCGACTCAACCCATATTGCCACCCTGCTTTTAGAGCATCTTTAATGAGAACTTTTTATCAAAGCTTTTTTATGTCAAAAAACTTTAGAAAAACTTATCTTCATTGATGGAAAAGCTTTATTGTGCAAAAAGCTTAAGAAATTACATGTCTTGATTGAACAGCTTTCTTGGATGATTGTGTGTGGTTTTTGAAAAGAAAAACTTTGCGAAACATTTATTATCGTAGACAAAGCTTTTTTTATAGGCTAACAAAAAAAACTGTACAATTTTTTTTATCATTGTGGATGCTCTTAAAGCATCGACAATGCTCTGAGTTTTTCTAAAACCTTTTTTAGTGTCACGTCACGTTACACTTAAATTTTACGGCAAGGTACGAAAGTTGTTAACAAGAGTGTATTATCTAATTAAATGTTACTCTCTTAGAACATTCACAATAGTTTTGGCTCTTGTAAAACTTTTTTAATGTTGCATCACATTACTCTTATATTTTTATGGCAACACTAATATCAAAGCCTTCTTTGCACGTATATTAACATATAATATACGGATTATATAACTATTACTATAAATATAAATGTAAATAATAATAACAATAAGTTTAAATAAATTCAGTATTAAATAAATTTTAATAGAAGTTACCTGTATGATACATACATAGTCGTATAGTACTCATCATATATAAACACAACGAGGTGGGATTACTAATTATTTTATTATTATAAGTAGTATTAGTATTAGTATTAGTATTAGTATGAAGTATTATTAATTAAGTAGTTAAAATATTCGTATATATTGAGTTGGAGTTTGTGTTTATGCTTGTTCTTTAATCTACATGCAGCAACACTTTTTCCCCTCCTTTTCATATATGGTCATTTCGTGTTGTTGGTGATGTTTAAATTCAATTTTGTTTTTGGGACTGCCGACAAGGGTAAACAATTTTTGCACAAATCTGAAAACATAAAAAATACTACCTAATTAATGTGTTTTATTGTAAACAAGGTAAAGTCATTCGCCTATAATTATCGTGGTGCCCTTCCAACACTAAAGGTGTAAGTAGGAATGACAATGGGATGGGTTCGAGGCGGGGAGTGATAACCCCATCCCCAAACCTATTAATCAAAAATATCTCCATACCCTCCCCAAACTCCAACGGGGATTTTATCGGGGCACCCCATTGGGGATATAAGTTCCCCCAAACTCTAACGGGGATCGGAGTACCCCACTGGGGACATCGATTCCTTAAAGTTGTTTCCACATTGATAGTACTTTAAATTAACCCGAAGTTCTTAATGATTTTCTTTACAATATTATCTAGCTATTCTCACTAGTAATATTTTTTTTCTTTTAAAAACTGATTAACACTTTGATCAAGATAAAATATAGTAATAGATGTACAGTTAAAAATTACCAAAATCGTTATAGAATGATTTTAAAATATTCCGACTAAATCACAAGACCAAATCAATACAACAACAGTAATTAAAACAACAAAAATGATTTCAGGTTCATAAGAATACCAATCGTTTACATGGTGACTAATGAGAATAATAACAATAATAACAATAATAAATATAAATTAAAGACATATATATATATATATATATATATATATATATATATATATTATAAGTATATATTTCGGGGCGGGGCGGGGCGGGGATGATAGTACCCGTTTCCCAATCGGAACCCCATTAGAATCTTCATTTTGTGCCCCAAAATCCGCCTCAAAATCCGAAATGTCATCCCCAATCTGATCCGAAAAGTGTGGGGTTCGGGGATCTCCATCAAATGCGTGTCCCTTTTGTCATCCCTAGGTGTAAGTCTAGAGATACACTTATATTCATGAATTATAAGTAAACAAACAAATTGTAAGTTACAGTTACATGTTACTTGTAGACAAAACTGTTATGATAATTCTATTAATTTAGTTAAATATACCATCAAACTTCGTTGCTTAAAAGATACTATATACTCGTAGAAAACAGTTTAGTTGTAGAAATATTAATATTACCAATTATATTACCATGTATAACTTTACGAACTATGGGCTTAGTGATTAAGAACTTTAAAAAATATGAAATGTATTCTAAGTTCTCTAACTAAACACTTAACAGTATTTTTCTTTTTCTTTTATTAGTTATTGTCTGCCGTAATCAGAGGGTTAATTTTTTATTATGAGAATTTAATTACACTCATGACAGGACCTTCCACTTCACCCTAATAATTCAACTCAATAAAGATTATTGCGCTTGGAGATATATATAAATCGACATCAACTAATTAGGTGTAGCTGAGTAATTTTTTTAGAAAAAGTAGACAATATTATTACAAAAACAAAGTCAATACAAACAACAAGTACCACCCCAATCCACAAGACGTAAAACAAGGGGTCCAAAACAAATAACACCAACAAAAGCATGATTGTTAACTTTTGACTTAGATTTTTGATTTTTAACTCGTGACTTGTGACTCGACTCGTAAGAGTCACTATGTTACAATCAATATATATATATATATATATATGTGTGTGTGTTATTGTTTAAATTTTTTGTTTTAAAATGAAGTAAAGCATATTGTTAGTCGATCATAAAGTCGTTCACCAACGATCAACATAAATATCTAATTTAATATAGATCATAGTCTATTTTGTCTTATTGTTTTTTCACTTTTTTGTAGTGCATTATATTAAGAGTTTGAATGATTTTTCGACTTGTAAAAGTCGCACAAGACTTGTAGAGTCACACATGACTCGGAAAAGTTATTAAATGACTTGTAAGAGTCAAGGTTATTTAAGAGTCGGGAACCGAGTCGTTTCGTTTATTATTTATTTTTAACTCGACTCGTAAGAATTTAACAACTACGAACAAAAGTAAAACACTAACACTACATGTAGCGGAGTAATAAAATATATTAAGTATATCTATTCTAATTCTAATATATACATTTTTATTTTGTTTACTATAAAACACATACTTCATAATTTTTTTTGGATTAAGTGCGTCCAAATGATCAAACTAAACTACTATATTTTCCTAGAACAATGTTTTATCTATTTTGACTTTGAAATAGTCAAACCTCGATTAAAGTATAAAAATTGTTACCAAAATATGACTCGACATCACATGCAAGCCCACTTCAGATATATTTCTTCGTTTACATTATGATTAATGTGAGTAACATTTAATAAAAAAAACTAACATTTATGTTTACTTATTTTTACAAAGCCTCCTTGTGATTTAAACCATTTAATATAATACTCCGTTATATTATTGGTTTGAACTACATTATCATTATTATTATTATTATTATTATTATTATTATTATTATTATTATTATTATTATTATTATTATTATTATTATTATTATTATTATTATTATTATTATTATTATTATTATTATTATTATTATATTTTAGCATTAAACATAGCTCATTATATTCCTAACTAGAATCATTAAATAGCTATTCATTGGGACAAATGGAATTTTATGTTGGAAATAAAATGATTATGTTACAAACATTAAAAAGAGTTGAAAAGAAGGTGCATGTATGGTAAGATATATGTGGTACGAATTATGTCCACATGAATGGATGCTTGATTGACTCCATAATTTACTACCCGATCCTTTTAATTCACGGGTGAAACAACGTACCCACCCCATATTACAAAGTTGAAAAACTAGTAATAATTAAATTAGTTTCTAAGTTAAAAAAGGGTCTCTGAAAATGAAGAGATATTATTTGGTACGTGTGCAATATCTAAATATATATTATTTTATTTATTATTAAAATTAAATTAGAGGACAAGTGTTAAGTGTTGTCATTGGTACATGTGGTTCCTAATCCACCAGTAGTATATCATTTGTTTATTCTAATGTTATGAACATACTTGAGTATCAAGTTGCTTTTATTTTATTCTCTTCATCCTTCTTATTGCAATAGATTTGGTTTTTGATTTTTTTTATAGAATATATTTGTATTAAATATGGTTCAACTTTTATAAACTATATTTGTTGATGATTCTTGTGTAATTGAGATTTACGAAGGACAAAGGGGTTCAAGTTAATTAATAATATGAGTTCGGGGGTATGGGGTGTGTTTCACCCTTATCATCATTGTCAATAAAAAGGGATGTTATGCATATAATAGGTAGTATATTAACAATTACCCACTAGTCATTACATTTCCTTAACTATAAAATACAAATTACTGAAAAATGCACCATATTTATTTTCGTTTAATTCTATTTAAGATACACAACTTTAATTTTTCATATTTAAAATATCAAGCTTTCATTCTGTAATCAAGTTAGGGAGGCGGATTGCACAAATGACGAGTTTTCACCGAATTTTCTTTTCATAAGTAACATACCTACTAAATCGATTAATATTCCCCAATCAATTTTGAAAAATATTGAGTGATAAGAGAGAATTTAACAAAAACTCATCACCACTTTCAACTCCGATATCTCTCGTTTTACTCTATATTTTTTAAATTTGATTTTATTTATCGATTAGTAGATATGTTACTTATGAAGAAAGAATTCGGTGACAACTCGTCACTTGTGCAATTTCATGTAAAACACGTTCTTATCTTGACTACAAATCGAAAATTAAATACTTTAAATTTAAAAATTTAAAGTTGTGTACCTTAAATTAAAATAGGTAAAAAGTAAAGTACATTTTTTCATATTTTTTCCTAAAATATAACATTTTTTAGTAAAAAAAATTAAAAATTATCATTTTTAATAGTTCTTGGAAGTTGGAACTCTTATATCATTTTTCTTATTCTGAATATCCTTATGAATGATTTTACATGTTTCTTTTAAAAAAAATTTATATATAAAATTAATCGCACATTATTGAATCATAGTATGCATCCGAATTAACTAATTAAAATCAGTGAAAGATCAACTAAACAATCAAATCGTTTTAATCGAGATTTTAAAGCGTGAACTGAATTGATTTGGAGTATAGCTAGGTTGTCGTCTAGATTTGGCTTTGGTGTCATTTGGTGTTTATCTAGTTATTAAATTTATTTAATATGATATGGGTGATTATATTTGGTTAAAATACGTTCATTTTTAATTGACCCAATTGTTAACAAAGAAAAGATGACCGCGTGCAACACTTCACAGATTTTTTGTTGTTAACACAATCATCGTTAACTAATTATTAAGGTGTTGATCTTGCACTTACACTAATTGCATATCGTAGCTTGATTACATGATTAATTCTTATGTTAAAAGTTTAACTATATGCATAATAATAATTATTATGATTATGATTATGATATGTATATGAATTGCTATATGCATAATAATAATTATTATGATTATGATTATGATATGTATATGAATTGCCTTATCTATTAGAATCGTAAGATTAAAATTATGTATGAGATCAAATAAACAACTGCATTTTGAGAAGTAAAATGCAGTATTGTGAACGACTAAAATCGCATGCTCCTCCTTTCCTATCTCGTATACTTAACTTGAAAATTATTAACCAAGTAACATTCGTATTCTTTTTATATGATAATAAGATAAGATGCGGCTAGATTTTTAACTAATATCCAAAATTGTTTAAAGGAATGTGGTATTCTTTTGATACGGTAAGATATATATACCTTCTATCAATATTAAGTTTTACGCTAAGTTATTATTTCCAAAAATGGTTTAGTACTTTGGTACGCAAACAAAAGGAGATGTGGATCATGCTCTCCTTTTGGGATAACATTTAAACGGTTTTCTTTAATACATATAACATTACAAAAAAATGGAATGTGCAACAAATTAGCGAGACAAGAGTACGTACCGAGTTCTTTTCAAGAGTAATTACGTTAACAATCTTGAATGCTTCGATGTGAGAAACTATATTGCTCTTGCAATCGTCATTTTCGAAATTCTTTTCGTTCAGAAATAAAGTAGTTCAATAAACACTTTATATTGCTTTATTGCTCTAGCATATTGCAATACATCGAGGTGAAGTGGGGCATGAAGTCTCGAAATCGACCCGATGAATTTTTGTATTAGTTTGGGTTTTGACAGGGTTTAAAATGTTTAAGATTTATCGGCGACATTGGGAAATTGAAAGTGATCTAAGCATATAGAAAAATAGAGTAAATAACATGATGAAACTAACACCTAAAGGTGCATATGGATATGTGACGAAATAATACTTTCACCTTAATGTCACTAGATCAATGACTTTACAATACTTATCTTACTATTTATTGTCGATTATATATATTTGGTTTTTGAAAGCTTAACAAGCTACAATCTTGAACATTTTCGTCAACCTAGTGTCATCATAGACTCCGAACATGAACAACGTCGACATGATCATCAATCGGGTCCATATATTTCCAAAAAATTTGTTTATTTTGTACATGGTTCGTCACTAAAAATAGGTTCATTGATTGATTATTCATAAACATATCAATAATAATTATCATAATAGTTAACATGTGTTTCTTAAAGGTGATTTTAATTTGAGAGATAAATAAATAAAAACCGTTATTCATTGGAAGGTACAATCATAATGATTTTGTGGGGTCATAATGATCCTTTGGCCTTCGATGACTACTATGAGGTTTGCTGTTGCAAGGACTACTTGGACCACTCTACTATACACCTTCCGATTTTTATTTTGCTTTTTTATTTCTTTTTAGGGGTGGTCCTATACATAATTCAATCATAAATCATAAATTTGAGGTGTGTTTGGATGTTTGGTAATCTAATTATTATTACCCTTAATCGTAATGAATATATGTTTTAGTGCTTGGGTAAGTACAGTTAATTAGGAACTGTTTATCTTTTTCCGTTAAGTTATAAGTTGATCGATAACGTGTCTTTGTACATATATAATGTCCGTTGTAAATAAGTTGTAGATTAATAATAATGTTTGTTTTATACTTTTATGCGTTTAATGAACGGATTGAATAAGTAAGAATTAATAATTTAATCCTCATAATGAGACAGTTGAAAGTAAAGTTATGTCAAATGTTTTGAAATAGTCGTTAGTTAGTATTAGAGTATTTATTTTTTCGTATTCGAGTATTCGAGTATGTTTTTTCTTTCTTTTTTTTTAAACTTTTTTTTTTAGGAATCTGTTGGACGGAACTAGGGGCGTAAATGAGACGAGATAACTCATGAGCTATTCGAGCGACTTGGTACTAGTCGAGTCGAGCTTCAGTTACTCGAGTAGAGTTTCGAGTCGAGCTCGAGTATTAAAATATCCGGCTCGAGAAGCTCGCGAGCCTAATCGAGCTTGCACTGTTTTACACTTTTACCCTCCATTTATATTTATGTTTACATATTTTTAGTATTTAATAAACTTTGAGTCGAGTCGAGCATGAAGGTATCGAGTCGAGTCAAGCTTGAAAGTGTCGATTTTATTAATATTAACTATAGATTATATATATATATATATATATATATATATATATATATATGTATGTATGTATGTATTTATTTATTTATTTATTTATTTTAAGATTGATAATCAAGTCGAGTCGAGCCGAGCTCGAAAGTATCTATACATTAGTCGAGTTGAGCTCGAGTTTGAAATTCCAAGCTTGATCGAGTTTCGAGCTTCGAGTTTTCTAATCGAGTTAAGCTCGAGCTTGGCACTGTGTCGACTCGACTCGATTATACCCCTAGATGGAACGACCAAGTTCATCAAACTAATTTCCTATTGGGTCCATTGCGCGGACTAAAAACGAATATAAAGGAAAGTTTATTTTGGCCCAATGGGCTTAACAAAGTCGTTCTTCGTGAATAGATAGCAACCTGATACTCCTCCGTATTATTTTATTTGTCAACAACTACTCTAAAATATTAAAATATTAAAGTACTCAGGGCATTGATTTTAAATTAATTTTATAAATTAGGTCTCATAAATCTTATATTATTAGCTATTTTCGAATATCTAGACAACTTGCTGAATCTACTTGAACAAATCCATAGCCAAATGGTGCATCTGAATAAACAAATTGGGGAAAAAGCTTAAATAACTGATTGGCTAGGTTGGAGCAAAAAGAATGAAGAATAAAATACGAGTAGTTATTTACTTATTTTAGTCACAATCATGAGTCAGCTAAAATCTTAATGCATAGACCTAGTTAATTAATAAATGGAGTAGCATTTAAGCAAAAAGATGTGAATGAGGTATGAACTATGACTACAAGATTAGAAAAACTAATCTTTAGTTGACCATGCTACATATACCAAATTCTATGGTAGATCCTAGTAGGCAAGAGACAGCAAAGATCCAAACATGGAGCAACAAATATTTTTTTAATGACAATGGATATGTTTGCCGAAAGCGATTCGACTCTTAGTTGGAGTTGTAGCTTATAGTTTTAATTTACAGAATTTACGATCCTAACACGAAAACTGTAACTCTGTGACTGGATGGGATCTCTAGGTAAGTCATACATAATTTTAATTTTACCTTGTTGTCTAAGTTTCATGTTTCTTATGTAAACAGTTTAGACTTATGTAATTGCAACCCGTGAGCAAAAAACTATATGAAAATTAATATTGTTATCTCGCGGACTAAACCAACTATCAAGATTGGATATAACCATGTTAATTTATGTTGATATTCTTCAAGTGATCTTGATCACGTGTGGTTATTAGTGTTTGTTTTATACAGGAAAGCCATATACTCATATCATCCTCGAAGATTTTGATCAATTTTTTTCAACAGCATATATTTGAATTAATAAGGAAATAGTGACGAATGTGGCTAGAGCGAAATTGAAAAGATTACATGGTGACGAATGTGGCTAATATGTACTCTGCTCACAAATCCGGGTTAATTAATGAATCCAATTCAGGATTACATTATTCGTATTCGAAAAAATAAATAGTTATAACTTTTATATCATCCCCATCATATCATAGTACACCTTAATCTGTTTACATTGAACACGATTTCGTTCCTGTAACGTCAAATGACTGAAATGAAAATGATCGATCTTGATCAATACATTTCATCATAATTCAACGACATAAGGTTCATTAGTTTTTACGCCTACAAACTCAAACCTCTAAAACAAACTCATCAACACTACTTGTATTCTTCTTGATCGAAACGACAAGACATTGTGGCTGTCTTCAGGAACAAACAGTAAAGAGAAGATCATCCGTCAGTTTTATTCCCATATATTCTTTATCACAAATTTCCACATGCTTCATGACTCAACATATATATAACTGTACAGGATGGAGTCCACATCATCATGTACTAATTAACCAACTTGTACCATTTAATTACCACTAGATAGTTTTAAATATGATGAAGTTTACCACCCAATTAAACATGTTGATTTGTCACTGGATAAATGAAAGGTAAATCTTCAGCTACTACAAAATACTATTCACATATCAAAAAAGTAATAAGTGTTTACATACGAGTACGTGTAACGAGTATCATAGTTATACATATGGTATTTTGAAATTTATATAGTCTCTAAATACTCTTTTAACTTATAAGTTATGCATGCATGGTTAACTCATGGGTGATAAGTATTGATGAATGGTGGTTATAAAACTACTTTATATTGTTAAATCCACGAATTAACAGTAAGTACATTACCACAATTATGCTGATTGTTTATACCATTTTTTTTACATTTTTTAGAAAAGTGAAATATATAATTAAGTTTTTCACAGTTATTATTTATTAAGGTATATAACATATTCACAATGATAAGCATGAAGATATATACATCCTTAACATTTATAATTATGAAGAAAAAATGTTCACATCTAGTGTGAACAAATTTAAACTTGTTCACACTTATAAATGTGAAAGTAAGTTGTTACACTTAATTTCTTCACACAAGAGGTTGCGTGAAGAAATTGAGTGTCACAAAATAATTTATACTATTTTAAGTGTGAATTTTTTTACTTTTGTTCACACTTACAAGAGTGAATATATATTTTTCACTATTATATGTGTGAACAATATTATATTTTATTCAATTTCTTCACACTTAATAATGTAGACGTTTTCTACACATATATAAGAGTGAAAACATATTAAAAAAGTTCATATTTTTTAAAAATGTGAAAATATGTGTGAAGAATAACATTTTTGTTGTATTGGTAGTTAAAGGTTGTAGAGTATTTGACGTTTTTTAATGACGGGTTAATAGAAAATAAGAGAATCAAACTTTCACAAAATATTCAATTTAGGGAATGATCATAATTTACATAAATCAAACTAAACTACATGTAATGTGTTTTAGGTAACTAAAGTTCATAAGCGTAGTAGGATAACTAAAGTTTATAAAATCGTTTACAGAGATAACTAAAGTTTATAAAATGTTTCAAAATGAAAAATCTTTATCAACTTCATTTCCACATATATAGACTAAGTTTTTAAAGTAAAGTTACCTTTTTGTAAAGAAATTAGATTGTTACCTAAATTAAACATTTTACATAGGTTTGATACCATATTTGTCACATATAGGGCTGGAAATTTCTGACACGACCTGAAACACGACCCGAGACCAACTCGAAAATAAGCGGGTTGGGTCATGATTTTTTGACCCGTTGATCTACCACCCGAAACCCGATAACCTATTTTTTTTTCAGGTCGGGTTCAGGTAACCTGATGGGTCATCAGGTCAACCCGATGACCCGAAAATAAAAAAACAATAATTTAAAATAATTATATATTTATACTTTTAATTTTAAAATAAACATTTAACATCTTTTTGTCCATAAACCATATTAGGGCTGACAATTTCCGACACGACCTGAAATTCGACATGAAACTGACATGAATAATTAAAATTGTGGTTAAAAATTTAAAAGTTTTATTTTAATTTAATGAATCAAGTGTTTTGTTTTGTTTTATTTTTTTACTAGATTTTGATGAACATATTTGCTATGATTGTTTGGGGATTTAATATACACTTTTATCTTTATTAATGACGAATTATAATTTTGAAGAGTGATTTATGTAACCTATTTAACCTGAAATTGACCCATTAACATAAAATGACTCAAAAATATGTTGATCTCGTTAAAAAATTGGGTCAACTAGGTTGAGTCAGGTTGGGTCAGGTTTGGATTGGGTTGAAATACTCAACTCGATTAGAAAATTAAGTCGGGTATGGGTCAACTACTTCTGACCTGCCAACCCAATAACCCGAACGGGTAAATCGACCCGATCCAGATTGTCACCCCTAGTCACATATGTATCTATTTGTTATTAGTGTTTTTATTTATTTGTTAACATTCATATAAATATAAATCGCATAACTACTCAAATGTGATCATCCAAAAAAGATCACAAGTGACTATCAATTTACAAATTATGATTATCTCAACACTTGACGATCACATGTTGTGACTAATTAAGCATTTGTGATTAAAATGTTATACTTGTTAATAATGATTTAATCCTCAAAGTTTCAAGTTTTTTTCGTTTTAACCACTCAACTTTTTTTCTAATGATTTAAGCCTTGAAGTTTGCATAGACTTATTGGTTTAACCCTTTGAAGGGTTAAACCATTAAATTATTGAAAGTTTGATGATTAAAACGGAAAATTTTAAAAGGTCAAAATCATTATGAAAGCTAAACTTTGGGGATTAAATCATCAAAATCATTATGAAAAATAAACTTAAAGTGTTAAATCAAAAACTTTGAAACTTGGAGGATTAAATCATAAGAAAAAAAGTTGAGTAGTTAAAATGAAAAAAAGTAAACCTTTGAGGATTAAACCATTATTAACTCTTATCATAATAATCAGAACAGTAATAAAAGTTCAGCAATATGAAAAAAAATATATTTTCACAATAATTTTTCTAAAAGTTTAATGAAATAAATAAATAAAAACTACAAAAAAGTTAACCTGATTTTATGCTTCATCAAGAATTTAAACAAATTAAACATGTATAATAAATTTCAAATGCTTCATGGTTGATACCACATGCATTAAAATATGAACATACTTATCGATAAAGTGGCTGCATATATATAGTAAAAGTGGTGAAGCATGTGCATCAAGGATCATACCTAGTTGTGGCAACTTCATCTTCTGATTTGCTTCATGAAAGTGCTGTACAAGCTGTGCTTCCAATGGTTGCAAGAATCTTGATATGACAATATATACCACTATGATGATCATCATGATCCAAACATGTTTAATTTATAATAAAAAATTTAAGTACTTGCAAAGCAAATCTACTTTTGTAAATTACATGCATCAATTACTAAATATAAAATAACTAATTAATCCACAATTTCTACAGTTCAAAAACAATTAAAAATCAAGAAAAGGTAAGTAAAACTTGAGCTCAAAATTCATCAACTTTTTTTTTTTTTTTGTGTGATATTGATCTGTTATAATATATTTACCATGATGCTCCTCCTAACCCTCCAGTACCCCAATAGCCACTTGAAGATTCTCCTTGCCCTCTAGTTGCTTCAATCAATTGATCACTATTTGAGGTTGAAATTGGCTTCAGATCTTGAAAAGGGAATAAAATCCTTGCATTTGAACTTGTACCACCAGTTGTAGTTATAGTACTCATAGTGCTTTGATGATTAGCTACCCCACTTCCTCCTTGTAGATGATGATAACTTCCACTATCTTCAAACCCGTGATCAACGGAAAAATTCAAACTTGCAGGATTAGAATTATTCATGATCATGGTGTTGGGTAATGAGTTCATCATCACTTGTCTTGGATCAGCAAATCCACTTTTCAAGAACTCCATAGCTGAGAATTGTGTTGAACTTGTGGTTGTAGTTGTAGTTGAGGTGTTTTCATTGTAGGGTAAGTTACCAGCAAATTGATGAAGAGATATATTTGCATACCCTCCTAGGTTTAGGTCTTGACCATGGACTTGACTTTGACCTTGACCTTGGATCATGGTCTTGCTAGGGTTTTGTGTGAGGAAGGTAGGTGCTTGTGGGGCCATCATCATGTGGTGTGGATTCTTGTTACTGGATATCGAAGCTGGTGGCGGTGCCGGTGCCGAAGACGATGACGACGATCGTTTGTTCCGCCGTGAACCGCCACCCACCGGAACATTTCTAAGAGATCCACCGTTGGTCCAATACCTTCTACAAGTCTTGCAAAAGTATCTTGGTTGAGAGAGGCTATAGTTGTTGTAGTAACAAAACTTTGTGTGTGAAGAATTACATCTTGGACAGTTCAAAGCTTGTGGCTTTTGTGGTCTAATATTTTTCTTTTCTTCCATGGATTTCACAACTCCCAATCCCTGAAAAGTTCAAAAAGAAAAAGGAAAAGAGAGCCACATGACTCCATGCTATCAAATCCAAATCAATTTGTCTAAAAAAGAAAGCTTTTTTAGGTCAACAGATATATGGTGGGAATTTAAAAGGTAAAGTAAAAGAAAGTGAAGTAAGTACTATACTTTCAAGAACAATATTATGAAAGAAAGAAAGCAGACAAACTACACAACATAATTTTTTTTGGGTTTAGTGGTTAAATTAACAACATCATCATCATCTCTTTTAAAAGTACAAACAACTAAACCATCATCAAAAACAAGAACTTAACAAACCCTAGACAAAAAGTTTATGTTTAATAGAAAAAAGAAAAAGAAATACTCAAGAAAGTTATACATATATATGCATGGTGTCTATATATATAATTGAATTGAGATAATTAGGATTATTAGGTTACCTCAGACCACTGAGCAGCATCCATTAGATGATCTCAAGAAAAAAATGAAATTAAAAAAGAAAAAAAATAAAGGGAAAGTTTGTGGAGATGTTGAGAGAGAATGAGAAAAAGGAGAGTAGTATAGTATACACCCACCCACTTTTGGGAGATTAGAGGTGGTCATAAAGCAAGAAAGACACTGGAGAAGGTGCGGTTTTTGGCTCACTCAACTCACTTATTTTATGTTTTATTACTGTTTGCATCTTTGTCTTCATGCATCTCCCACTATATTAATTCCATATTATGCATTAACTGGTTTAAATGATTATACATGAAAGTTTGTTGAATTGTAGCTAAACAATATTCAGCACGAACTTGTTTTAACTTTGCTACCCTATATATTAAGCAACTTGTAAGGTTATAATCATTTTTAACCATTACATTGTGACTTGGGGTTGAGATAAGGGGGACGCTAGGGGCATGCAAGCGGTTGTTTTTTGTAATCTGACAACCTAAATTTGTAATAATAGATTTTACGTAAATTAAAGTGTTGTTAAGATACATTGAACTTGACCATTATACCCGAAATCAAAATCTCATATAGGTTTATTGTATCGTTATGTATTAAATTTTACACTTTAAACTATTGTATCTGATATACTTTTATTTGTTCTATTGTATGTAGTGAACTTGTAAATATAATCAAGTGTATGTATTATTTCAAGTTTGGGTAAGGCCAAAATAGGAAACTTTAATTTCCTATTTGCACCTTACCCAACAAGAAAATTTTATGTACTATAGGCCATATTTACACGTTCAATATATACAATAGAAGTTTTCAAAGTTCAACTTATATAATAGTAAAAAGTGTAAAGTTTAATACATAACGATATAATAAACCCTATCACATAAAGATTGTCCGACTTACGCAAAAAAATCAACAGCTAAGATCGTCTACCCCATCTAAAATCCTACAAAGAGATTTATTATTTTCAATTGTTCATTCACCAATGCTATGGGCTTTGGCTGTACATTCCGTTGTTGGCTTGAAAGCTTACATACCTTCTCTCTATAGGCGGCAGTTGAAAGAGCTGCTTGACAGCTTGATCAACTAGTTCCGGGATTCAAGATGGCATATCCAGATTGTGAAATTGTTCGGATGCAGTAGATTTGAATGAGCATTCGATGTAGGAAACACATATTCCCTGCAATACCTTTCCCCGTGAAATGTTATTTATTGTTGTTGTAACATAATTGGTTGTATATGCTATGTTAACAATACACTTTGTCCTAGTGAGAGTGTACACTTTGACTATGTATAAATTTTAAGATTTTCCAGTAATTACACTTTTACCATTCAAATAATATTACTACCCATAAAAATCTATTTTGATAGTTTATAACATGAAAATAGACACTTATTTTAGACACCTCAAATAGTAATATGAACACTTGTAGTGAGATGCTAATGGATCGATAAATATCAAGGGTGCAATGTAAGGTATTGAGAAGTGGTATTAATTTTGCAATAACTTTTGATCCCTGCCAAATTGATTCATTTTATCCAAAACCAACCCGTTTATCAGATTGGGCCAAATTCGAATATGCAGATTTTGTTTGGCCGGGTACGCATCTAACTCACAAACTTTTTTATCAAATTAGGCCAAATTCGAATAGGGTAGTTTCGACTCCCCAACTCGTATGTCTTGAATTGCCACCTATACCGATTATCTTTTAACTCTATAAATCAAAATCAATTACAAAAATTAATTAGTAACGTTAAGGAATCAATATATCTTCATTTAATTAGATTGCTTGTTATCTCTTTTCCCTTTTCTTCTCACACTATATATATGGTTATATGATATGATTCTTCACATTACCATTACAATAATAACTATGAATTTAATTATTGAGCGTATTCAGAATTTCAAATAATGAATAAAGTTTTTCAATAAAGATACAAAATTTTAATTGTTGATCAAACTAAACTGATGATATGCATATGATCTTTCTTTTCTAAAGTCTTTTGTTTATTCTGATTACTGATAGCTGAAATTTGAAAACCGGTTCTGAATAATAAGACCTGTCATCTGATATCCGAATATATAATTATTAAGATCGTTTGATAAATAAAAAGTACAAACATCTGAATGCACGTGTTTCACTATTTTTTGACGTGATACAAATTGAATGAATATAACAGAGTTTCAAACGATTAAACTTAACAAAAAATAAAATTTACACGAGTTCCGACACAACTTTTGAGACTTCTAGATACCAATAATAACATAAATAAATAACTTGTCATGAAATAATAAATAAACTAATATATATGACCCAAAAATTGAAAGAAATATTTTTTACATAAATTAACATACGATAATTAATTTATACGAGAAAAAAGACAGAATGTTATTGGATTTATATATCAATCAGAAGTTTTAAGCAATTATAAATAGCTTATTGAATAAGTCATTTTTCAACTAGGTTAATACCTGATTAGAAAAAAATATCAAAACATCTTAATGGACATTTAGCTTATCCATTAATACAACTATCACTTTTAAGACATTTTAAGCTCAAACAAAAGACCCCTAATAATAACTAGGGGTGTCGAAAATGTCCAAATCCGAAAATCCGACCCGACTTTAATTGGATTTGGGTAATATGGATTGGATTATTCGGTTAATCGAATCCAAATAACCCGAATCCGATTAACCCGAATCTTATTTGGATCGGATAACGGATAAATAGTTATGAATTTGGTTAAACCGAATAACCCGAATAAGGTACTAAATGTAGAAAATAATTTTATATATATGTTATCTATGATTTATATGAGTATATATGTATACAACTAACATATACATCACTTATAATGATTTACATAAAGCTTTTAGTATTATTTTGTGAAGTTTAGATCATGTTAAAGACATGAAAGTTTAAGATTTTTTCTTATTCGGATAAAAACATAATATCCGAATCCGAACCAATCCAATCCGAATCCGAATAACCCGAAACCGAATAATCCGAATCTTATTCGGTTTGGATTACGGATAAATTATAAAGTTGAAAAATCTGAATAATCCAATCCGAATAATCCAAAACCCGAACAGTTTATCCGAAGAACACCCAACATAATAACCATCAATATGAATGAATATATGAAGATGGAGTGTACAATAGCTAGTGTAACTCCAATAACTTTTTTTTGTTGCATCAACTTTTTTCTAGAGATGCCAAAATCATTTACCGAGCGAGTGAAAAGTGTCATTGGTCATCAAATGTTCAGTTGTCAACACTTTTTCTCCTTTCTCGATCTATACGTACCCATATAAATAAATTAACTACTGTATTCATATAGAGTACCATAGTTTGATATGAAATGAAATTCAAAAACACCGTGTTTCACTTATTACTAGCATAGTGCTCGCGTACAGCAACGGGTGATTAGTTTGTTATGATTTTGATTCGGTTTTAAGGTTTATCAATATTGTTTGATTCGCGTGAAATGGTTTGTAAGTTTCAATACATGAATCAAGTGTTAATTCAGTTGAATGTATATGTACACTATATCATATGACGATGACGTTAATTCTAATACAAAAAATCATATACATATTAATTTGGGATAAAAAATTATTTAGGCTATTAGAGTTCAAATTGAAAATACTAAGATTATGAAATATATAGATTTGAATTGATTTTATTTATTTATTTTAAACCATTTGAGTTAATGGTTACACAATATAAATTAATTATTTTTATAAATAGTTTTTGAAAGGGTAAATTAGACAACAGACATAATTGAATTGGGGATTAAGATAAAAGGTAGAAATGCTTTATATATGAGTATATATATGTTTCGTATATAATTTGTATAAAAAATTTAATCAAACTATTTATCGTCTAAAAGTGATAGCTATATTCTTCAACTTTGTTTTTATGCGGATATATTTTTTAAGGATGTATGCATGAAGAGAGGCGGAGTCACATATTACGTCTCCATTTGATATTCAAATTGTAATTCTTTTAAAAGTGATTAATTTTCCTATTGGTGAGTAGTCAAAATAAATGGTTAATACACATAACATAGATTAAAGTACCTCAAAATGTTCGTTTAGAGTATAAAATTTTATAATTTGACAAAACTATAACCCAACTTTTAAAACCTCCCAAAGTGGAAAATGAGTTGATAAAGATTAATCAATTTGAACATTTTTATAAACTTTGATTATCCTTGTAAATATTTTAATAAACTTTAGTTATCCTTGTAAGCATATTAATAAACTTTAGTTACTCTTAAGCACAATACATATAGTCAACTCATAGTTTTGTCAAATCATAAACTTTAGTACCCTAAACGAACATTTTGGGATACTTTAATCGCCTCCGTATGTATTAACCCTAAAATAAATTGTGCTACATGTTCTATTAATGATTTTTCAGTTTTGGATGCTACTTGATTGAAAACTGATAGATCATTTTAAATTTTGAATCTGTCACCTTGCATGGAAATAAAATATTGATGGAACTAAATAAATTTAGATAGGAATGAATCGGATTGAAGATGGGTCCGGTTCCGGTTGAACCGGCCCAAAAACCGGCCAAAACACGTTTAAAAAAAATCAAAATATTAGTCTAATCGGTCCAGTTCCCGGTTAAACCGGTTAAAACTGGAAAAATCGCCGGTTCGTTGGCTGGTCAAACTTAGCCCAAAATCAGTTTTCAACCGGATGGAAATCTCCAAAATCCTGGTCCGATCGGACCAGTGGTTGAACCGATTTTCAAAACATTGGATAGGAGTAAAAATTCTTTAAACTTATATAAAGTATTACATTATAATTTTTTTTAATAAATTAAAAAATATTTGTATAACAATCATGTCATAACTACAAAGATATATGCGCTGTTAAAAAATTTTTAACAAGATGAAGTAAGTCTTCATAAAAATTATATTTACAAGCATATATAATCATATAGGAGTAATGAATTCCCAGTTTAAGTTTTTTATGTAGCCGACAAATACAGGATTTTTAAAAGTAATTAAATTAGCCCAACAAAAGGGACAATTAATCATTTCATTTTCATATATACGTTACTAAAATAGCATAATACCCGTGCAATACAACGAAATATTATTTTCTATTATGAATAGTTACTGGATTATAGTCATATAGTATATTTGTTTTTTAAATGATTTTATGTGATAGTGCTCAATAATGGTTTTGTCCGTAACTAGAGTTTAGACTTTGTAATATGATGTTGAAGGGAGAAGATTATGAAAATGATGTATATGTTAAATTTAGAAATGTTGAATCTTAGATTTTAAGAGTTACTAAATATAAAACACCAAGATGCTTTATATATTAGTTAAGAAGTATTACCACCAAATCTCTCTCTTGGAAATGGCATTTACGTAAAGTCGTTCTAGAAAATGACGAATATATAATTAATAATGTCATGGAATTACTGTTTTTTTTGAGAATAAAATTGGAGTTAACAGAACAGAATCTTGATTTAATAAAGTAAATTTTGTATGTATGCAAGTGGAATTCTTTTGCAGGTATGCAAATTAAGTGGAGTGTTTACTTTATATATTCTCTGTTTGTGATTTGGAGAAAGTAAATAGTGAATATATGAGTGTCTGCTTCATCCAACATCTTTTCACTCATTCCCCATTATGCTTTCTCGTGGCATGACGTGACATGCATATATATATTATGTTTATATCTATTTGTTTACGGTGAGGATCGGAGAGATGGTGACTTAGAGAGAACATAGACACATGTAATCTCATATTCATCTATTACTTGTTGGTTTTTGTTATCTACGATCTAGATCACTGCATCATAGATATATAAACTACCCTTACAAGTTATAAATTTGATTGTTTGTCCTTCTGAACCCAACCATTTACATATTATATTTATTTTTGTTATTGGTTTATAATTTGTTTGTTAGGATTTATTTCCTTTAGATCATAAAGCTTTCATAATATTTTTTATAATAATGTACGAGCAAGCTAGCGTATCTTCAAAAAAGTTTTTTATAAAAGTAATTACTTAAAACTAATGCTTTATTTACAACTTACTCCGTGCTTAACTAGCTTCACGACTAGGGAAAAAGGTATTTACAACTAGATTTTCAACGAAAAGATAACCCAAGAGCTAACAACTTTACAATGGATTACGTATACACATGAAATAATGATGAATTCTATTGCGTCATAAAGTTGTACTCCTCAATAAATAACAACAGTTAATGACGAAATCAATTTCAATGGATTGGAATAACTTTGTAAGTCGCGCCATAATTTCCTTGAAAACATCACTAATAATAATGAAAATTGTTGGGTGAAAAAAGAAACTAAAAGTATATATATACAACTTCATAAGCTTCTCTATCTATCATCAATTGGTTTTGAAATGAAACTTCATTTGGGCTTATATGTGGGCTTTGGGCGAGTTGGGCTTCAAAAGGTCATGACAAGTTGCGTTGATGTGGACGAAATCCTTTGAAACTCTGAACTTCAGTTGATGATCCTGGGGATCGCTTGTCTCATTCCTTTACCTACGAGAATAATAAGAGTTGTTCATCGTGAAATAACGCCATTGAAAGGGAGCTCTGGTCAATAATCCAAGTGATCGCCTAGTCTGATCCCCCATAAAATTGAAATTTCTATTGAAAGTTTTAAAATTCTTCTTTGAAATTTATTAGCAATATTTCCCAATAAGTAGTGTTCCGATTTCCGAAGAGAAAGCTTTTTTTAAAATGATATGTGCTATCTTAAAGTCTTAAAGATCTCTAACTTATAGGCTCATCAACCGATTGGTATAACAATAGGAGAGAATCAGTGAGACCAGTGATGTAAGCTTTTCTGATCTTGATATATCCTCTCGACCCGCCACATACCAAACTCTAGGTTCCCTAGAAGATATCATTAAGGCTAAAATTAATTTTAGTACCCTCAAATTGGTTGGCTAAATTTCATAGTACTCTGAACTATTTATCTTGGGGATCGCCCTATCTCGTTCCTTTACCTATGAGAATAATAAAGCTTGTTCCTGGGAAATAACATCGTTGAAAGGGAGCTCCGGTCAATGATCCAAGTGATCGCCTTGTCTCATTTCAATCCCCCACAAAATTGAAATTTCTATTGAAAATTGAAAATTCCTCTTTGAAATTCATTGGCAATACTTCCCAACAAGTAGTGTTCCGATTTCCGAAGAGAAAGGTTTTTTTTTTAAAGGGATATGTAATATGTTAAAGTCTATTAAAGACCTCCAACTTATATGCTCATCAACTAATTGGTATAACAATAGTTAAGAATTAATTATACCAGTGATTTAAGCTTTCCCGATCTTGATATATCCTCTTGATCTACATCTAGCCAAAGTCTGATACTAGAAGATATCATTAAAGCTAAAATTCATTCTAGTACCCTCAAATTGGTTGGTTAAATTTCATATTGTAACACCTCAAAATTTAAAAAGTATTATTGTGACGAATAAATAAATGATTGTTTTAAATTAATATTATTGTAAGAAAAACAAAATAGTAGAAATTACGAAAGTCTTTTTAAGTTCCAAACAATGAGTATTAAAAGGGGTAAAATTTATACCATATAGATATGTACTTTCATTTCCGCACTTTCCCAAACATTCCAGAATAAAAAAAATAAAAAGGGTAGGGTCATGAACATCAGGGAGAACAACAAGAAACATCAAACTAAATTCCAACTTCAAATTTAGTTTTAATCTTCGATTTGAAACCAGGAGCTTGCATCATCATCTTCATCATAATTCAATTGTAAGTTTAATACTTTAATTCTTCTTTTTTAACCTAAGAAGTTAATAATTAGTTTGATTATTATAGGTTAATGATTATAATATGAAATTAGGTTAAAAATATGTTTAGTTGATGTATATTGGTCTATAATTGTAAATAAGAGGTTAAATTCAATCTGCTGTGAAGAAGAAAACTTGGGTTTTGGCATGAACACCGAAATCTGCAGGTCGGTGGATGAAAGTAGCCATGTCGCGTTTGATGTAATTTCGCGACGCGATTTGATGTTAATCGCGACACGATTGTTTCCAGGCACAACTTGTTTTCATTTCTTGTTAGTCTAGATATGTTAATAGTATAAAGAGATATATAGAATAACAGTAGAGGGAAATTTGAGAGTAAATGTAAGGTAAAAATATTGAGTTTTTTAATATTATTATATGAAGATATTTAAATATTTAATAATATTATATTTAAAATTTAACTTAGACTAAAATAAGATATACATATATGTATTAATTCAATTAAACTATAAGTTAACAAATGAACAATTATGAACGTTCACGAACATAAATGAACGAACGAGACATGTGTTCATGTTCGTTCATATAACTAAACGAACGTAAAAATTTGTTTATGATCGTTTATAAAACGAAATGAACGAACATAAACGAACTTCCTGCCGAACGGTTCACGAATAGTTGATCGAACGTTCAGTTCGCTTACAGGCCTGCAAAAATGTCGCACCCCCAAATTCAGGTTGCGGAAGCGAATCGGGTCGGGGCGCGACTAATCAATAATCACAGCACATAAGATATATAATGAACGACAACTATATGCATCGTTTACAACTTGAATTAATAAAACCAATGTTTACATCTAAATATAGTTTACATTAGCTCCGTTTCTTGAATTGAGAGATTTACATTACATAATTACTTTATACAAAATATAATAATGCAATTAAATCTCTGATTTGTTTGAATGTTGACTCGAGCTAATGAATCCTGATTGGGCAGTCCAACCTACTGCTGAGTACCTGTGATACATGCTAAAATGGGTCAGCGAAACGCTGGTGAGCTCACAGGTTTGTATGTCAAAACATATAGTATGAACCGCAAGATTTAATTGAATTTAAAGCGCAAATTAAAAGTTATACAGCCATGAACACATAGTCTGAGCTTAACTCGAGGTGTCAAGTCCACATTTAAGGTATCCTGATCGAGGTGTCTCCCACGAGTGCCTAATCTACACTCGTCTGAACAAATATTAATACGTCCATTTAGCCAGTTAGTGCATGCTAACCCGGATGAGGATGGTCAATCCTATATGGTACCATATACTAATATTCACGCTACATCGTATTACCAAACTATGCTGAGGAGGGCTTTGAAAAGATTAGTGAGATAACTCATATAGTATTTGTTTGTTTTCGTACTTGCGTTCATATAGTAAAATAAAACAAGCAATAATACCACACCCCTGAGTAAAACAGTAAAATAGGGGCTATGAGACTCACCTAAGTCTTGAAGCGTAAAGCTTTGTTTGTTTGAATAAATGATGTCCGAAGACTTGTAACTTAAGGGTGTCCAAGACACGCGATGGTTATAAACGTGAATAGGTATCTATAAAGATCACCTTTGTAGTTGTTCATCTAACTAGAATGTCCAAATTACTACGATTTGGTTGATTAACTTCTCCAAGTTACTACGACTTGGTTGATTTGATTATGTTTTGAAAATGTGTACGGCCCGTTGGTGATTGTTTGTAATAATAATTTTCAACATTATTATTTTGATTTCGAAGTGTTGTACTTAAAAGTATTTACAAACTTTAGGTGACGGGGGTACGAGGGCAACGCCCCTGGTTAGCGGGTATCCAGGGGTGGCAACCCCTGGCGGGGTCCAAGGGGCAGAGCCCCTCCTAGGTCAGCTTGGAATATTTTTATTTCTACTATATTGCCTTAATGAAAAACGCATCTAAAATTTGAATTTGGATATCATTAAGGGATGAACTTTTAAGTCTTGACACTTAGTAAAAACAATGGTTTGCAAACATTATGTTTTTAGCGTCACTTATAACGATACTTAGGGGTTTATGCGACACTTAGGAAGTGCCGCATAAAATAGGAAATTCTGTAGTGTTAGCGTCACTTGGGGAAGTGACGCATAAGGGGCGACACTTTGGCAAGTGTTGGGTATAAGTGTCGGTTCAAGTGTCGGTCTAAGTGTCGGTCTAAGTGTCGGGATTTGAATTTGCGTCACTTTGGCAGTGACGCAAAAAGAGGGTTTTATGTGGCACTTAGGCAAGTGACGCAAGATTTGGGTTTTAAGCGACACTTTATGCGTCACTTAAGGAAGTGACGTGTAACACCCCACAAATTTAAACGCGATTACGTACACTAAACATTTGCATTTTAGGCTAATTCCCTAATTTTGAGTGAATTCACAACTACTTTTAGAGGTAAGTCTAACAAAAGCCCAACTAGATAATACGCGTAGTATTACTTATTCATAATTAGTTGTAATTATGTTACAGAACGATTTAAACAAACGCGACAAAATATACGACTGTTGGTGAAAAAAATTATTTAATTAAATGAAATTGTTAAATAACATTAACATTTATTAAATATTATGTTGATAATATTTACAAAGTATTTTGTACGTGTAAACTGAAACAACTCGAAACACATCCGTAAAACAAAAATAAAACAAGATATAATTTTATAACTCAACTAAATTATTTCTATAAAATATCTAGAGTAAAAATATATTCGAATACGTATTTAAAAACTTACCAATTTAAATCATTTTAACATTTAACGATCGGGTAAACGAACACGGGTTTAATACCTCAAAATTGGGACAAAAATCCCCTCCTCCCTTGTATCAGCCAGCCCAAACACACCCCTATCCCCATTTTCACATCTTCATTTTTACAAACACAAACACACACATTTCTCTCTCAATTCTCTCTCTAGAAACTCACCAAAAATCACAAAATCACCACCATTTTCCTTATATTTTCGGACCAACAACAACAACAAAACTCATCTTCAACTTCATCCTCAAGATCCAAGCTCAAGATCCACCATTTTCATCACCATCTTCATCACCCACCTAACTTTCGGATTTCACTCGATTTGGTATGAAAAATCACTTTTCTTTCACTTTTCCTTTGTTATCATAGTATATAAACATGTTACAAGTATATATATGAAAGATCTAAACGTTTTTGGGTTGAAAAATTAAGATTTTCATCAAACAGCGCGTTGTGTCGCACGGGACCGAAAACAGTAGTGCGACACCTGCTTTTGTGTCGCAGTACCATTTTTACGTCGCATTATCCGACACAACGCCTTGTGTCGCATAAATTATCCTATGTCGCATACTTGCGACACAATTACTTGTTTCACAGCATTTGCGACACAAATGCCTATGTCGCATTTATTTGCGGATGTCGCAGGAATGCGACACAAACCCTTGTGTCGCAGAACCTTTTAGCGACACAATACTTATGTCGAAAAACTCAGAACCTTAAAAACACATGTTTTTCACTAAGTGTCAGAACCAGATTTTACCACTTGATTTTACTCCCAATTTGAAATTCGAATGCGTTTTCACTACAGGCCAAGTGGACCCCGCCAGGGGTTGCCACCCCCTAGACCCCGCTACCAGGGGCGCTGCCCCCGGACCCCCGTACACAATTTCATACCTTATGAAACACCATGAAACAATAAATTACACCTTGAAATGTTTCACAAAATATCACCAACGTCTCGTGTCGAACTTACAAAATAAACAAGGATCTTTCATGAATAAACGAGTAACATGGTTAAACTGTTAGCCAATAGCTTATATGATTATTCCTACGTTTAGGACGTTAGTGACCTATTTGGATTTAGGCTTTGCTAGCGCTCGCAACTTTACTTAGCTCAACAGGTGAGTTCTCAGCCCCACTTTTGACTGTTTTACTGCTTTCAACTTGGGGTGAGAAACATAGTCAACTGCTTTACTAATTGCCATAACTACTTTTGCTTACATGATTGTTATCATACTTGTTTTACTCGAACGATTAGAGTACTGTAAACTGTTGAACTCTTACACAAAACTGGTATTTATGAAATAACATTTTCATACTATAAACTTGTTAAACTTGTTTGGTAAACCGGAGAACGACCGGTACTTTTATATAAATGCTGGAGAACGACCAGGAACGTATTTTAGTGCCAGAGAATGACTGGCCAAGTGGACGGGAGAACGACCCGTGCGTCTTTTGACCGGAGAATGACCGGTAGTGTATTTCGCTGGAGAACGACCAACAGTATTTATTGCTAGAGAACGACCGGCCGAGTTGGAACGGGAGAATGACCCGTGCGTATTTAGACCGGAGAACGACCGGTACTATTTTAGAAACGCTGGAGAACGACCAACAACGTATTGTAAACTGTACTTCGGGTAACATCCCACGCAAGTGTTATTTTGGGTAACATCCCACGTAAACGGTACTTTGGGTAACATCCACGCGAACTGTATTTTGGGTAACATCCCAACCGAACTATACTTGGATAACATTCCACAAAACGTTTACTTAACTATTATGGCAATAACTATTTGTGAACGTATTGGTTTTAACAACTGTGCTTACAAACTTGATTCAACTATTGCTAACATAAAACCTGTGAATTCACTCAACCTCGTTGTTGAGTTTTACTATGTTTTTCAGGGAATTAGCTGCATGTAAGACATCCTGCACACATGGAACATAAGCGACCCACGAAGGAATAGGATGCCAACTTTTGACAACTGGATTTCTTTTATATAACTAAGCTGTTTAGTCATATTTACGAAATCTACTTTTGTAACTTAATTACTTTTCAACTTATACGGTTCGATGAATCGTAAACTTTGTAACTATTACTTTTGGCATCTTATATATTATGTTCTGTTGTAATCATAAGCTCTGATACGTATGCATGTACTGTGTATTGTGGCACTCCCCATACTTAACTAAATGCTTCCGCTAAACTCAATCAACGAATTTTGGGGCTGTTACATGACGCATCACTGGATCTGGCCGTGTGACACTCCCGACTGATCGGGATTTTTGAGTCCAAAAATGTGTTTTTCGGTTTTCGTTTGGCCCGAAACTTTTACCCAACCCATATTTGGACATTTCAAGTTTATACAAACCACAAACAAGTAAAATAAATGAAATCAGAGTGTTTTTCGAGATTTGTCAGAAACTTACGAGTTAACGCCGGGAGAAACCGAAAAGATGGAAACGTAGATCGTGATGTGTGAACGTTTTCCTCTAAATGGCTCCGGTGATTTAAGGTCGTTTTGGCGGTGCTTTTTTGGTGGATTTAGGTGGATGGTGGAGGTGATTTTTGAAAGAAAGAAGAGAGAGAGAGAGAGAGAGAGAGAGAGAGGGAGAGAGATTAGATGTGTGTGTGTGTGTGTTGTGAATAAGGAAGGAAGTGAGGTGAGGGGAGTGATGTCCCCTCCCTTGGGCCGGTTATGGTGGGGTCCACCATGTGTGGACTTCACCAAATTTTGTTCCCTTGCGTTCGTGCTCCGTGCGGTGTTCGTTTTCCCGATCGTTTAAATAATTTAATACGCGTTTAATTGTAAGTTTTAAAATACGAATATTTTTGTTGAAGTATTTCACCAAATACTTAATATTTGAGTTATAAATTATAGCTTAACTTTGTTTTGATTGTTTGCGTGTTTAATATTTTAGTCGCGTAGTCATTGTTTGTACGATACGAATTGTGTACAAAATGTTATCAAAATAATATTTTGAATAAAATAGTGTTATTAAGTAATGTTATATTATTTAATAAAATTGTACACCAATGTTCGTATTAATTGAATCGAATTACATTCGATTTGAATTGTGTACGATTTAATCAAATCGCATAATTGTATATATTCAACAATATATATTTTGATACATTAATTAGCTTAATACAGAACTAATTACATATATTAATAGTTGATTAGGCACTAATCACTAGTCCTAATTTGACGGGTGTCACAAAAAACAGAACATCAATTTCAAATGTACCTTTATTTACATTTTTAGACCTCTTTGATATGCAACAAGTGTACTAGGAAAAACAGGAACAATTAAAATTTTAAAATAGCTCATTTTATCAACATAAAAAAACTAGATCTGACTACAATGTTTTTTGTTAATAAAAAAAATAAAAAGAAAGTAAATAATATATTAAGTGAACGTAATCATTAGAAAAGCACAAATAATTTGACACTTGAAGAAGATCACTCAACAAATGATCACTATATTATGGTAATGTTTAAGACACAACAAATAATCACATATTCCCGTACTAACATCATCATCATCAGGATCAGTACTATAACACCCCCCATTCTAAACTTGAATATTATATAATTTCAGTCGGAAGCGTAGGTATTTTATGGATAAAACATACTTTATTAATATATTTTATAAAATGTACATCACTTTTCAAACTTTAATACACAACAGTTTAACTGTTTCAAAACAAAACACATTACAGTACATAATGTAATCAAAACCACAAACCATAGTCGAGGTGTTATATAATACTAACATCTTTTAGTTTATGTCAAAACTATATCAGAGTTCGTCATTGTCGAACATTCCCTGCCAAAGACATCAACTTCCTGCCACCCACATAATAAACATAACCTGCAGGAAGTAAATTGAGGGATTAGCATGAAGCTAAGTGAATGAATTCGTCACCCACAATTCAACTTAGCATAACCACTTGTTTACATCAAATAATTGTAAACACATAATACACAATACAATAATGAGGATCGGTGGCTCTTGAGATGCCATAATACCTGGGTGACTCTCCAAGAACACTTACCTAACCTAACCGTATGGCCATAACTGATGAGACCGATAGCTAATGGTTATTATACTCAAATACAGGTTTTACACACAATGAATGAATCAAGATGCTGGGTAATTCACACAATAACCAAATAGCCAAACTACCTAGTTGACCTCAATATACTGATGCTCAAAGGTCACATAGCACGTAGATTCACAATCAATAATTCAAACTAAATGATTCAAAAAACATATCTACGTTCACTTATTGTAACCAAACAAATATAAATAAATTAAAAGGTGAGTTTTAAATTCACTCACCGATACCTCTGACGTCTCCACACTTAGGATTCTTATATCACTGAGTCTTAGGTTGATCTGAAACAGAAAATCAAATATAAGTTAGTAATTCGTTCCATAATCATCATCATAACATATTTATCGAATCACACTACTACACAATCCACTATAGCCTACCCCTAATAAACCACGGAAATGGTGAAAATCACGTAAAACCCGTGATCCGTTTGCAAAAACTCGCGCGTTTTCACTTTCCTTTCCATTGTCCATGGTTCTAAGATTTAGCGGGACACAGATCTATTTACAAAGTCGTGGTCCACTTCTTGGTAAACACAAACCACAGTTGCATTTGACAAGGGGTGGTCTATGTTTTTTACAGGGACCACCGTTCCTAACTACAAACGGTAGTTAATTTAATCAGACTACAGCTTTTTTTAACAAACCGTGGTTCTTTGAAAATATGATCAGTAAATAAAAAGTAAAATCAAACAAATTAATGTCCAATTTTTTCATTACCATCTGGGCCATGGGGTGTGGTGTGTGGGCTGTGGGTTTTTGGCCAAGATGTAAGCTGTTTAGATCACTACATATTGTATTGTATTGAATTAATTTTGCACCCACATAAAAAATACATGAGAGAGTTTTTATTAAGTCACATAGTGTGATATTTAAAGCTTCAAGTCATCAAGTGTTATATCGTCATCATCATCCAAAACAAAATTTAAATAAATAAATTACTTATCATCCCAATAACAAACAAATTAAATAGGGAAATATCGATTGTTAAGTAATTGATACAGAGTACTTCTTTTGTCAAACTTACCTTAAGCGGAGGAAGTGAATGATCAACTACTTCATTTTTTTCACCCCATTTTTTTACTAATTGGGTGCATGTTTTATCCCAAAGCTACATGACTAAGTCTTTACATGACTAAGTTTGGTTTATCTTGGTTTATCCACTCCGAGCAGGTGCTAACACTGAACCACTTAGCCTCTACTCCCGGTAGCAGGGAAGCCATGAGTATTTGGGACTCTTAGACTCCCTACATTAGGACCGAACACAAGGGCCTCTTTTTTGGATTGGGTGTGTAGTCGTCGCATCCAAACAAAGGGCTACTTGGGTGGATTGCCCAATTATGGTAGTATCCTACTCCGTCCCCTAGAAAAATTGTCTACGGATGATGGAGTATTTAAACGGGGAAATCACGGCCAGAAAGGAGACCCTAATTAATATGAACATTAAATAGATATGAAATCGATATGATGATGCCACTGCTTCATATCGATCGTAATAGTAAAAGTAATATAGGTAGTTAGTGTAAGTTTGTATGTTTGTTGCAAGCACCGAAAAAACATATAGCCCTATGTCTTTATTATAAGTATATATAATAGCAGGAGCATGCATTTACTACAAACTACCCCACTGATGATATAATTATATATAAACCTTGGTAGTAGTGTGAAACGTTCAACCGCGGCTCGTAGAATAACCATGGTTTAAATAAGTGAATTTTCTTTTTGCCGAAGTCACTTATAAATTAAGGGTCATAAATTAAATCTTCAACTTTAATTTTATGACCAGAATAATGTGTATGACTATATATATTTAGGGATCTATATAACCAGATTATATACATGGTTCTCAACTTCTCATGAGTCATGAAAAAGCACGTACTTCCCTTTCTTTTTTTTATCATAGTAAAATTTTAATATATTACTTGCATATTTATACATATTTTTTTATTTTTTTAAGACACTCTCATAGAAAATATTATTACCGAAAAAAGTCAATACAAAATGAAAAAAACTACACCCCCAATCTATAAGAATTAAGAAGTAAAAAAACTGATAGAGGGGATAAACTCATAATTAAATAATTTCATCATATTACTTAAGCCACCATAACAACAAATGACCACAGATTGTTAGTGACAAAATATACGTTAACATACTGATTCTAATAATATCATTAAACAATTTAACATTCATTCGCGAAGGAGATTTATGTGCAATATACAGTGTAATACATTCTTGGTTTAATTTAATTCTACTTTTTTTTTGCAAAAGAATACATATATATGTAACACCACAAGCCACCATAAAAACAAATGACCACATATTGTGGGTGACAAGATATACCGTACGTTAGCATATTTTGATTCCAATAATATCATTAACATCATTAGGCCTGGTCATCAAGCTAGAGTCGAGTATCTAGAGATTATCAAGGTCTTGACACTCTTGGTATAATTTAACTCTGTGACGAGTCATACCCATACATGTCCTGACTTTGAACCCTTCCCCTACAAAATCTTCAATTCGCTTGAGAGGTGATAGCTTGAAGCGAGTTAATTAGGTATCGCGCAACGAACGTATATTTTGTGGCGAGTTACGTACCGCACAACCAAAACTAAAATAGAAATTCTACTTTTTGTGCCAAAGAAGACACATTCAGCAACAAAAGCAAACCTAATCCATCGGAGGAACGAACGCTGATTCAACTCGAGATGCCAGTTCAGTCGGAGGAACTGGACGACCTACTGATAACAGAATAGCAAGCAAGCTCCACGATCTAATCTGTGTGGTTAACGGTTATAATAATAAAAGATGATCATAAACAAAGAAATCCCAGTTGGGAAGGAACCATCATGGGAATTAAGAAAGACATGATCATAGAAAAGGGAGTCTCATGTTGTTACTTTGTTGGTTTATGTGCAAAAAGGTCATGGCTAATTTGTGTATTTATAGATGGAAAAAATTTCACGGATCGTCCCTGTGGTTTGTCTCAAATTGCACTCGTCGTCCCTCACATTTTTTCCTTTCACTCGTCATTCCCGTGATTGCTAAGTCTTTCACCGGTAGTCCCTTACGCTAAAGTCTGTTAGTTTTTCAGTTAAGTCTAAGGGTACAATGGTCATTAAGTGATGGATCAGGTGACTATTGTCATCCCTTCTCGATGGGCAATTGGGCATTTCTGATCGTGTACAACGTGTACATCGTTTTGTCTTCCTTCGAGAATCCATCTCTTCATTGTCTTTAAATATAAGAGATAATGTATCTGTATCGAATTATACACCATACAAATTTTTTTTCACGAATATACAATTTTTGGACATGCGCGTCAACTAGATCTATCTTGTTCACACGTGGAGAAGATTTTAAACAGAGAAATAGCGGGTGAGAAAGATAATTGCAAGTTTTGTTGGAAAAAGGGAATTTGATGATCACATTGGGGAACTTGATGATCATTTTGTTTTGTAGGGTTTAGATATATATTTTAATTATATAAAATAAAAAGAAAGATCAAATGGGTTTGTTACTTTGTTGTAAACTTGTATAGTTAGTTGTATGTATGCCTTTGTAATATTACTCCGTATAATATAGCCTTGTAGTAGGAGTATATAACGAATGAAATGAACGGCGCCAACACAAAACTACTTTAATGAGTTAAATTCCCTTTATTTCCAACATCCAATTTGAAAAATCCACCAAACATATGCATTAACAGGTTGTACAGTACAACCTGTTAATGCATACTTTTGGTGGATTTATCAAATTGAAAGTTGGAAATATCAACTCATAATGGTTGACACTTGACAGTTGACACACAATGGTACGAATAAAGTAACGGAGCTTTTTTTTTCCAAAATCTTAAAAAAGTAATGGACCACGGTTCGAAAGTAGAACCGTTGCCTTTTTTTTTAAAAGTACATATATCAATACACTGTTCTGAATGTAAACACCCATTAGCTTTGGCAATCACTTTTGCAATACACTATTTTAGATTCTTCTGTCTTTCAAAAAAAATAATTAATAATTAGTAATTTATTCAATACACATATATTTATATCAACCGCTATTTATTTTTTTAAATTGAGAATAGAGATAATAGAGAAAATTACAAAAAAACGTTCTTATGGTTTGACCAGAATTGTTCATTGTCGCACCCCCAAATTCGGGTTGCGGAAGCGAATCGGGTCGGGGCGCGACTGATCAATAATCACAACACAAAGATATAATGAACGACTCTATATGCGTCGCTTTACAACTTGTATTGATAAAATCAAAGTTTACATCAAAATATAGTTTAAATTAGCTCAGTTTGGAATTGGAAGATTTACATACATAATTAATTTATACACAATATAATAATGTAGCTAAATCTCTGAATGTTTGCATGCTGACATTAGCTAATGATTCCTGAATGCAGTTCAACCTACTGCTGAGTACCTGTGATACATGCTAAAATGGGTCAGCGATACGCTGGTGAGCTCACAGGTTTGTATGTCAACACATATTGTATGAACCGCAAGATTTAATTGAATTTAAATTGCAATTAAGCAAATTAAAAGTTTTACAGCCATAAGCACATATTTTGAGCTTAACTCGAGGTGTCATGTCCACATTTAAGGTATTCAGATCGAGGTGCCTCCCACGAGTGCCTAATCTACACTCAGTCTGAACAAATATTAGTACATCCGTTTACCCAGTTAGTGCATGCTAACCCGGACGAGGAGGGTCAATCCTATATGGTACCATATACTAATATTCACGCTACAACGTATTACCAAACTATGCTGAGGAGGGCTTTGAAAGATTAGTGAGATAACTCATGTAGTAATTGTTTGTTTTCGTACTTGCGTTCATATAGTTAAAAAAATCTAGCAATGCTATCACACCCCTGAGTAAAACAGTAAAATAGGGGCTATGAGACTCACCTGAGTCTTGAAGTGTTTATCTAAATAAACTTGAGTTGATTAGCCGAGTAGTGATGTTCGAAGACTTGTAACCTGAGGGTGTCCACGACACGCGATGGTTATTAATTGATTAGGTATCTTAAAAGACTACCTTTGTAGTTGTTCGTCTAACTAGAATGTCCAAATGACTACGATTTGGTTGATTAACTTGACTTTTGAAAATATGTACGGCCCGTTGGTGATTGTTTGTAATAATAATCTCAACTATTATTATTATGATTTCGAAGTGTTATACTTAAAAAGTATGTTCCAATGTGTTTTAGAAGTCGTATCGTATTCGTGTTTGATGTTATACAAGTTTGATACTTGGTGTGAAATGTATTTACAAACTCTAAGTGACGGGGGTCCGGGGGCAGCGCCCCTGGTAAGCGGGGTTCCAGGGGTGGCAACCCATGGTGGGGTTCAAGGGGCTGGCCCCTGGTTGGGGTCGAGATGCCAAGTCAGCTCGAAATTTTTTAATTTCTACTATATTGATTTGGTGAAAAACGCATCTGAACTTGAATTTGGGTGAAATTAAGTGATAAAATTTTAGGTCTCGACACTTAGTAAAATCTGTTTTTCTTGGTTATGTTTCATGCGACACTTATAGCATCACTTGAGGAAGTGACGCATAAGGGGCGATACTTAAGCAAGTGTCGGGTACAAGTGTCGGTATCAGAGTCATGCGTCACTAGGGTTAGTATCGGATGAAATCAGAATTCAATTATAGGCGACACTTGGACAAGTGCCGCTAGAAGTGTCGGTCAGGAAGTGTCGGGTATTGAATTTGTGACACTTAGGCAAGTGACGCAAAATTAGGGTTTTTAGCGACACTCAGTGCGTCACTTAAGTGAATCATTAAGTGACGCTACGTTGCGCTGGTCTATGCGACACTTACGTCTGTTCGCCGGATTTTAGGCCGAAATCGTGTTTTCTGGTTTCCGTTTGACTTGAAACCTGTTACCCAAGCCATATTTGGACATTTCAAGCTTAGATAAACAACTTTTGTGAAAAATACATGAAATCTAAGAGGTTTCGAGAATTGTCGGAAACTTACAAATTTACGTCGGGAGAAACCGAAAAGATGGAAATCTAGATCGTGATGTCGTGGTTCTTTTTCTCCAAATGAGCTAGATGTTTTGATGGCGTTTGATGGTGTTTTTGTGTGGTTGAAGGTGATGGAAAATTTTGAGAGAAAAAAAGAGAGGAGAGAGATGATAAATGCAAAATGAGGGGAAATGGGGGGGGGGTAGATTTTGAGGGGAAAAGGGGGGGGGGAAATCTCCCGTATTTTAATTCCCGCGTTTGCGCTACGTGCGGTGTTCATTTCCCGATTGTTTAAACGTTTAATTTGATTATTTTATACGTTTAAATATACATTTTAAAATACGAATGTTTTATAAATATTTTGGTTGAAGTATTTTACCAAATACTTAGTAAGTGAATTATAAAGTATAATTTAACTTCATTTTGATTGTTTGCGCGCTTAATATTTTAATCGCGTAGACGTTTGTTTGTACGATACGAATTAGTTACGAAATATTATCAAAATAATATTTTGAATAAAATAGTGTTATTAAATAATGTTATATCATTTAATAAAATTGTCAACCAATGCCCGTATTCATTGAACCGAATTCCATTCGATTTAAAAAGCACACGATTTAGCCAAATCGTGTAATTGTATATATTCAACAATATATATTTCGATACATTAATTAGTCTAACACGGAACTAATTACATGTATTTACAGTTGATTAGGCACTAATAACTAGTCCTAATTTTGACGGGTGTCATACTCATTTAGTCCATTAATTAATTTAATTACATAGATGGTCCTTTCTTTTGAAACTTATTACGTAAATAGTCCTTTACACTAACGATTGTTATTTCTCCATTAAAAGGGACCACATGTGTAGGTTTTTTATTCTTTTAAATTTTATAATTTTTGAGTGGATATAAATTATAAAATTTAAAATATGTATATATATATTGTTAGGGTCACAACATCATTTTCAGCTTTCACATGTTAGGAGGAGATCGACCTACAACGACGTCAGTTAGGAGCATATATACCTACAACGGCGCCAGTCAGGAGATCGAGTTGAAACTCTCAATGTCTATGGATCGAGGAGAAGGTGTACGTAGACCTAGACGTAAATGGGAGGATAGACCAAAGCTCGACATGAACGAGCTTCTTTTGAACTGAGGACATGATCCCTAATAGGAATTTGTGGAGTATTAAAATTAGAACAGATGGGTAGTGGGTGTCTAGAGTTTGATTGGAAATATTGTAAACTGTTTAGTTTTAAATAAATATTTAGAGGGATCTAGGTAAAATCGATATGGAAGTTTAAGATGTTGTAGTTTTTAATAGATATGTTTTTATATAATGCGGTTTGCAGGCTTCGGTTTGTGGTTCCAATGCCGATATGATGCCGATGATGGTATTACATTATTACTTCGTTTTTGCTTTTATCTCATTCTTCTTATCTCGAATTGACTCGGTTCGTCAACAATCCTAGTTATAGAGAACAATATGATTAAATTTGATAACGAACAAAATGAGTGAAATGAAAATAATGTTATGTGCATCATATAAATTATTAAATGTTTTACAAGCATGGTCCTTTTACGAAGATTTAACAATCGTTAGTGTAAAGGACTATTTACGTAAAAAGTTTCAAAAGAAAGGATCATCTATGTAATTAAATTAATTAAAGGACTGAATGTGCAATTCAGGTCAAACCATAAGGACGATTTTTGTAATTCTCTCTTGAGAATATGTATCGCCAAAGAACCAAAGAGTCCAAGACCTCGATCAATGAATGAATTTAGGGCATACGACATACCTAATTATAAATACTCACTTTTTGCATACAAACATCCGGCACAATCACCTAAGTTGGTAACAATAACATCATCCAAACAACAAAATGAAGCAGTTCCATATGAAGTTCTCACGTTTTGGTGATCTTCTTTCTAAACAATATTCATTCACGACCGCAATTTCTCTGTTTAAATCTTTTGTTAATCATAGCCGAATCTAATCTTCACGAACGGAATTGAATATTCCATAAGGTCACTGTTATGCTTTTCTTAAAACGTATTCACATTTTCTATTACTCTGGAAAAAAGACTGGAAATTTTGCTGATTCCTTCAAAAACATATTTTTTTCAACAAGTGAAATGTGCTAGCATCACAGAAGTCCTTGCAAGGTATATCTCTCTATTCGTTCAAGTTCTTCAATTGGAGATCAAAATAGATCGAGTATGTAACAATACGTGGTTATAATTATAAGCTAGCTAGGTTAAATGTTACTCAATCATACAGTATTATATTGTACGTACTATACGTACGTTGTTATGTAATTTTATGGTGTCATTGTGGGGTGATATAGTATATTAAATCAAATTGTTACATGGGAGTTATATATAAAGATGTAGCAAAACAAAAAACGAATTTGGAGCATGGGAATTTTATATACATATGAGATCTATATATTGAATTATAAAATTGTGATTAATTGATTTGAATTTGAATTTGAATTTGAATTTGAAGTACACTTGAAACAAAGATATTGTGAAGTACTCCGTATTAGATTTAATATTACTCCATATCTTCATAATTACTTTGGAACTATCCACAGCCGTACGTCAATTCAATTTACTTCTTTAACATTGACCACGGTTCCCAATAAACTAACCGCGGTCATCAAGTAACCGTGGTCATATATATAGGCCCCAATTTATTTCTGTCAATCTATCTATAATTCTATATATATACAAGTTACTGCTTAGTTTTAATGGAAGAGATTCAACTGTCTTTAAAATGATAAAAATGAAAAATTTAAAAATGATTACACCTGAACTATCCACAACCGTACGTCAATTCAATTTACTTCTTTAACATTGACCACGGTTCCCAATAAACTAACCGCGGTCATCAAGTAACCGTGGTCATATATATAGGCGCCAATTTATTTCCGTCAATCTATCTATAATTCTATATATATACAAGTTATTGTTTAGTTTTAATGGAAGAGATTCAACTGTCTTTAAAATGATAAAAATGAAAAATCTAATATTACTCCATTACTCCATATCTTCATACGTCAACTCTATTTACTGTTTTAACACTAAACACGGTTCCCCATAAACTAATCGCGGTCATAAAGTATCGCATCCCCAAAACACTTGGCAACGGAAGTATGAGGTGTCACGGGGGCGCCGACCAAATTAAATATCATCACACAAATATTACAACAAACGACCTCTACATGATACGTTTGAAAAATAGTTACATTGCCATAATTAAATGTTTACAACTGTTACCCAAAAACATTGGAGTTCGCAAAAATAGTCTAGAGATTTCTAATACATAGTTGTTGATACAAAATATCGTAATGCAATTAAATCTCTTGTTTATAAATATGCGACTCGAGCTATGTTTTCCAAAAGCATCCTACTTTCTTGATTCCTGTGGGTAGTCCTACTGCATCTGTAAACCTGAGAATACATACTAAAAGGGTCAACATAAAGTTGGTGAGTTCATAGGTTTGTAAGCAAACAGTTATAAGTATGATCCACAAGATTACCAAAATTGTATCATTCGTCAATGATAAGTAAAAGTATTGCATATTGCAATATAAGTATACCATTTGCATGAGTCTCATAGTTCGAGCTTAACGTTGTTTGCCTCCGGTAAGTGTACTAATCCGATACACTTCTAATTCACAAATAATATTGCGCCCGTGGGTTGGCTAGAGCGACTAGCCCGGACGAGTTTTGTCAAACCCTGATAATACTATCCAATAATATTCACACATATATTAACGAACTATGATGGGTAGAGGGCTTGAGTGGATTATCATAAGGTCTCATGCAATTCGTACAAAAAGTTGTTGCCAGTACTTGTGGTCATAAAAGAAGTTTATATAAAACAGTTGTATGTATTCTCACCTCAGTTGAAAAATAGTAAAAAATGGCTATGAAACTCACCTTAGATTAGCAAGTAGCAAGCAAATATCAAATAAGCAAGCAAGCCGGTGTGCAACCTTCTAACGTCCTAAACGTATAAGGTTGTGTATGAGTAGATGTCTTAAAGATCATCTATAGCAATTGTATAAGTGGGGGTTAATGTCCACTTATACCAATTGTGTAGGTGGAGGGTTAATGTCCACCTAAAGCTAGTTCACTCAACTAGTATGTTCAAGTAAGTTGTTCAAGTTCGTTTATCAAAACATGTACGACCCGTTGGTGAAAGTTTGTAATAATAATTCATTTAGACATTATTATTAAGTTTGTTTTGTTGTATACTATTCATTAGTACATATCGTGGGTTGCTAACAGATTATTTAGTTCGTAAAAACCTTAAATCGTAGGTCAAAGTTGGTCAAACTGGTCAAAGTTGGTCAAACCTAGTCAAAGTTGGTCAAAGTTACCAACTAAGTCACCCAAACCCATTTTTGTTACCATTTTCCAAAAATAGTAAGTTGTCATTTTTCAAAACCGAGTTCCGTTTCCATTGACTTGGTCAAATCTTCTCGGTTTGACCTGAAACTTTTACCCAAACCTTATATGTGTTTATCGACCATAAAAAGTTAGTTTGTCCATTTATAGCAAGCCCGCAAGTGTCGGTTTTTAAAGTGTTACTAAAATCAGTCCACTATCTCATTTTCAAGAAAATGCACTAGTTAGTCGAATTTTTATAAAAATCGTACATTCTGAATAAACTTTCAAGAAAAATACCAGTTATTCCCCCATATGTTAAACAATTTCAGTAACTTTTCCATGAATTTTAGATTAGTTTAAGTATTTATCAAAATTGCATGTGTCCTATGAGGTCCAACAGTTGACCAATCTGGACACATGCATGAAGATCGAGTTTTTGGGCAAAATCTACAACTTTTCAAGAAAAAGATATCATTACAACTTTTGTATCTAACAAAATTTTTTAGATTTTGGTGGTTTCAAGTCATTTGGAGTTGTGTAGCTCAGGATATGGTCAAAACCATATGAACAAAGTTTCTGACTTTTAAGAGCAGATTGTATATGTGTTTTTATATAAATTATTTAAAATAGTTATAAAGATCATAAAAATATGAGGTTTTCGGGGTTGGAAAGATTACTTCTTAAAATTGATTTTTGACTATAAAAACGTCAATTTTCATAGAGAGATGATATTTTTAAAAATCGTGTAAGTGAGCATAACTTTCTGGTCAGAAGGTTTTCTCACATATTTATGAGTTTTAAGTTAAGAAAAGTTGGGTTTTAAGTTTATTTATGGTCATAATACTTGAGTGAACTATAATACATGTTAATGAGAGTATCAAATAGGTGAGAATTTTCCTTACAATGATGTTTTGAAGAAAGGAGGACAGATTTGTGATGAGGTGTTCTTGAGCTTTGTTTCCTTGCTAGAACCTTGAAAAATGGCTAAGTATTTGAGTGGTGGTTCTTGGTGGTTTGTGATGGTTTATGGTGGTTGAATGGAGGTTTTTGGCTGGTTTTAGGGACTGATTTTCAGTCTTTTAGAGAGAGATGGAAAGAACTTAGAGAGAAGCTAGAGAGGAGTTAGTGTGTGTAAGTGAGTTTGAAAGTGGTTTGCATGTAGATGAAGTGTTCAAGTGAATAAGAAGAAATGATGAGATTTGCATGTGGGGAGAGGGAGGGGCTGGCCAAGGGGCCCCACTAGGTGGGAGTTCGTGATTTTTAATCTTTGTTTCCATACTGTGTTGCATTCTGTGTTCGTTTATTCGTTATTTCGATATTTGGTTAAATCGCAAAGCGTTTTCTTTCATCGTTTGAATTAACGATATAATTGGGATTATTTTTCATTGAATTATTTTAAATACTTAAATTTGAGTTGTCAAAATATTAATTAGGTTTTCATTTGGTTGTCGGGTTCAGTTTGCGCGTTTTTACCGTGTTTGTTACGTTTTAAACAAAACGTCGAAGTTTTCGTGTATTATTATATAACAATAATAATATATGATAAATAACTTCTAAAAATAGATTAAAGTTATTTATAGAAAGGTTTTCACCAATTTCGTTTATTCTGTCGGACTCCGTCCGGTTGTTTCGCGTAATTACAACTAATTACGTATGCGTAATATAAAACAATTACGGGAGTGTATATTCACACAAATATCCAATTTAGTTACAAGTAATTACAAGTATTTAGCCTAATACTAAACTAAAAACACGTAATTAAGGTTTCTAGCAGGTTAATTAGTAAGTCTAAATTATCGGGTGTCACATTCTCCCTTTGTTAGGAGAATTTCGTCCCGAAATTACCTTGTTGCTGCAGTCTGTGGGGTATCTAAGAATAGATGTGTGTTTCGTCACGTGGAATGATAAGTGTCTCATCAGACATACATTTTTTCAGGTTAGAAATGTGGAAAGTGTTGTGTACGCTGAGTTGTAATGGTAGTTGCTGTCGCTATGCCACCAGAAAGATTCTTTCGAGAATTTCGAGTGGTCCAATTATCTAAGTTTCAGTTTACCGCGTTTACCAAAATGAATGACACCTTTCCATGGTGACACTTTCAAGAGTACTTTCTACGTGGTGTGATGCTCAAATTTGTTTTGCTGGTCTCCCCTTGTTTGATAATTGTTCCACCGGTATTGAGAGGTGTACGAACGATTTCCTCATTGCAGACGATTTCGGTGCGAATCTTATAAAAGCCAATTCATGGTAATGATATCATCGAGAAGAGAAAGAGGGGACAAGGTTTTCGGTTTCGGAGTGAAACACAGAACTATGTTCACTTGTTTATACTGATTTGTTAATTCCTTGACATTCTTAGCTTCTAAGTCGGTGGGAGTGATATCGTGAAGTGGACTAAACTAATCCAGCATCGTATAAGATTGAAATAATTATGTCATTGTCTCCTTTAGTTTTATCCTCCAATAGTTTCGTATTGGTCGTTGTCACCTCTATCACTAACGTCTCGGTTTGTCTCTATAAGAATTAACTTCATCCAATTTTGCAAAATCGAGTATTGCTACTATCAATCCGACTACTAAGAGAATCTTATTTCGTACTAGTCTATCGTACCTATGCCTTTATTTGAAAACCACAATCCAACTTCTTATCTTAGAATTTCCTTAGCAATGCTTCAGGTGTAATCGGTATTCTAGTTTCAAAATGGGATTAAAGGTTAGATCATAGAGAAAGATTGAGTGAAAATCAAGTGTTTGTTGATATATATGGTTTTCTTTTGCCAAAAACGTCATTGTAATTTTTGATAACTTTGTTAATAATTTATGAAATTTGAAAATTCCATAAAAACATTTTGTGGCAAAATTTGTTTAAAGTCGCTGCTGACGTAAATCTGTTGAAAATTCTTGTCATTAACAAAACGGGGAAATTTTGTTTAACAAAAATCTATTGAAAAATTGAAGTTGTGGGAAATTTCGAGTAACCGTTTGATGAAAATCCGTTAAAGGCTCAAATAGATGAAAATACGTTGAAAACTCTGGTCATTGAAAAGTGTTAAAAATTCTGTTTGTCAAAAATCTGTTGGAAGATTTAAGTTTATGAATAATTCGTGGAAAATGTCTAACCAAAGATTTATTTGAAAATTGTTTCCTACACAAAGTACATGTTTAGTGGAATTTCTACTAGACCTAAGCAAGTTCTATTTTGCACACTAGTCTTAATCGCAAGGCAGCGATTTCGTCTCTAGTCTCCATCACTTGAAGATGGATAGTTTCTATGGTTTTGCTAAGGTTCTGTCGATCCTCAAGGATCTGTGCAACTTGGCCCTGTGCTAGGTGCATCCAACCTAAACGGATTTCGTGTTGTTCTAACTCCATAGTGTCTATTCTATTTTCATGGAGGCGTAGCCTAGCAGCTAGTACCAGAACGGTATGGTAAGTGGGTTCATGTGCGTATAGAGAGGTTCGCATGTCGATAGCTTCTTCATCCTCTGTAGAAATCTATATTCCTTCTTCAGTTCTCCAAGTCTCAGGTGTTGCGGGTAACCAATTCCATTGGCGGACATCTGCCCTACAACGGGTCCTAGTGGGTGGAGTATTAGTAGTAGTGGACTAGTGGTATGAATAGGACAAGTTCTAGTTCGACGTGGTATGTCTGTTCTTCTAGTCGTGTGTAGCACGCACGCTCCATGGGTCTATGATACAAGTGGGAACGAAGAGTGCGGAGTGATGGGAGGAAGTGTAGTTCGTCTAGGTAACGAAGTATCGTACGGTTCAAGTTCTATACGTGTTCCCGAATGATTAGGATGAGAGTGGAAAGAAGAGGGTGAAGTAGGTGTGACTTGTTTGATTGGAGAATCCTCAAGTAGATTCTTCTCAAGTGAGTCCTATTCGATTATCTCGTTGCCCGATTCGGTTGGGAGAGCGGGTACCGTGGAAATCTCCACAGTAGTAAGGTCTGTGTATTGTTCTCGATGTTAGGTGACGTTGTTGTGGGAGTGGTTGCCATTTTCTGTGTAAAAAGAGAATACCCACATGTTAAGAACCCATTTACCCCCTAACTTAAATATCTCATAAACGATAAATCGAAAAATTATGAAAATTGCACCATTAGATTCAGCGTTTGATCCTTTTCGATTTGCCGTCCATCAAGACATACTTTCGATGAAAAAAAAATTAATCTTTTTTTGGTGGGTTTTACTAATTGCTAACACATGTGTAAATATTTGATTAAATATTTAATTTAAGTATAGAGTTTAGGGATTAGGGTTTAGGATTTATTAGGGTTTAGGGTTTAGTATGGTTTAGGGTTTAATAGATTTAGGGTTTAGTTGGGTTTAGGGTTTAGTAAGATTTAGGGTTTAGAGTTATATAAAGCGTTTAGGGTTGAGGGTTGAGGGTTTGGGTTTTGGGGTTTCGGCAATCCAAAAACCTAAAAGTTGTTGCGCATTTAGTACGTCCCTCATCCATTAAAGTTTAATATTTAAGTGTTAAATACAACCCAGGCCAATTCATTCATAGCGCCGAAACAACAACAAACGAAGATAACTTCTCGGTGTCACCACTAACGATTTTACTCGAAAGTGAAGAAACTCCAGCCAATTTTACCATCCGGCCATCATGTCGGCGCCGTTTGGGGCCAATATTTTTGGCTTGTTTTGAACGATGATGTCGTTGTTATTAACTAAAAAGAGAATAAACGTACTACTCGTATAATTAAATTTAAAAGTAGGGTATTTTATTTTTACTTTTATTAATTCTTCTCACTTAACTAAAATCTTAATGCATGCATGGTTAAGTTGGTTATGATATTGTATGCATTATTAGGGTTTGGCACTAGTACAAACACGAGTATAAAGAGCGCAACGTTAAATTATAGCGGTTTTAAGTGAAAACCTCTAAATTAAACATAAAATTAATTAACTTCCTATATATATATGGTCAAACTTATTGTATATATATATACACTTGTACGTGAATACTATCGGAAACCCATTATATTTTCCAATGGATCAACACCGAGCCTAGCTAGGTCTGAAAGAGGTTCCAGATTAAATTACACAGTTTTCAGGTTGATGGAAGAATATTATAATGATGTGCGATTAATGTATCAGGCACCCTAGTGGGTAAAATGTGTTTTGAGAATTTGATTAACCTTTAGAGTGATAGAAGATCTTCAGCTCCTTGTACAGGAACCTAGCTAGCTGATGAACGCCAAAATGTACTAGATTATAGTACTAATTACCCCCTTGTTTTATTGAATTCTTACACATTTTGTGTGAATAAGATACTGATTTCGTTCATATGTGCATATAGGAGTTAATTGGAGCTTGAATCGGAAAAGAAACAGAAATCGAGCAAATAATGAAGAAAAGAAGCTAAAAAGTTAAAGAATGAAAAAAAAAGAGAAATTGAATTGCTGAAAAGGTGGATTTTTCAATCCATACGGCGTATGGATTGTGTGAGCCGGACTACCAGTACGCGGGCCTGATCTGCTGGGCTTTTTCAATCCATACAGTGTATGGAAATCCATACAGCGTATGGATGGTTTCGACAGAATTCTTAAAAACCCTAATTCACTTCATTTTTAGGGTTATCCCTTATCATTTCTCTCCATCCGTTTTGCACTCATTCTAGCCTCATTCCAGGAGCATTTTGAAGGATTAAGAGCTTGAAGAATCGAAGGTTTTCGGTTGTTCAATCATTCTTTCGGTTTCTCGTTTCGAATATTTAAATCCTTTTCATTTGATTATGATTTTGGTTATGATTATGGATCTGAGTTTCTGTAACAATATGATTGGCTTAGTTCTTATTACATTTGTTTAGATGATAATACTCAGATGATGGTTTGATTATTGAATTGTGGATTTATATTGGATTTTATGAATGCTTATATGTTTACTTGATGATCCATGTTTAATTATTGATTATTGGTAATTACCTAACGTGATGACCTATTGATTTATGATTGATTTCTTTATTGATAGATTATTATTGATGATTGATGATTTTAATTGAGAATTATCACTAGATATATTGAGTTTGATAGGTTAGGATCAATAATAGTTGATAATCGGCAATGAATGTGATAACTATTAATTAGTTATAAACTTTGTTGATTCAAGTTGCAAAAGTAAATCATATAAACGGTGTAGGTTCAACTTAGAATACAGTTTGGTGGATAACGTTAAATTGAAATGTTAACGTGTTGAAAACAACTTGATATCTTTCTTAATTGTGTTTAATCAATTAATCTTGTAAGGATAACTGGTAGTACTTGTCATATCACAATAACATCCATATGTTAGCAATTCAATAAAGTGATAATCGGATTCTGAGGAAAGTAATCTAAACAAATATATTTCTTCTATCATTTGAATTAATTAATTTTATTTGCGTCTCTTTAATTATTTTCTTTTAATTTTCATTTAATAATTCGCTTTTAATAAGTGTTCGTCAATTGTTCGATCGGAACTAAAACGCCCCCCCCCCCCCACCCCCATTATTTACTGTTTTTATTTGCAATAATTTCCAATTTATTTAATATTGACATCCGTTCCTCGTGTTCGACTCGGACTTATGAGGCTATACTATATTACGACCAGGTATTCTTGCCTGTGTTGTGTATAGTAAGCAAGTATTCCTATTTATAAAACTTAACTCTGTTTACACAGCATCAAGTTTTTGGCGCCGTTGCCGGGGAGCGGTTTGATTCAATTCAATAATTTGGAAATTGTTTTAGTTGTATAATTGTGATTTACCTTTAGTTTGTCGGTTTTAAGGTGGGTTTTTGTTTAAAATTCTGTCTCTTCATACTTTTTCTTTTAACTAAAGTCGGGATAGTTAGTATTACGCTGTGTTACCTAAGTAACCTGTTCTACTGACTTGGTAAATTTAATTGCAGGACGTTTATGACCCGAACATCGGATCCCAATCCTGCCATTCCATTCGAAGAGCCCGAACGCACGTTTCATCAAAGAATACACGCGCATTCCGCACCGCCCCATTCACCAATAGTCAACCCATTCCTGAACGAAGCGGACAGGATATTAGACTACAATCTTCACACACCACTGACCTCCAACTACAAGTCGGATTTTGAGGACGAATACGAAGAGTATCGCGAAAGACCACCAACCGAGTATCCCAGCGATCAATCGGAACCAGACCACGACATGGCGAACGACATTGCCAGCTTGACTCTAGAGCAGTATTCAAGCCGAATGCGCACCGATCTTGGGCCCGGAGTAGTGAGGCCCGCCATTGCGCGAGAAGTGGAATTCGAAATCAAGGGACAGTTCCTCAAGGAACTTAGAGAGAACCATTTCCTTGGCGAAGAAAGAGAGGATGCTAACGAGCACCTCGAGAAGATCCCGGAAATCGCCGATATGTTCAACGTTCCCAACGTTACGCGCGATCAAGTCATGCTCCGAGTGTTCCCAATAACACAAAAGGGAGCCGCTAAGAGGTGGATTTCAAACGAACCAGCTGGATCCATCAAGATTTGCGTACGAAATTCTTGAAGATGTATTGCCCACCATTCAAAACATCGAAGATGATCGATGAGATTAGGAATTTCAAGCAGGACATCGACGAATCACTTCACCAAGCGTGGGAAAGATACAAGGATTTGATGCATAGGTGCCCACAGGATGACCTAAATGTTTAAAAAATAGTGATGGTGTTCTACAAAGGAGTGGATCGTGCAACAAGACAGCAGTTGGATGCTTAAGGATCTCTACCGAAGAAGATTCCAAGAGACGCGTTGGAAGCAATTCGTGACCAAGCAAAACATTCTCAGCTTTGGGACGATGGAACCAGTCGGAGAAAAAGGTCGGTTAGCAATGAGGATGGACTCGCCGCCATCACTGCTAAGCTTGACAGCATGGGAAGAGATCTAAAGAAGGTAACCGAAATTGTTCATGCCATCCAAGTCGGATCTGATAACTGTGGAGGATCTCATCTAGTCAAGGATTGCCCTGAAATTGAATCTGGAGAAGTGAAAGAAGAAGTCAAGTTTGGTGAAGCTCAGGGAAACTACCGCCAAGGCGGAGGGACCTTTTTCCGACGACCTTATCAGGAAGGAAATCGCCAGTTTCGCCAAGCTCAGCAGGGACTTTACACCAAGGAGCAACCTGCAACACCTTTTCCCGAGAAGAAGACCAACCTTGAAGAAATGATGGAAAAGTTCTTGACCACTAATGAGCAATTTATTGCTAGTTCTGGACAACGTATGGACACTACTGAAGCATTAGTGAGAAATCAAGGTGCTGCTATTAAGCAGATTGAAGGAAGTATCTCGAACATTGCTAAAGTTCTCCAAGAGAGATTTCCTAGAACTCTTCCCGGATTCACCGAAACCAATCCACGTGATCAGGCTAAAGCTGTGATTACCAGAAGTGGAAAGGTTCATGAAGATCAAATTGTAAAGAAGAAGCCTGTATCTCAACCTCTGCCTGAAAAAGAGAAGGAGGTAGAAGTTGTTGGAAGCCCGAAGGTGGAAACTAAGGATGATCAAAGTGCTAGGGATAAACAATATGCGAAGGATCATGCGCCTCCACCACCTTATCCAGCGGCTTTAAGAAGAGGCAAGGATGAAGCTCATTATCACCAGTTTCTCGAGAACTTGAAGCAACTCCACATCAACATTCCGTTTGTGGAGGCCATTACTCAAATGCCTAAATATGCAAAATACTTGAAGGAATTGTTAACCAACAAGAGCAAGCTGATGGAGGCAACCACGGTGACAATGAACGAGAGATGCTCAACGGTGATGCAAAATAAACTACCACCGAAGATGAAAGACCCTGGAAGTATTACGCTTCCTTGTCTTATTGGAAGTTTAGACATCACTAATGCGCTGGCTGACTTGGGAGCAAGCATATCAATAATGCCTTACATTATGTATGCTAGACTCAAGTTAGGAGAGCCTAAACCAATCAGAATGTACATTGAGTTAGCAGATCGTTCAATTCAATATACTAAGGGTATGATCGAGAATGTTTTGGTTAAAGTAGATAAGTTAGTCTTCCCGTGCGATTTTGTGATTCTTGACATGGTAGAAGATTCAAAAGTACCTATCATTTTAAGAAGACCTTTTATAGCCAGTGCAAGGGCATTGATTGATGTTTTTGATCGAAGGATCACATTAAGGGTAGGCGATGAAGAAGTAGTGTTTGATATTAACAAATCAATGCAATACCCTGCGGCAGTAGATGATACCTGTTACTTTGTGAGTGCCAAAGAAATGACAGATGATGAGGAATTTCTACAAGGTCTCATGGAAGTTGAAGATATTGATCCAATGATTCTGGAAGGTTGGACAGGAATTCTTGAAGCTATTCGAGAGATTGAAGAACTCGATAAATTGCTCGAGGAAGAGAGTGAGACAACATGCGAAGATGAATTAGAGACTGAGGGAGTCAAACTGAAGGAGAGTAAAAAGTCTATTTTAGAAAATGGAGTGTCGATCATCACAGAGACACGAATTGCTATGTATGGTATTCCTTGTTTGAGGGAAGAGGTGTCGATGGTTAAATCTTCATTCGAAGAACCACCGAAGTTAGAATTTAAAGATTTACCGAACCATTTGGAATATGCATACTTGCAAGGAAAGTCGGACCTACCAGTAAATATTTCATCTCGGCTGTCAGCCAACGAGAAAGAAAGTTTATTGAAGGTTCTTAAGGAGCACAAGCATGCTATCGCTTGGACGATTAGTGATATCAAGGGAATAAGCCCCTCCTACTGCATGCACAAGATCCTCATGGAATCTGACTACAAACCTGTGGTGCAACCGTTGAGGCATTTAAATCCAAAAGTGACTGATGTGGTAAGGAAGAAGATCATTAAGTTACTTGACGCTGGGTTAATTTACCCAATTTCCGATAGCCCCTGGATAAGCCCCATACATGTTGTGCTAAAGAAGGGAGGAATGACAGTGGTAGCTAATGAGAAGAATGAATTAATCCCCACGAGAACTGTCACCGGATGGAGGGTCTATATCGATTACAGGAAGTTGAATGATGCTACGTGCAAGGATCACTTTCCTTTGCCGTTCATCGATCAAATGCTCGAGCGTTTAGCCGAAAAAGAATACTATTGCTTTTTGGAAGGATTTTCTGGTTACTTCCAAATTCCGATAAATGCACATGATCAAGACAGGACCACGTTCACATGCCCATTCGGGACTTTTGCTTATCGGAGAATGCCTTTCGGTTTGTGCAATGCACCCGTAACATTTCAGCGGTGCATGATGGCGATTTTTGATGACATGGTGGAGGATAGCATGGAGATATTCATGGATGATTTCTCCGTTTTCGGAGATTCTTTTGACAAATGTTTAGCAAATCTGAAAAAGATGTTGCAAAGGTGCGAGAGTTCGATATTTCTTCTCAATTGGGAGAAGTGCCATTTTATGGTACGTGAAGGAATCGTATTAGGACACAAGATTTCAAGTGTTGGGATTGAAGTAGACAAAGCCAAAATTGAGGCAATAGCAAAGCTGCCACCCCCAACAAATGTTAAGGGAATACGAAGTTTTCTAGGACATGCTGGGTTCTACAGACGATTCATTAAGGATGATTCCAAGATAGCTCGTCCGATAAACAAACTCTTGGAGAAAGATGCTAAGTTTGAGTTTTCCAAAGAATGTCTTGATGCATTCAATCTTTTGAGAGAAAAGTTAGTATCAGCACCCATCATGATTAGTCCAAATTGGGATCTCCCATTTGAACTAATATGCGATGCTAGTGATTATGCTGTAGGAGCAGTGTTAGGGCAAAGGATTGATAAGAATTTTCAACCAATTTATTATGCTAGTAAAACCTTGACAAACGCGCAATAGAATTACACTACAACCGAAAAGGAATTGCTTGCAGTTGTGTTTGCTTTTGATAAGTTTCGGTCTTATTTGATTCTATCAAAGACTGTAGTGTTTACCGATCATTCGGCGTTGAGATATTTATTTAGCAAGCAAGATGCGAAGCCAAGATTGCTAAGATGGATTCTGCTACTACAAGAATTCGATATCGAGAATCATGATAAGAAGGGAGCTGAGAATTTAGCCGCTGATCACCATTCAAGGTTGGAAAATCCCGAGTTAGATAAGTTGGATGAAGCGGAAATTAAGGATACATTTCCTGATGAGAGTTTACTGAAGGTTATTATGAATGGACTAACATGGTTTGTTGATTACATAAATTTTCTAGTTACAAAAACTCTTCCCACCGAGATAAAGTACAACGAAAGGAAGAGATTTTTCTCGGCTTTGCAATATTACTTTTGGGAAGACCCGTTTTTATTTAGGGAGTGTGCTGATGGTATGGTGAGGAGGTGCGTTCATGGAGAAGAATGCATAAAGATTCTAAGTCAGTGTCACAACGGTCCTATGGGAGGACATCATGGGCCATCATACACAGCTAGGAAGGTGTTTGAGGCAGGATTTTATTGGTCAACTGTCTACAAGGATGCATATGAGTTTGTGAAGGAATGCGATGCTTGCCAACGAACGGGAAGGATCTCTAAAAGAGATGAGATGCCACAAAATGCTATTATGGTTTGTGAAATTTTCGATATCTGGGGAATCGACTTTATGGGACCATTTCCACCGAGCAACGGAAATAAGTATATAGTTGTGGCTGTCGATTATGTTTCAAAGTGGGCTGAAGCAAAAGCATTACCGACTAATGATGCACGAGTGGTGATTAAGTTCCTCAAGCAGTTGTTTTCGCGATTTGGAACTCCTAAGGCGTTGATTAGTGATCGTGGAATGCATTTTGCAAATGCGCAATTGGAGAAAGTTTTGAAGAAATGTGGAGTCAATCACAAGTTCTCTACTGCTTATCACCCACAAACTAGTGGACAAGTAGAAGTGACCAATCGCGGTTTGAAGTGCATTTTAGAATGTTCAATTGATGCAAAATCAGAAAGATTGGTCGAATAAACTGGATGATGCATTATGGGCCGCAAGGACTGCTTTTAAAACGTCCATTGGAACCACGTTGTACCGACTCATTTATGGGAAAGCTTATCACCTACCATTTGAGTTGGAACACAAAGCGTATTGGGAATTGAAGCAATGCAATCTCGATGATGATGCGGCTGGGAAAGAGCGACTGTCTCAGTTACAGGAACTAGAAGAGTTAAGGATAAATGCATATGACAATGCTCGACTGTATAAGGAACGCACCAAGAAATGGCACGATGCACGTCTTAGATCAAATAACTCATTTGAGCAAGGTGACAAAGTGCTCTTATACAGTTCTCGTTTGCATTTATTTCCTGGGAAGTTGAAGACTCGTTGGACAAGACCTTTCGTAGTTGAAAAGGGTAATCCATTTGGTGCTGTTGATTTGAAAGGTCATTCTGGTACAACATTCAAGGTAAATGAAAGTCGTTTGAAGAAGTATTACGGTGATGTGAGAGATTCCAAACGTGATTTGGAGATGAATTTCAATTAAGTTATGACGCAAAGTGTCGAGCTTACCGACGTGATAAACAAAAGCGCTTTCGGGAGACAACCCGTTGTTTTTCTTAATTATTTATTTTGTTTTGTTTTGTGTTAATAAAGCTTATGGAAGAGGATTCTGGTTGTTGACAAGCTTCAGTCTAGCTTGTATATTGAAGATAGCTCAGGAGAGTTTCTGTTTACTTCTTTTCTATTCCCTATATTATTGTTTATTTTGCATTGAGGATATTACATATTTTTAAAGTGGGGGATGGGGGAAAAGTAGTTTGTTTGTCCTTAAGATATGAATGGTAAATATTGAGTTAAAGGACATTCTATGTTAGTGATTTTTCAAGCCCAAAATTTTTCTTTTAAAATTGTTTTCTGTGTAAAGTTTAGCAAATCTTGTAACACACTTTGGGAATTCAAATGATGAAATGAACTTAATTATAAATATTACATAATTCATCATATGATGTATCGATAGGCAATCTATATGAAGGTTATTGAGCTTTTAAGAAATTTAATGCATAAAGTAGGATTTATTCTAAGAGGATCTTTTAGCAAGGTATGACCTTAGTCTTAATCCTTATATGATAGCGTGTTATAATCCATAATTATGGGATCCTGATTATCATCATTTGGGAATATACTGGGTGTTGTCTCCTCTGTTGTACGAAAGTACAGACCTGGTTTCCGTCAGTATATTTGATATATATAAAAAATATATAGATAAAAAGAAAAGAGTACAAAGGACTCATGAACTGAAAAACTAAAGCCAAGTTATGTCGCTCTGTTGTACTAAGGTACATACCTGTCACCAATATCTTGGTTTGAAAAATGATTGATTTAATTGGATATTCATTATGTGGAGAATTGTGGCACGTTAGTTGTATGAGGGTATTTTGCTATTGAAAATCAAGGGAAAAACCGACTAGAATAATAATAAGTTGAGCTCAATTTCTGAATTATAGATTGTTTAGGTGGACAACAATATCGATAATCATTGTGAGTTATCTTTTATGCCTAATAATATATGAGAAATTGTTTTCCTAGAAGAGTTATTGATTACTAAACTGTATAGTAGAAGCAATTTTAGGATAAGAATTTGGTTTGTGAAATGCTAGATAGTATGTAAGTCCTTTTGCACTTTTATTTGCCGTCCATATTGAAAGTTTTTGAAAGTCTTAATCGATAGTCTACTTGAGGGCAAGTAGGATTCAAGTGGGGATGTTTGATGAACGCCAAAATGTACTAGATTATAGTACTAATTATCCCCTTGTTTAATTGAATTTTTACACATTTTGTGTGAATAAGATACTGATTTCGTTCATATGTGCATATAGGAGTTAATTGGAGCTTGAATCGGAAAAGAAACAGAAATCGAGCAAATATTGAAGAAAAGAAGCTAAAAAGTTGAAGAATGAAAAAAAAAAGAAATCGAATTGCTGAAAAGTTAGATTTTTCAATCCATACAGCGTATGGATTGTGTGAGCCGGACTACCAGTATGCGGGCCTGATCTGCTGGGCTTTTTCAATCCATACGTCGTATGGATGGTTTCGACAGAATTCTTAAAAACCCTAATTCACTTCATTTTATCATTTCTCTCCAGCCGTTTTGCACTCATTCTAGCCTCATTCCAGGAGCATTTTGAAGGATTAAGAGCTTGAAGAATCGAATGTTTTCGGTTGTTCAATCATTCTTTCGGTTTCTCGGTTCGAATATTTAACTCCTTTTCATTTGATTATGATTTTGGTTATGATTATGGATCTGAGTTTCCGTAACAATATGATTGGCTAAGTTCTTATTACATTTGTTTAGATGATAATACTCAGATGATGGTTTGATTATTGAATTGTGGATTTATATTGGATTTTATGAATGCTTATATATTTACTTGATGATCCATGTTTAATTATTGATTATTGGTAATTACCTAACGTGATGACCTATTGATTTATGATTGATTTCTTTATTGATAGATTATTATTGATGATTGATGATTTTAATTGAGAATTATCACTAGATATATTGAGTTTGATAGGTTAGTATAACACCCCTTTAATTTACAACTAGTTCTTTTTTTTTTCTTCTTTTTTTAAACAATCTTGGAAGCGTTATCCCATTTCGAAGTTATATTACATATTTAGAAATCAAATCATAATTATATATTGCAAACTACTATTATTAAGTTTTGTGACTATCAACAAAGCATTCTAGTTAGGTGTTATAAAACAAAACACTTTTTAGCAAAAGATAATCAGAGTGCCCAGCAATCAAACATTCCTTCAATCAAATTCTCTTGCACAGATTCCATCCCAAAACTTAACCTGCAAGAGTAATATGGGGGATTAGCACGAAGCTAAGTGAGTCAACTTGTCACTATCAATACAATCCAGTATAACAGTACTGATTATCAACAAATATCACATAGACACTAACACAACATCACCAAGAGGATCGGTGGTCCTTGTGGCGCCCTCAGACCGCGGTGGCCCACCAAGCGACACTTATGATCACTGCAGGCCAATACAGTGATTTACCGATAGCTGGTTACTACCTTTAGTCAATATGTGTTCCATTCTCAACACATGATCACAAATCTCACATTGACTAACCTGTAGTACCCCAACCCAACAATTGTTGACCTCCGAATCACCAAATGCCCGAAGGCGACTCATCACATATAACACGTGTATTTCATCAATCAATAGTCAACAATTCAACAATCACAATAGCAACTATGTTCATTGTTGTAACCAAATATGTTACAACCAAATCACACTGAGAGTACAAGTCCACTCACCGAATACCATCAATAGCTCACTCAGTAGTCTAATGTTACTGAGTCCTCTCCATATCTGGAATTACAACAAAATAACACAAGTTAGTCACTTGTTTCAATGTGAAATATCATCACATAATTGTAATCAAAATCTAAACAACTCAATCAAATAATTACAATACAATAATTAGTTAATCCGAATCATCAATCCATCACTTCCATGGAATTGATTATACTTGATTCAAGCTTTCAAGTATTCAACCTTTCAAATTAATTACCTACTTATAATCATTTAACACAATTCAATCCAAGATTATAAATAACCAATTTAACTTCACTAGTTCACCGTCACTATCAAATTATGAACATATATCAATTTCATTAATTCTAAGTTAGACTTAAGTTATAATCATGAATTAAACACCAATTAACAACAATAACATAACCACAAACTTCAATTCAAGTTAATCATACTAATTCTATCAATTACTCAAAACCCATTTTGATTACAACTTATATAACATGATTAATTCACTTTTAGGTTAGATTAAGGTTACTAACCATCTTATAAACACTTACTAACACCACCTTAACCAATTTCAAACTTTAATTTCGGATTAAAGCCATTAACCCATCAAAATCATCACAAACCCTAAGAATCACCATAAGTTTACAATCTCAAGCTTGAATCTTGTTAGCAATCAACAAAAACAAGCTTAACTAACAACAATTTCACAAAACCAACCCTTAATTTCGGATTAAACTCACCAATTAGCAAAAACCCCAAAAACCCCAATTTCTAGGTTATGGAAAATGAAGAACACAAGATTATACCTTGATTAGGATGATTAGAAGATGATAATCCGTGAATTTGAAGTTTGAATTCGAATTATGAAGCTCCAATTTGATAATTGTATGAATTAGTTCCAAGTTTTCTTCATGTATGTATGTATGTCGTGTATATGTATGTATACGGGGATAAGTTTGAGTTTAACCGACTCAACATAGAGTATAACATATAATTGGTAAATTTTCATTCCCCGTTCTTATCATTGCCTGGAACTAAAAAACCATTTGCGGGGAAATATTATTTTATTTTACTGTCAACTGAACTAAATTAAAACAGTCAATAATTTATTAACCACAATAAATTATTTGACTCTTTTACCCATTTATTATCAATTACCAATTTACAATATTTCATAACATTTCAATTAACCACTTCAAGTTAGGAAATAATAGTAAAATACTGAACCCATAAAGTGGGTGTTACAGTTAGGATCAATAATAGTTGATAATCGGCAATGAATGTGATAACTATTAATTAGTTATAAACTTTGTTGATTCAAGTTGCAAAAGTAAATCATATAAACGGTGTAGGTTCAACTTAGAATACAGTTTGGTGGATAACGTTAAATTGAATTGTTAACGTGTTGAAAACAACTTGATATCTTTCTTAATTGTGTTTAATTAATTAATCTTGTAAGGATAATTGGTAGTACTTGTCATATCACAATAAAATCCATATGTTAGCAATTCAATAAAGTGATAATCGGATTCTGAGGAAAGTAATCTAAACAAATGTATTTCTTCTATCATTTGAATTAATTAATTTTATTTGAGTACTTGTTCTTTAATTATTTTCTTTTAATTTTCATTTAATAATTCGCTTTTAATAATTGTTTGCCAATTGTTCGATCGGAACTAAAATGCCCCCCCCCCCATTATTTACTGTTTTTATTTGCAATAATTTCCAATTTATTTAATATTGACATCCGTTCTTCGTGTTCGACTCAGACTTATCAGGCTATACTATATTACAATCAGGTATTTTTGCCTGTGTTGTGTATACTAAGCAAGTATTCCTATTTATAAAACTTAACTCTGTTTACACAGCATCACTAGCCTTCAGGGTTTCGGCCCAAGACAAATATTTTATTCAATCCTTTCCTTGTGATGGTGCAGAATTATCAGTTAGTTGGTAAGATCAAGCCTGTAATAATAATTGATAATGTAATTGAGTTTTCTAATATAATGAAAATATTTATACTTTTAGAAAGTTAGTTAAAAAAAACTCTGATTTTTTTCTTGCAACGAACACTTAGCAAGAGTTGCAATTGCGACACTAAGTCAAATGTCGCAAGGGGGTAGTGGACTAGCTAGCTAGTGTCAGGGTCCGAAAGAGTTTAGAATAAATAGAGCATATATTAGGGTTACAATTCGAAGGTGATGAAACCCTAAAGTGTGATAGTCGATCGATAGAATATTTATGTGAATCTTATACGTTCGTATTCAATCAATATACAGAAAAATTGATATTCATTTGTTTAATTAATCATATCGTTCAATACTCATTTAAAAATAATTTTGTTATTTAAAGATACAAAGATACAATTGTAATGCCTTTTTTATAATTCTTTTTTACACGATTATATAAAAATGGTAAATTCCTTTATTTTATAAAATATCGATTTTCTTTAAAGGCATAAAATATAGAATTGATAAAAATTATTTAAATAAAAACTTTTATGGGCACAAGAATTAAGGGAAAAAAATATTTATATGGGTTTTTTCCATTTTGGGGGTCTAAAAACCAGTACTAACAAAACATTTGACACAAATATCAATACTAATTTACTTTTTGGCATTTACTTTTGCATACAAACATCCGGCACAATCACCTAAATTGAAAACAATAGCATCATCCAAACAACACAATGAAGCAGTCCCATATTAAGTTCTCACGTTTTAGTGATCTTCTTCCAGAACAATATTCATTCACGACCGCAATTTCTCTGTTTAAATCTTCCGTGTCAATCGTTCCCAGTCATATCCTTTGAAGCTCGATCATGAAGTTTTGAAACGAACGCCGGCCCTTGCCATATATATACAATATATTGTTGATGATGGTTTTAGGTGCCATTTGACCCTTTAAAAAACACGTGATATATCGATCCCTTTATTTTCTTAATCTTCCCAACCCACCATCCATCTCTATCGACGGAAACCACCTATCTCAACGGGTTTAAACCGTCTTCGTTGTCGGAATATAAACGCCGAGATGCGTTTCATTTTCTTCGAGATTCCATCCTGGGTAAGAACAAAATCTAGCTAGTATCCAGAGAGTATCAAGTTTTTGACACTCGTTGAAGTGATATCGAGACACTCATAACTAATTAAGAGCTAGCTTGATATAGCTTCAAGGAGTCCAAAAGATTTAAACAGAGAAATGGCGGTAGGAACTAGCGAGGGAGTATTGTTACTAATTTTGATGTGAAAAATGTGATCACGAAAAGGAAGTTTGATGATCATATATTTCATATTGGGTAAGTTGATGATCATATTTAGGGTTTAGAACGTTAGATGAAATAAAGCCATAAAGGTGAAGTACGTGGTGAATTGAACCTCATGTACGTGTCATGTTTATTTATAATAGCAGGAGTAATATAGTTTGGAAACCGTGATCCCTTGTTTTTATTTTTGATTCATATAGGAGTACTAATTTGCAATAAGTTTAAAATATAATTAGAGTAATACAATATTACAGTATGTATTATGTTCAACATAATTATAATTTATATATATATATATATATATAAGTTACAAAAATAATACTGTAGTACCACGGAGTAAATAAACTCACAAAACGTCCATGTTATTAATTATATATGTAAGATAAGATGTTTACATTTACATTTATAGTACAAATTATTATATATATATATATATATTCTTATAAAAATGCAATTTTTTTCTCTCGTTAAAATGCATTTCTAAAATTATATTATATTCTACTCCATATTAGTATAATTTATAATAAGCGGAATATTTTATTTGATATTTTAGTGGTAGTACCCCTTGTGTTAGTTTATATTTCATTCAACCCACGTATTTTTTGCATGCGCCTGAACATCTATTTACAAATCACAATGGTTTGCACGTCACGTGGCATAAAATGACCACAGTTTGATTATGGGGACCGCGTTCCAAATTATCTATATCTATCTATCTATCTATAAATCTATAATCCTATTTAGATTATCTATGGAATCGAACCTGAACTCTATTTACGATTCAGTATAATCCATATAAATACATACTACTCCATATAAAGCATGTTTATCCCAAAATTACTTATTTGCATTTTGTTTTGTAACAACAAGATATTTATTACGGAGTATTATTGTTTTGAACTTATATTTTCTAACTAGAAATTAATAACATTATATTTATATATATTTTATATAAAAGGAAATTAAACGATCATAGACTTAATCATATACAATTGGTGAGAACATTCTATACTTATACTTATTTGTAACGCATTTGACAAATTAATATCAAATTCGGAATTCTCAAATTCGTTGAATCAACCACATAAATCTTCATAACATCAACATATATGTATGCAAAAGTTACAACACCCACAGTACACCTTTATTTTAATTTTAATTTAAACGGTTTCATATATGAAGGTAGAAAGCTAGACCACTTCCCATCAGGAAATGTAATAACAAGTATTTATAGTTTTATACCATCAATTGTGTCAACAAGTTTTCATCAACGTACTCGCAACCAAGTCGCAAAACATATATAACTGCATCAAAGAAACAAACAAAGGCATATTTTATATCATATATATGGCCTCATTTTCTACCTTCGCTTATTGTTAAAGATGTTATTGTGTCGGTATGCGGAAACTCTTCCAGCTCCTTAATGTTAGTTTTCACGTTCATAACTATGTACATGAAAGTGTTTGACTTGGTTGTTAATTTAGTAAGGACTATCATGGAAGAAGAACAGCCGTTGTTATTTTGGTACCAAGCAAGCCCGACAAAAGAGGTACTCTTGAAAAAGGTGAATTTAATATCTACTGAGTAAACTCCTTCAACAAGGTGATTTAAACAGAGAAATCTCAGTTGAGAGAGAGGAAGTATTGTAACTTTTGTTGAATAAAAATTGATAACGAAAATGAAATATTATGACCATATAGGAGAAGAAATCGCTTGACGATCATGATATTAGGGGGTCGAAGATCATATTGATTTGATGAAAAAGAAGATAGAGACATAGTCAGAAGCTGGTGATTCATCTCGACTTTTCTTTTTAATTTGTTCCCTTGGTTATCATATCTGCATATATTTTATCATGGAATGATTTAAACAGAGAAATTGCGATTGTATATTGAAGGTTGTTGTTACTTAGCTGCATCAAAGAAAGACATAGGGCATCGATAAGTTAATTTGAATCTTCCAGATTTTTGTACCCATGTTCAACAAATCGACTTCCTTGACCATCACCTTATGATGAGGACTTGAATCTTCCAGATTTGATCCATGGTTCAAGATGTGTTAGAGACAATGTTTTAAACTGGATTTGTGCCCGTTTCCGGGCGAACCAGTTGAACCGGAGCGCATCCGAGACTCGATCTAGCATTTAGCAACGCCTTCCTGCTTGATCATGGCTTTTATGTCTCCAATTGTGTGTGAGTGTTTGACGACCAAAAAGATCGACCTGGAGGAAGAGGGTGATCAATTCAGAATGCAAAGAGAAACTCCATAATCAAGGTTAAACAGAGAATTTGCGGTCGTGAACGAAAAGGGAATTTGATGATCATGTTTAATTGTTTAGGGCCGGGTTTGGATGTAAACTGTGAACCTTATATGTGTTCCATATATACTCCATATATATTTATAGTGAAAGAGAGAGAATATATATATATATATATATATATATATATATATATATATATTCTCCGTGGTTATGTTTCTTTGGTAACCATGGGCCACAAGCCCATGCCATTTTGTTGACATGATTTAACCCTAACTTATACTGTACATAGTTAAATTACCCCCTTTTTCTTAATTCTTAATATGACCAAATATAATATTCACTTGACTATACAACGATTAATCACAATATATACTAAACCCTTTGTCTAAGTGTCTAACAAAATATATCGAAAAAAGAAAAATGATTGAAAATTGAAACTAGAGAGAAGGTTCGAAACAATGACCTTGACTTCATTCGAAATTAATTACAAGTTTTTAATTGAATTCGAAATTTTTAAATATAACCTAAAGTGATTAAGTCTACAGGAAAAACACAGGGCCACCATCTCATTGAAAAGAACCGTGGTCCTTTCTACATTTTAACACGGTTCTGTTTATTTAACCCGTGACCTAAAGTGATTAAGGCTAGGGTTGGCAACTAACCCGTGAACCCAAAACCCGACACGAACCCAACCCAGATATTATAAGGTTAGGGTTGGGATTTTTGAGGCTCCAACCCGTCAACCCGAAACCCGCCAACTCGACTTTGTTTTTGGTCGGGTCTGTTGGGTTTTCTATTCCCTAACTAGATTAATATACGCAGCGGAATTATAACAAAATTAATCTAAGGCAATTAGGAAACTAAACCCTAAGGGATCTTAAATTGAATAAATAAAAGCAATAAAATAAATAAGATAAATAAGAAATTACTAACCTTTGAGAAAACCAATTTCTCACACGTAGACAAACTAGCAGAACCTTCTTGCTTGGTGGCGAGTGACCAAACTAGAACACCTCTAATGGCTCACACCCAAAAGAACTAAGAGAATTCCCAAGTCTCCTAAAGTCACGATTCTAGATCGCAAAACTCTTACAAGGAGCAGGAATAAGAAAGAGAAAACTAGAATTGAAAACTATTCAATTCTAAAGAAAGTGCAACCTGAAAACTAAGGGGTAGGTCCCTATTTATAGGGGAGAGGAAAACCTAGGGTTTTGTCACCTAGCCGATGTGGGACAGACATCCATACGGCGTATGGATTTTCCATACGGCGTATGGATGGTGATTCCACCGCCTTAAAAACCCTAGCATCCATACGGCGTATGGAACTTCCATACGGCGTATGGATGGAGTTTCCAGAATTTCTTTTTTCTTTTAGTTTTTAATTAATATCCAATTAATAAACTAAATGTAATATTAATTCCAATTAATATTATCTCTCATTTATTTCTCTTACTGTTCATTGAGGGCGACCCAAAAAGGACTCCACCTTTAATGATGTACTTACCAATTAGTTATGATATTGGACACTATTCCAACATGGTCTGGGTCAGCAAATGCATTTTTGGGTTGAACCCGACAACCCGAAATTCAATTAATATCATTATAAATTTATTTTAATTTAAATATGACACATAATTTAGACCTTTTCAGTTACTGATTTATAATTTTTTCTTTGATATCTTTACGTTTTGATATAAGTTAGTGAATTAATGAGGTTTTGATGATCAATTCAAATTGATATAATATTTATTTTTATTAATTTTGAAATTTTATAATTATTTATGCTTATAAATGATTAGCTATTTTTTTCAAAAGATTGATCAATGTGACTTAACTGACCCAAAACCGACCTTAAAACTCGAAAATAACGTGAAAATTTATTGAATTATTAGCAATTCGGGTTGGGTCGGGTTGGGTTCGGGTTGTCGGGTTTTGGGTTAGGTTGAAATACCCAACCCGATTTTAAATTCAGGTTGGGTTCGGGTTGACCATTTCTGACACGCCAACCCGACCACCCGACAACCTGAACCTACCAACCCGACCCAACCCTAATTGCCACCCCTAGTTAAGGCTAAAGGGAAAACACCGAGCCACAGTCCCTTATAAAAGAACCGTGGTCCTTTCTAACACGGTTGTTAAACCCGTGGTCTAATAGCCAAAAAATTCAAGCAACCCGCCATAACTTATAATGCATCCCTCTTTTCACCAAAAATCCAAAATTTTCATATATACTTCATCCATTTGGGCATAACCTAGCTAAGCTACCACTGAAAATCATCTCCAATCGCTAATACCACCTCCAATATCCATCATCGTTGTCCATAATCTTCTACCAAGTTAGTCAGGTTTCGCCCTTTTCATCAAAAATCTAAAATTTTCATATGTATTTCATCCATTCGGGCATAACCTAGCTAAGCTACCACTGAAAACCATCTCCAATCGCTAATACCACCTCCAATATCCATCATCGTTGTCCATAATCCTCTACCAATTTAGTCAGGTTGTGTTCATTTGTTCCCCGATTACAAGTTAGTAGGCCGTTAGGGTTTATATCCAACTACAACTATAATGGTAAAATATCTATTTCTCTTCTTCTTGATGTTAAATATTTAGTTTTTGAGTTATTATATACTTATATGTATGGTTTGTATGAACCAAATGAATGTTATACATGTTTTAATTTGGTGTTTCTGCTTCAAATACGTACCGTAATTGTAGTTGAGCTAATTAATCGAGAGTTTGTATATTGTTTTAATTATGAATGCATTTAATTAGTTGATGATTGTTTGTATCATAACCAAAAAGTGAACATTATCCCGTAATATGTTATCAACTATTTGAACTGTTCATAAAGTTTTGTTTTTGAGTGTGTTTATATCTTCGATCTGTGATTTATATGCACCATTTGTTATGTTCATGTGTCTAGACTCTAGAGGTGTACGTGTTGTTGAGTATCTCCATTATTTAACCAAAAAGTGAATATTTTTCGTTTGCTGTTTAATATACAAATTAAAGAAGTGTCATTTTTGTCGTTTGATGTGGGGAATATAATATTAATACTAGTATGTGGGGACCAATTTTTTTACAACTTTATATATGATATCTATGATTAGTTAATTACCTTGTGGGGACCTATCTGATGATGTTTGGAAGACAAGTTTATTTATCTATGTATTGTGGATGTAATGTACCTATTAATTATTATTGTATGTTAGATTGCGTTTGATCTTATTTATTATTTTCTAATAATTTATTCATAATCATTTGTAGGATAATCAAGATAAGGATCTCCTTTCTCATCCAGAAGATGATTATATTGAAAAAGATGTTACGAGTGATCATCAACAATCTAATCTTCATGCAAAGGATCAGATGTCAGATATTCCAGAGCAGGAAGAAGACAATCATGTTGGAGAACTAGTTAATCAAGAGTGTAGTACAAGTGCTCCACGGAAAAGGAGAAAGAGCAGGGCTACTTCATATAAGGAGAAGGATGAAAATGCCAATGCGCATCGCAATAGAGAAGTTGACTTCAATGTGTTTGAACTCAACATTGGGTCGGGACAGGTGTCATTTAGTAAAATGGTAGGTCTTGTGGCTAGATGTCGGGTTAGTATTCTAATTGATTCGTGGGATAAGGTTGATGAAACACTGAAAGAGTCTCTATGATTAGAAGTTAAGGTAAATCCTGAAGCGTTATAATAATTTTGTAGCAACTATATCCCTTTCTTAAAGATGCTATATATACAGAAGGCTACTAATATATACTTCTGTATTTCAGAAAGCATTCCCTGATATTGAGGGTGAGCAGACCAAGAAGGTTGTTACTACGCAATGCAATCAGGCCTGGAAAGAATTCAAGAGAATTCTGAGAGAGAATTTTGTGAAAACTGGGAAAAGCCCCATTTTGAAATACCCGTATCTTAACAAGGAAGAAGGACTGTGGAACAAATTCTGTGAGAAGGTCGACAGTGAAGACTTTCAGGTATACTTCTTTTATTAATTATTATTATTATTATTATTGTCTTTTTTTTAAATGAATTCGAACACAAATTTTCAATGACGAGATGCGCAATGATGCATTCTCATAATAATACTTAGCGTGGTGACATCAATAAGTTTTGTTGAGTTGGTAGTATTTAGTCCATTACTATACCACCACAATTTTATGCAACACTTATTGATAAAAGAGTACTATTGGGGCCAAGGGCATCTCGACTACTGTTTTTCATTCCCATTTTTCTATTCAAAACTTGTTTTGGTTATGTGAAGAGATTAAGTGAGAGAGGTAGACAGCTAGCTAGTTTGAACAAGAATCCGCCTAAGCTAGGACCTAAAGGGTATCGTGGATACGAAGAAGAGTGGATGAAGGAGAAAGAAGAAGCTATCAGAGTCTTGGATACCACATCTCTTGCTGGTCATGTATACAGGGTTCACAGTAAGCGGGTGTTTATGTACATCAGGGCTCGCTGTGGACACAATCAAGGAGGGTTGATTATATCTGAGGATATTGTTCAAACTGTGGAGGAATTGGTATGATCACCTATGTTTACTTTGAAATTTTATTACTTATTTATATCTCTGGTAAAATTCGAACATAAACTTTTTATTGGTTCAAATAGATCAAGAAGGACAAGTATTTGCATGAGTTTCCGGATCCCCAAGGAAAAGATGCCATATGGGAAGTCGTGGGAAAAGAGCACCCCGGAAGGACAAGGGCGGTGGGGCACACTATCGGCTTCACAAAGGCAATTGATGGTTACGGGAAGCAACCATGACGCAACAAAAGGAAAGAACAAATTGAGATGTTAGAAAGAAGGGTGGCTGAGTTAGAGAGGATGGATCGGGGAAGGATGGAGGTTGAAGATAGGGTAGTAGGACCGGGAGAGGAGTCATCTAGGGAGGTTGAAGATATGAGGAGGAGGAGTGTTGGGTCAGATTTTCATCCTTTTGAAGATTTATTAGTAATCAAATAATTTAACTACTATGATATGTTTTTACCACAAATATATCATTTTACATCACCTAATATATATGTGATCCATTTCATTGTAGGAACCCGCCGCATGCAGGTTGTTCGCGGAATTCGGGTTTCAAAGGAAGCTTGTTGCGAGAGGAAAGGCTCATCCTCGGGGGGACGGGCAGGTCAGGGGGTGTCTATGCCACCAGATCACCTACGGGTACAAATTGGGAAAATTAAGGATGGATTCGCGATGATGAGACTTCCTAAGCCAGCTGCTGGAATGACTTTCTTACAGGAAGCCAGTAACAGTTTCGTTCAGTGGCCACGTTCGTTTATTGAATTTTCTGAGGTACATACACATTGATTATCTTTAAGTATCGTATGTTAAATATTTCTATGACTGTCATAACAATAAACACTTTCAATTTAATTTGTTACTAGGATGGGAGAGAGTCATCCCCGGATCCTGATGTTGTCCCGAGTCCTAAAAGGCGCAGTCCGAACCCTGTACGGGATGAGGTGCCTAGTGAGGAAATTGTTGTGCCCACCAAACAAGCTCCCCTCGCGGTGCCAGAATCTGTTGCGACACCCCAACAAGCACCCCCTCGGTGCCAGAAACTATTGTGGCAGTCAAACAAGCACCACCACCATGCCCATCCGCACGTACCAACCATGTTTTAACAGCTTCTCAAACGAAAATTTTAAAGTCGAAGCCGGCGGTTGTGAAAAATGTTTGGGCTAAAGCAACCAGGTATCCAAACATGAATGTATATATCGATCCCGGAGTTTTTGTGGATGAAGTTATCGAGTTGGAGATTGTTGTTGCTGATCTTAAGGAGTTTGTGATGAATGGGGAAACCGACATCACGATCCTTTTGTTTTTCCTCCAGTAAGTATTCTTTTCTTAATAAGGGATAAGATAAGATAAGATTAAGATAACAATGATCATATCACATGTTTTCTAACTCTTTTAATATGTGTTTTAGTGCGCTTCATTTCTGTAGACAAAATTCTGCGTACCCGAACAACAAATGTGGATTTTTGAACCCCTCCGGTATTCAATTTCAACAAATAGAGAGAGCGGGGGCAATAAGTGCTGCAAACTTTATCCGTCAGTCGGTGGAATATCATACAAGGAAACAAAAGAACATTGTGTTAGCACCGTATTGGCAGGGGTACAATGTTAACTTAATTTCTAGCTAGTGTGTGTGTTTATTGTCATATACTAACAATGTATAATTCAATTTCAACAGTAAAAACTGGACATTGTTCATTTTACACCTTGAGGCAAATCAGGTTTACATACTCGACTCCATTGTACGCCCTTCCAAATCTGATGTGACAAAACATTACGGAATCGTGAAGTGTCTTAATGAGTAAGGATTCTCTCTAACATATAAAGCTAGAAATATGCACATGTTATTATTAAAACTAACACTTTGCTTCATTATAATTCTCAGTGAATGGATGCAGATGTTTTTCATGTCACCCGACTATACCTGGGTTGATTCGTGTAATCAACAAAAAGGAGGATGAGAATGTGGATACTATGTCATGTATTGGATTTTTTACTTCATGACTGACCAACAATATGATTTTCCAGCAAATGTAAGTATTATTTATGTACATTCAGTTCCTTTAAATAACTTTTATCTTTCATCATATAACATTTTCCTTTTAATTAATATGAATATATATAGGTTTCAGAATTATGGAAAAGCAAAGCTCCATTATCGCAAAGAGACCTCGATCATGTAGTGCAGAGGTGGTGTGCATGGTTCCAGGAACAAATTCTTTTATTATGAATATGTGAATACGTTATGCCTTTTACTTGAATGATTTACATATTTTTTGAATTCTTAATCTTCTTAATTATGTGCTAAAATGCTAATTATATGCTTAGATGCTTGAATATATATGATGGTTACAAAAATATTCACGGTGGGTTAGGGGTGTTTAGGTTTGCTTATTTCTAAGCACTTGTATGCTTAAAAAATAAGTAGGTGGCCCCTTACTTATTTTTAAGTGCTTATTCGTTAGGTAGTAAGTAGATAAGCAGTTTTAATAGAGGTGTTTGGATCTGCTTATCTCCTGTCAAATTAAGCAAATAAGCAGATAAGCGCTTATTTAAGCAATCCCAAACACCCCTTAGTGGGGTGGTAGAACAACATAAACATGTTCCCGGCCTATGATTCTTTCAAGATCAAAATAGCTAAGTTTACGCAACACCATTTGATAAAAGAGTACTACCGAGGGGTGAGGACATCTCGACTACTGTTTTAATATGATGAAATTATTTGAGTTAGAAATACTGCTTGAAACGAGTTTAGAAACTAGTTTAGTAAAAAAAAATCTTTTAAATAAACTCACGGTCCATTATGAGAACCGTGGTGGAACCAAAAAGTTTTTAATAAATAAATTAAAAGCGGACCACGGTTCCCACACACAGAGCCGTGGTCCGACAGTTTGGCCGCGTCATTGTTGTCCGCGGTTATGTAAGAATAACCGTGGTTCATGTGGTTATTAGACCACGAATTTCGGGTCGTGGTCCTTTTGCTGTGCAAATAGACTTCTCCCCCCTTAGCCCACCCCCCGTTTTCCGTGGTCCATATATGATTTTGACCGTGTGCCATTTGGGATTTTGTAGTAGTGTCAGGTAATCCCGAAATGACGTTTAAAACTGAAAAATACCATTTTCGGCCCCTAGATGACCCTGAATGGCCAAAAACTGCCTAGGCTCTTCAAATAGAGCCTTGATCATTACGCCGTTTTCGAGTGACCATGCGAATTTCAATCCAATCCGAGTTAATGAACTTGTCACTTATCCACGACCCTGAAAACACTTGTGCGTTTTCAAAATTTGCAAAACAAAAAGTTTAAAAAATCTCGGTTCGCAGTCAACTCGGTTCGCAACGCATCAGGTTGGTTCGCACAGCGATTCAACTCGCATCGCAGCGACTCGGTTCACGGAAACTCGGTTCACACCGCAACATCTCAGTTCGCACCGCGACCTGAGAAATTTCTGGGACGACTGCGAACTGAGTTCTGTAGAACCCAAAACTCTGAATTTTCACAAGAAACTCATTTTCATGTGTGATTTCAACATAGAAAGGGGTTCTATTGAGTTTCTATCATCCATTAACAGTATATAGCAACAAAATCAAGCTTTAATTTTAATTATAACTCCATATCTCTCAAAACACAATTTATGAAACTCAAGAATTCAAACTCACTTTTGAAGAAGATGAAAGTGATAAGATGATATGGAGAATGATGATGAAACTGATGTGAAGAATCAAATCACAAGGATGAGTTTGCTTCTTAATTTGGTTAGATTATTATTGCTTATGAATTCTCAAAGGAGAATGAAATGAGAATTTGGGATAAACTCAAAAATAAGTTGGCCTTCAAATCGACTTCCAGAATAGGTAGTGTAATTTTGTTCCCATCTTTAACCCATTGTCTGGAACCTAAAAACCATTTGGGAAAATAATATTTTATTTTACCGTCAACTAGAACAATTTAAAACAATTAATATTTTACTATTCACAATAAGTCGTTTGACTTATTTACCTAAGTTTCATGATCAAACAAATAATATTAATATTCCTAACACATTTAAATATTAATTTAAAGTTAGGAAATTACCAGACCATTAGGGAGAATGTTACAAGTACCTTCAAGGTTTGTCCCATGAGTAGCTTTTTTGCTATCATCTATACTCCCTTATAAAGGGTTTATCTCATTTCTTAATAAACTTAATTTTTCATATAAAGGGTTTATCCCAAATCTTAATAAAATTAATTTTTCAAGATGTGGAATGTCCATTATTCCCTTATTATTTATCATTGAATTCATATATATAGTAACTACTAAAACATACTTATTCCATAAATCTCTACTTATAAATCAATTACAATTGACCTTTAATCGGACTATAAATATGAAAAAATCAATTATAACATAATATGATACACTTATAAGTTATACTATGCAGTTTCGTTAACAACTGGACGTTGATTTCAGTAATATTTCATAAATATAATGTCACCATCAACAACTATCACTATCTATTTCGCTAACAATGTTATAAGTTATCGATCACTTCTATATTTTTTCCAGTTGTTACCACTACATTGTACGTGCAATTTACTAGTAGTTACAATTTATCACTCTTAAGTAAATGAATTAACTTACCTAACTAATAAATACATATATTAGAAATACATACTTGCATATGAAACTACCTAAAGGCATGGTAGGCTTTGTATGTGATCTTTAATTACAAAGAGCAATCTAAAACAGGGTGATAAGTTTGAAAGTATACTTTTAAATTAATGTCACCTTAGAGTAAAAAAAATGTCATAACTTTATAATCACAAAATTAAGAAACAACAACTCAATCAACATCATAATTAACCTATCAATCAAACACCAAACCCTAAATTTATTGAAGTTAAATTTATGACATCAAAGTTAGGACCAAACCCTAAATCTTCAACAACATTGAAAAAAGTTTCTTAGTAAATCAAAACCGATAAAAGTTTCTTCATCAATCATAATCGACGAAAATGTCTTAACCAATCAAAAATCTACAAAATCAACGATAACATAGATAACTTACGGGTAGATGATATATATCATTCGCGGTTGAAGAATCGAAATCTTTCCTTCTTGATCATCTCTATGCAATAATCAATTCTTGAAATGCTATGAGAGTGAATAATATGTATTTTGTTTGGATTTTGAATTAAATTTTGGAAGATGAGAGCTGATGTTGGTGTTTTGATTCAGTATTTGTTTTGCTTGTGCGTTATAATAGTTATATATATTTATACTTATTCAAAGATAAAATACGTATACTAATAACATGCAAATTTTTTATTTTGAGATTAATAAATAACTCAAACTAATTAGATCAATGGATTAGGGGGTGTTTGTCCTGGCGTTATAAGGAGACTTTTTAGCTTTTGCGTTATGATACAGCTAAAAAACTCTTTTAGAGATGTTGAATGAGCTTTTGTGATGAAACTTTTTACAATTTAAAGAGTGGAAAAACTAAAAAGCTAAAAGTCCCAAATTCATTAGATTACATAGAAGCTAAAAAGCTTAAGTCAAGTCAAACACCCTAAGATAAAAGGGTTAATGAATTAGATTAGATGGTTATAAAAGATTAGTCCTTTAAAACCTAAACTAACTCTTATATAATAAGTAAAAGAGAAAAGAGATGCTCCGTACAAAATACATAAAAAGTCAATATCATCAACACGCCAAATACCATAAATCGAAACCGTGCCCCTGCGTAATCTGTTCTTCTTGTTGATTCTCGTCATCCGATTTCAGTTAGAAAGGTTTAGAACTTCAATAATTTATCATGGCCGATTACTGGAAATATGCTGCCGCTGATAATAGACAACATCAGCAGCAACAACAACAACAGCAACATCAACATCAACAGCAGCAGCAACAACAACTTCATTCACTTATCGGAAAACGACCCCGCACCGATTACGGTTACACACTCTATCTTTTCCCCATTTTATTGTCGATATTTTCTTATGTGTTGTTGCTTTTATTTGAGTTTCATGAAAAGTTAGGGTTTTTTTTTTTCTTTTTCTATTTTTGAGCATTATGAAAAGGATAAATTTTTAATTCTTTTAAACTTTGGATTCATAATATGCTTATAGATAGTACCTTACTGCATTACTTGGGGCAGAGATAAAAACCTCTAGCTGTTAGATTATATGTAAATGTTGAATTCTGAAAGTCAGAATTGGATGTGGTAAATAAGTTAATGACTTTTGAGAGTTATGCTTGAAAACTTTAGTGAATCCCACTACTTGAAGCGAAATTAGTCTACGGGACCTCAGAAAATACATGACATGGAATGCTGTATTTGGGTTGATCATTGTAGTATGGTGATTACTTTCGGTTTTGAAGAGAGGGAGGACACGGATACATGTTTGTTAGTTTTATTAGTTCCAATCAAAAGAATAGGCCACTTAATAAGGCTTTCGTTTTATGATCTGTTTAACCTACCCAGGTGTGCAGTTAGCTGTTTAGAGCTTGAACAAGGTTTAAAATGCTATAGAAAGAAGGACCAATATCTGTAGCGTTGTTGAATGTCATGATTACATGTGTGCTTATGGGGATAGGGTATCTGAATCTTGACATATTTCTGCATGTGAATCTCTGCATGGAAATCAATGCTGAAAAATGATCTGATTGATCGCTAGTTATTTGTTTGCACCCTTGGCTATACTTCCTTCGATTTCATGTATAGATTAGAGTCTGCTTTTTGTTACAAAGTGAAGGAGTAGTCACTGAAAAACTCTTTCTTTATCGGATTCAAGTGCATTGGATGCTTAGAATCATATCATTATATAGCGTGCTTGGTTTGAGAGGAAGAGCAAGGATTCTGAGTATAGGTTGGTACCTAGATGTTAACTAGCGTCTTCCTAAAGGAAATGATTCTTGCATCACTTTCAAAATAGAGATATAATATGCACAAACGCAGGAAGTACCTAAACCAAAAATTTGGCAAAAAGAAGTTCCTGTGTACCTATAAAGAATCAAACTGGATGGGAATAGTTTAAGTAAAGGCTTCTAGACACAGGTTTCCTCTTAAACTCACATTGATTAATTCAGATTTTTGAGAAAGAAGCAAAAATGTGTAGATTTTGATTAAGAATAACCTCGTCCTCAATAAACAGTAAATAACCAAAGATTGGGAGTTTTAGTTAATAATATTCACCGGGAAGGAATTTTCTTTATAGTTGCATGTGCTACAATAGACAAGGAGAGGAAAATAATTAACTTTAAAGGATAAAGAATAAAAGACTAGTACTAGTACTAGCAGATTGTTGATTGAGTTAATTAGTTTTTTCAGTTACTCCTTAAATAAGAGCATCGATTCATAACCGAAGTGTCAGTTAATCATGCAAGAAAACCGATCGGTCTCGGTTAAAATGGGTCGGTCAATCGATTTTTATGCAAGTTCCGGGTCGGTTAGGTGGTTAACCATCGGTTTTCAAGGGAGAAAAAAGGGCAGATCCAGATCACTGTTTTCCGTCGACCACCGAGTGGATCCCTCGAACATAGTCGTAGATATACCGTCCATCCAAAATCCAACATTACAGATACGCATTTTGTAACTTTATAACCAATGAGCGGCTTAAATTTATCATTATCATATACTGGCTAGGGTTTTGATGACGAAAAAAAGATGGAAAAAATGAAAATGAAGAAGAAGGTGAAAAGAAACCGTCGGATTTTTTGTTATTTTGGATAGAGAAGTATCATTTTCAAAAAGAGTGATAAATGAATGAGTGGTGGAAACAGATGGACTACGTGGTCAAGTTTTAGACCACCACATGATATTAGTACTTCATCGATAATAGCATTAAAATATATTAGAAAGTCTTTGAATAATATTACAATGGGGCGGGTCAGTTTATATGGCTCGGTTATCTCCATGAAACCGAAACCGAACCAACTATGTCGGTTAATCAGAAAACTTAAAACCGAACCTGCGGTTAATGAGCTGTTCGGTTATTTTGGGTCGGTTATATCGGTTAAAATGGTTATGAGTCGGTTAATCGGTTTTGTTGCTCACCCCTATTGTAAAGAATATGCTAGATCTTTGTAGCAGTTGCCACATTTTTTGCAAGCTAGTTAGTCATATGTATGAATACAAATGAAGGTTATTTATGCAGGTTATGCTCCCTCTAAAGTGGTGTACCTTAAAATTTATCATATTAATAGAATTTATTGTCATAAATAGTTCAACTTCATGGAAATTAGGATGAAGTTGGGGTATTCCTGGACTATTCATACATATAAAGTTTCCTCGCGTAATGGAACCTAACATTTTATGTAGTCACCAAAGGGCCTTTGGCCTAGTGGTATGTAAGAAGCCCATTTACCAAGATGTTGTGGGTTCAAGTCTCCTTAGGAGACAATTTGTATATGTGTGTTGACATATTATGTAAGGTAGGATGTTGGTTTGTCGTTCTGTAATAGAATTTTATGTAGTTAAGTTGTAATTACTTATACATCTTTGTAATTTGTTGGAATGGTCTGTTGTGTTGCATATCTCCTGGTTCGATTTACAAAATGTTATTCTTTTTGGATTTTATTCACATCATAGATCTTCCTGCTGGTCGTGAATTGCCTAGCTATTATCCTCGTGAGGAAGAGAGAGGAGCCCACCTGGTAGTTAAAGATTCTGATACCATCGGTGCATCTTATGATCGTTATTTGCGTGGCACGGTATGTCTATATGCAGTGCTAAGTGTGTCATCTTGATAGTTACATATAACTGGTTCTTACATGCTAATCTATCATACCAGCAAGTTTCTCCATATGGTAGCCTCGAGTCTGCTAGACCCATGAGCACAGGACTTGGTGGTCTTCTTCTTGAAGATCCCCGTCTGATGAGTATGGGCCTGATGGGTGTGGATTCTGCATTAGCACTAACAAAAGGCCGGGATGCAGGATTAATAGGTGTGAGGCCCGAGATTGCTTTGCCACCTGATGCTAGCAATACACTCTATGTAGAGGGTTTACCTTCAAATTGTTCACGGAGAGAAGTGGCTCGTATCCTTTTCCATCTGTCTTTGATCTTAAGCTCCTACATTTTTTATAAATGTGTTCCCATGCTAGCATATATATGTGTGTGCGTGCGTATTAAAAATTTGGTTTGTTCCTTCACCTTAATTTGGTAGATATCTTCCGTCCTTTTGTGGGCTACAAAGAAGTCCGGCTTGTGACCAAGGAATCCAGACATGTAAGAGTAAATCTTTTGCATTATGCATTTGCTCATTGATTATACTCCTTACATCCCTATAAAAGTTTGCACTTTTTTACCAATGTCCTACAATTTACTTATTTGGCCTTCATGTGGAGTGAAATATATATTTGGCCATATACAGGATCATCACAAATATAATTGATGGATCTACAACTTTTTAGTTTCAGCATGGTCATTAATGCTAGAGCTTCTTGCTCCATTTACTCATATCCAACAATTTCTGTTAGATTTACATGTAATGTAGTATGCTAAGATTTCTATTTCGGGTTTTACAGTCTAGTGGGGATCCACTGGTACTCTGTTTTGTTGATTTTGAGAGTCCAGCTGAGGCAGCTACAGCTAAAGATGCATTACAAGGTACATCCTTGTTTTTCATAACTGCAATTATAAGCTCTTGTTATCTGTACAAATTATTGCCATTATGTTTAGAAAGTGCATTCTACGCCGTCATTGCTAATGGTCCTTCCTTTGATTCTGTATCTGACCTTGACTTGACTCCACCCCTGCGATTTACTAATTAACGTTGGCATCTGAAATTTTCTTCAATGTTCTTCTCAAAGTGAATAAGTTATTATTAACCTGAACCACGCCCGTTTGCCTCCATAAAGTTGGCTTTAACCAAGCTCCCCAACTTGCTCAGTGGTTGGCGGTATTAACTAGTGAATTCTAATTGTGGAGTCCCCTAAAAATGTGAGGATCCTAGATTAAACGGTATACCTTATACTGCTCATACATCATCACAAGTTTGTCTTAGCAAGCCACCAAACCGGAGATGCAACTATGTAGTAATCATACAAAAAACGAGATACTGCAAGCAGCTATATAGAAATGCTCAAAAGCATATTAACTGTTTGTTCGTAAAATATACTCGTAGGCCTAGGAACGGGTCTAGTCTACTGTTACAGTAGACATTTATTCTTTTGGTTAGGAAAATACGATTATGAACATACACGGGGTTCTGTTTTTCCTCCCTTTCTGTCCCAGTGTGTCCGCGAAGCGTAAGGCATGTGTGGTTTACACATTCCAGAGGAGTTGGAATTTGAGATCTCATTCCAAGACATGTTGTTGGAATGGAAGGTAGACTTGAATAATAAAAGTATTTTTAAAATCCACGATGGATTGTATCATTCTTTTGCAAACCCTGGGAATCTTTTATGAGATTTTGGAATGTTATGTTTCTGTACAAAAACACCCTTCTAAACAGTCGATCTGCATCTGCTTCTTTTTATAGTTTTTGGCTTGTTGCTGCAAGGTTCATTTTGCTGCTTTGGCTACACACGTACTTACTTACATAATTACTTTCTAATATCAAATTCATATTCAAAATCCAATTCCAAATACATATTTACAGACCAAACTGTAAATTATAAAAGGAGTGAAATCGAATTACATTCGTTTCCTTGTCGATCAAATGCATTCAGCCAAGTATTCCCTTGACATATCCCATTACTTCCAATAACATTATGCTAACCAAAAACTCACTAATAAATTTCGGAGGTGTGATGTATCAGTTCCAAGTTGCAGCTTTCTCACTTTAAAGAAATGGAATCCAATCTACTACAGCTTTCTTACTTATAATCAATTTTTTTCAAAATCTATACCTATTAGGTATACTTAGAATCACTTTAAGCGTATCATTTATCTGCAAACATGATTTTGAAAGCATATATGTGATGACAAAGCACATTACCTTTTTGCTCGCTAGAAAGACTTAATTGAGCAAACCTCTGAATTGACTTAACTATCTGGTTTGTCTCATGGCCAAGCATTTTAAAGGTTGATACCGATATGATATCCTTACCCCGAGTCTTGCGTATTCACTCCCGTTCATTCAAAAACGGCTACGCTAATCTTCATGATTAGAAAGTGCGATTAGTTATTCGGAGTGAAATAGTCAAACTCGATTTTGCAGGTTATAAGTTCGACGAGCATGACCGTGACTCGGTCACCTTAAGAATGCAATTTGCTCGCCATCCTGGTGCGAGGACTGGTGGCGCAGCAAGGTCAGGTGGAGGGGCTCGTGGAAGACGTTGAATATGCAGCTTTACAGGTGAAATAAAGCTATATATCCATGCGCTCAAAACATTTGCTATAAACGTCACATATACTAAAAGTCAGTATTAAATCGCACTAAATTAATGCGCACCGCTTCTATGTAGGATCTTTGCGTTTCAAAAAAAATTCCAAATCGGGTGGGTTACAACGTTGCTGAGTTCCAGTTTCTTTAGGACCAAACGAATCGAGTGAGTTGCGATTTGCGAACGATGGTTGCAAACATTCGAAGCTTTGTTATATGCAACTAAATTCCGTTTCATGCCCGAGGGCAATGTTTGATTATATTTTCTTTACATTGAAGGTTTGTGCATTTTATATTAGGATATTATGCGTGAACTTGTGATTTTACATATTAATTATGCGACTAGTGATCTTGGGAATCCGTAGTCTGTTTTTCATTTTTTTTTGGAGTTTAACTTGTGTTCAGTTGGTGTTTTGATTATATCGTGAGGCTTAGCCGCTTAGGTTGGTGCATCGATGTCTTTACTACATACTAGAATCAGCAATGCTGATTGAAGTTATGTAAAGTAGGTCGATCTTGGTAACTTCTACTTTTGAGTCCATTTGGGTCACACTAAGAAATTAAAACAGGTCCAGTGCGCCAATTCAGTCACTGTTATATTGGGTCCAACGAGTTATTTGAGAAGTCTCAAATCACGTATAGGACAATGAAATTTAATATGAAAGCAAGCACACATTTTGTCACTTCTACTTGTCATTCATCACTTTTGTCCTTATTCTCAATCATCTCTCCTTATCATTTCTTAAGAGATGTCACTTCCTCTTCCCTCAAATCTGATATCTTTGTTGGAATTCCCAAATATTCTGTTTTCAGGCCTTGTTTAATCTAATTCTTATTCCTTATAACTGTTGAACAGATAAATTTGGGTCATACCTAGTTTTCAGGGCTTGTTTTATTTGTGTTTCTCTTGCAAATGAGAACAGATAAATCTAGGTAATTTTTTTTACCTAGTAATGATAAGCTTAATAGTCTGTGCCTGTCCTTATTTTGCGTTCACATATACAAGGTAAGTGACTATAAGCAATTTGTGAAGTAGTTTTCTTGACGATTCAACTTGGAGTCAATTTGCCGGAAAATGCAGATTCTGCCAGTGAAACTAGATCTAAGTAACTTGTGAATTTTGTGTTGGATTCTTACTGTCATTTGGCCAATCCTGTTGGTGTTTGAGTATGTTTTGATCATTTACAACTAGCAACTCTGTGCTGAAGTACAAATGTGTCGAGTTAGTTGAAGCTGTTCAAACTATGGCCATATACTTATAGTTAGTTGCTAAGTGAAAGGTTATTCGGGTCCGTTTTGTGTTAGTCAGGTAAAAACAGGAACCTTTGGGAGTCCTTACTGCTCCTAATGGGGTCTCTAGTGTTTTACCTTATCATATGTAGTTTCTAGTTTTTGTCTAATATATTGATATAGTGCTACAATCTACTTAAGTAATAAATTATAGTTTTATAATCAATTTAGCTTATTTGCTGTTTTAAAACTCAAGTTTTTTGATCATTTTTGTAAAGGTGGGCTGGCCCGACCACTCCATGACCTGTTTTAAACCTTTTCCTCTATGACCTGTTTACACAACTGACCAGACTCGCTCATGAAGCCATTACTGTATGTTGCTTCTATAGTCCATAGATAGGTGGAGTGACCATGACCCTTATTCTACACCAAATCTCTACACGCCTTTATTCATTAGCTTAGTGGTTTAATGAAGGAAGTTACCAAAATACCCCTACTAACAACCAAAGAGACTAAAAATCTAATTAAGATTATAAAATTTCTATTTTCTCTATAAGAGTTATGGAAAGTCAAACGAATGATATTTGAAAAGTATTATGTACTAAAAAAACATAATTAATTGAATTTGGTTGCCTATTTTTACGCTATCATTTTATTTAAAATGAACTCTACTTTTAACGTTTAGATTTCTTTAGTTTGATGTAATTATTCTATTGTTATCTTTTTCAACGTTATTAATCAACAATTAAGTAATAAAACATGTTTTATTACCACTAACTAGAATTGTCATAGACAAAATTCTATGAGTAGTGTAAACAAATAAACATTCGAATCGAATATTGACTATTCAACCCGCCGTTATACGCGGGCAGATTTCTTGTTTTAGATATATGTATGCCATATAGGCTTGGTTGCAAATGAAAAGAAAAGCTTCAATGATGCCGTAAAACCTGTGGTGCTTAGGATTTGTGAGGTTCTGGGTTGCGTAGTTTGTGGTGTAAGGTAGCTTTACTACTTGATCCATGCTCACTGTTAGGATCCATGTTTAGTCCCATCTTGAAATAAACTGCTACTGGTCTGATGGATATGGAGTTGACATTTGTTAAATATTCGATATATGGAGCATTTTGCTGTACATAGTTTTGCTATAACCTAGGGACTTTATTACTGCCGTATGTTGATTCCTGAAGACGGCTCCTGAAACAAAACCACACTGAATGCACATTTTTTGATTTGGTATGACGGTATCTGTTGACCTGGCTTGTCATCTTTCTCAATGTTCTACGCTCCTGCTTGCGTCTGAATAGATTGCTACTGAATACAGTGAATAGATCAACACAAGTTTTGAGAGAGAGGAATTTATACGTAATTTTGGTACTGTTAGTTTAGTCATTAGTTGTCAGTCGAAACTTGAAATAAAGGAGACTAGACTCGTATGTAGCTAGTTATGTAGCATGAACTAAATGTTGATGCCTAGCCGACCGTTTAAGCCAACCGCACCATCTACTTGGATCACTGCGATACCACCCACTTGAATAATGATACAAATTTCATATTCTTCTAATCTGTAAGTGTTAAAATCATTTACACTTATGAAGAGCTAAATGACCCCAGTTGAATGGTTAGACAAATTCAGCAACTCAATCAACCAAACCAATTAGCAGTTGCATTCTCTATATCATTGGTTCCCCCTTTTATGTTGAAATTTTATATGGTTTTGTTTGCATGTTTCAACTATGAACGAGGGTCATCCTAAGAATGTTTTGCTTTATCAACCATATAATTAGAATGAGATGCTATGCAAGTAGTCATATATAATATGGATGATTTTTCTCACTCAGGTTACTCCGAGTCTTTGACTTGGATGTAGGCTGCATAATCTGGGTATGCCTGTGAGCATTTACGATTCTTTTTCTACCCTCCTCAAAATGTTTTCTGAGGGTCGTTCGAACTTGTGACATCTTTTGAGGATATCTGGACGACTTGCCTCATACCACTAGACACTAGTCATATCACTAGTCAGCAGGTACTTAACTGCTACTAGTTACACTACTTGAAAAGAAATGTTATGAAACTTGGTTATAATCTACTTTATAACCAAATTGATTTGATATTAGTAGTTTACAAGACCCGTAAAGTTTACAAAGTCCATACCTGGATCCAAACACCGAGGCAGCTCGAAAACTGAAAAAACTGCAAACATAATCACAATCATAAACTTAAAACGCAAAAGAAACATACAAGAGTGATATTGGTTCGGCTCATCCGTTTTCTTAAAAAAGCAAGCTGAGGAGCCACACGAATATCATGCCTGTTTGTTTCTTTGTTATCTGGCTTCTTTGCCAATTAGAAACATGGTGATTTAGAGAAGTGGTCCTTCCTCCCCTTTATATAGTTGGCTTCTTTTGGGTTTGGTTGATAAAACTTTAGATTATAAATTATAATATTAATAAAGAAACTACACATGAATAATGTCATTAGAAAACATACAATAGCTTCTTCCATGTTATAATAAGTTTGGCTACCATATAATTATCTAGAAGCACATGATTTAAAAAATATCATAGCTAGATATTGTTAGGTAACTTGCAAGATTTACATTAATATAACTATTGCATTTATTTGTGGATACAAGTTTTCATTGGTAGAATTATATTCTAAGAAGCACAGCCACATTAGCAGGTTTTTGAAATATTTGTCTTGTTATGTGGAAATGGTCATCTGTTTTCTTGATTTTCCTCATTAAAATTTATAATATTTGTGTAGATATCCTATCAAATGGGACTCACAGATTCCTTCATTGATCCTTTTTGTATGTGTTTGTATATACTATATATCATATGTTATAAAATATATATAAACTAAAGACTAATGTGTATTCTATTACCACAAGCAACACGTTATATGCCTTACCTAAGATGCTTTAAGAGATTAGAGAACAAAAAGGTCTTATTAGTTTGTTTGCTTTCTCTTTTAGACGGTAATCGCGATAGCGAAAGGAAAAATAGAAAAAAAAGTCTTCTCGATTTTTTATTTGTTTATAGCATTTGTTTTAATAAGGTATTAGTTGTGTATACCATTAGTCACGTCTTTTAGCTCTTTTCAATCATAGTTGCATTTTCACCTTTTACATGTATACGTGATCTTCCGGTCATCAATACCGCTGTTAACAAGTGTGACCCATATGAACATCTGCTATTAAACAAACAAAATACGATGAACATCCAGAGCGTTACCTTCGATGTACCTTCAAGCTTATATTATGTGTTATAACCTGGGTGTATTTAGTGAATCTAACTTTAGAGGATAGATCATCACCACATTATTTAATTGTACCTTTTTGTAGATGTAACTTTCATGGATTAACAAATAACAACTAATATGCGAAAGGATATTAATATAACAAACTTGGAAGATGAAATTTAGTATCATATTACAGAATTCGTACATGACCCATCACCCATTTTGTTGTCATATGAGAGATTATAGGTAAGAATGATTAATATAATCCAATTGGGTTGCTTAATTTTTATGACCTTTTCCAACTAGCTACGCCATCGATCACATTACCTAGCTTACCTATGTATATAGTTATGTATATATACTTATATTATATGTATAGATCAAACATCAAACATCAATCATATACACGTAAACACACGTTCACGGCAATATAAGAAGAAAAACAATGTCTGAAAATCTAACTGTAGAGAAAAAAAACACTATCTGTGTTTTCATTGGATCAACATGCATAGCTTGACATCACTTCAATTTTTTTAATATTTTTGGCAACGTGTATGTGTACATTGATATTGTACATAACATGCAGTTTGCAGCATGAGCCGTATGTTAACATCTTATCCCTCAGAGCAGTTTGCAGCCGACGGCCATCCGTTAAATTGACTACCGTCGGTTGCCGCCGTCAGTTGTGAGCGTCGGAACAGTTTGACCAAATTTAATAAATAGTCTGTTTTTTAAAATTTACATTACAAATTAAAAAAGGGTTATTAGATAAATGGACTTTTAATTAATGGGTTTTTTATGATAAATAGGCCACATCCATAATGGATTTCTTTTATGATAAATGGGATTTTAATTTATGGGTTTTTGTTCTAGTTATTTTAATGTTTTCTTTTAAATTAATGTAATACTTTATTGTAATTTTTCTAATTTTAATAAAATTGTTTTTTTTATTTTGTGTTTTAAATAAATAAAGTAAATAATGTTTGGGATTCAGAAAAAAAATGAGTAATGTTTACTGTTGACAGTGTTGTGTCAGTTTTGAGAAATGCTAACGTGATGTTGTGTCACAAACTGACGTGTCAATTAGTGTCACTGTGGGAGTTGTCTCATAAGTTGATATTATACATTTAATTTAACTCAATTTTCTCATAAACCTACCTATATAGATCCGATTTTGGCAAAATTATCTATTGAAAAAGTAGAAGTTTTTATGATGGAAATTACTAAAATATGGGTGTATCAATTAACCGTAGACTGAAGTGACCGAACCTTTGAAACTAGTACAAAGTGTATTCAAAATAATTAGTAATAGACTAGTAGATAACCCGCACTATGTAGCGACATCTTATAGGATATGAGTATAAGTTAGCAACATCTACACAGAATATAAGTTAGCGACATCTTAAACAATTATGTTCTAGACATCATGGATCGTATTTTTGAAAAGCTCCACCAACTGACCAACATCTACACTAGAAAGAATGTTACGATTTATGAAAATAGGCTTATCTTACACCTATAAAATACGATGAATATCCACTATTTTTATGCATAATAGAATTTGGTTATTTATGAATTTGTAAGGTAGAAAGAGCAGTTGAATTTATGTTTAGCATGTTTTAATAGTTATAATCATCTTGTCATGTTTGGTTTTATGTAAGATCATTAATAATTACCAAGTATTATTTTTAGAATTAATGTTGTTGTTAGCATCCATATTTAGAGTTGTGTATTTGTGAGTTATATACTGCGCATATATAGAATTTTAAGTATTTAAGAAAGGGAAACTCATATGCTTGTGTAAATGTAGATATTTAGAAAGGGGAAAAATATTAAAAATAGAAGTTGTAAAATGGAACGGTGAACCATAACATGTTTTTGTAAGTCGAGTTTCACAAAGGACTTGATTTCGCATGATAATATGACGTGACCAGCGACCAAAGGCAAAAACAGGGATTTGGGAGTGCAATTTCTAAAGGATAATGTTGATCATTTTGAGATTAAGGTTTAAGTGAACGTTAATAAGTTTTAGATATTATTAATTTCCAATGATTTATCATTCCCATTGTTAATATGATAACAAGCCAAAAGTTGATATAGGAATGGGGTAGCATGGAGATCAAACAAGATCCTAGATAAAGCCACCACCACAAACTCAGATTGTGGGTTGAAACCAAAATATCCACAAATATGCTACATGCCATGCCCCACCATCAATTCACATCTCAACTGCAGTTATCATCTTTAATAATAACTACTCAACTGCAGATTATATACAAAACATAAATAAATAGGAAAAAGATTATAAATAAAACACATTCATATTTCATCAGATATACCACCCTGTTTTTAGATGATGGTTGCTCTCACTTCAGTTACTCCACACTCGTCTTCTTCATACTTGCAATCAAAGCTTTATGCTGCTCCATTTACATCGTATTCAAATTGTGTAAATGACAACAGCACCTGTTGCATTGCAACCAACTTACATATGTCTTCTACAAGGAAACGGTCTATCTCCACGTTCACAATCAGAAGTGCAGCAACCAAAACTGCGAAAACACCTGGTAATTACTTACTGTTATTATTATTCTCTTGTTTAGGGATACACCGTATGGAATAATAAGTATTTCTTCTTTTCGGTTGTTTAGCTGAAGAAGAGTGGAAGACAAAGAGGGAGCTCCTGCTACAAAAAAGGGTATTCATTTCCATGATAAAGTATATTATCTTACACAACTATTCCTTTCTACCAAAGAGGGCAATCGAATCCAACTACTATATTGACATGTGATCCAAAATTGTTTAAAGATATTAGTTGTGGAGGTGGTAAGATGGGCACGTTCGGACGGGTTGGTTAACGGGTCAAAGCAGGTTTGGTTGTCGCACTTAAGACTTTAGTACGGGTCAAAATGGGCCGGGTCACCCCAAGATATTTTGTTTATCTTTTCAATAGATAACTAATGCATTAATGATATTATTACAAGTGTAAAATCACTAAAACTGTAATTTAAAACTTTGAACAAAAGAATATAAGATGTATACTTTATACATAGATTTTTGATAATAATCTGCTATATTCATTCCCCTTTCATCTAGATGTTCTATATTTGATCAACTGGATTCCTAATGAGATAAACGCACCCATAATTTATCCATTCATAAGTAAATAGGTCAAGAATACCACCCCTAAATAGTTGTCAATTCCTTGTTGAGCAATCATGTTTTATTGAATCCATGTTTCAAGCATAACTATGATATTAATCAGACATGCTAAGGAACTAAACAAATAATGTACACTACAGGTTCGAAGTGTGGATGTAAAGGAAGCATTACGACTTCAACAACAAAATAACTTTGTGATTCTTGATGTGAGACCAGAAGCAGAGTTTAAAGAGGTTAAGCATATGCTATATTCCTCCAAGATCAAAAATTCTATTTTAGCAACAAAGCTTTAAAATGTCATAGCTATGTGGATTGTGATTGGGTTGTGAATGCAGGCTCATCCCCCAGGTGCGATCAATGTACAAATATACAGGCTTATAAAGGAGTGGACAGCATGGGACATTGCTAGACGAGTTGCGTTTGCATTTTTTGGTATCTTTTCCGGAACAGAAGAGAATCCTGAATTTTTGCAAAGTATGATGTGTTAATCGAAGCAAATTCTGTCAATATTCATTTGTAGGATACATTGTTCATAATATAATTTCATATGCAACAGGTATTGAATCAAAGTTAGATAAAAACTCAAAGATTATAGTAGCTTGTGCATCTGGAGGTACAATGAAACCTACCCAAAATCTTCCTGAAGGCCAACAATCAAGGTTTTGTAGTGCTTTCACAACAGTAATAGATTAAAAATAATAGAAAAGAAATAAACACATATGGTAATTATCTTGTTAACTTCTGCAGGTCACTTATAGCTGCCTACTTGCTAGTGCTGAATGGTTATGATAATGTTTTCCATTTGGAGGGAGGACTGTATCAATGGTTCAAAGAAGACCTGCCTATAGAATCAGAAGAATGAAATTTTGAGCTACAAAGAGTTTCTTGTGATTTGCAGGCCTAACTAGTTAACAATTATGATTCTGTAGCATTATTATTATCTTCTCCATCAGGTGTTCATCCTTCTGCGTTGTTTAATTCTACAGAGCTTCTTTTGGCTAACACACACGATTTTGGTGGACAAAGTACCACAAATCAAAGCTCTCCAATAATTGGTTTGACTAGATGTGGTTTATTAATTTATAGAATCCTTAATCTGCATCTCATCTTAAGGCAACAGACAAATCCACCTCAAATAAACCTCAGTACTAGTTGGACTAACTTTTGAATAATATAATGGTTAGCCGGAAAATGATTTAAGGAAATATGAAGCTCAATAACTTGGTTACTTAAAGGTGTTTTATCAACATATTTCATTTATCTACCAAGTGGTATCCAAATTTACCAAAGTATACACACTACGAAATGTTCAACCAATGTTTGACTATTTACCCATATCTATGCCTTTCCCTTGCACTTATCACCGGGACCAAAGCCCATAATACCTTGAATACACACCAAACGCACATATATAAGCACATACACCACTATAGGACCTCTTTGCATGATATTACTTCAATACATTTACACCTATTTTCCCGCTAATCGAAACACGTGCATGAATACATCATCATAAATAGTATACGACCTCCATACATATTATCACTAGCATCCTTTTTGAATGTAACTAGAATATACACGCATTGCCAAAATTTAGAGTTATTACCTTAACTTCTTGAAGAGCCCTAGCCTGCTCCTCTTGGCATTGTTACAAAGCTTCCTACTTTCAATTGACCCAAGGTTTTTCCCATATGTTGAATAATTCAGCAATGCAACTCCTTCTCACTACAGTTATATTTCCTCCCTCTCTCACAGCCAGACTCGAATTAGAGGACATATGGAATTACAAGATTTTATACTTGGGTTGGTAAAACCTCCCTATCACTCTCATGACAACACCTGCTCCAAAGTATATAAACTAGAACATATTCCGTACACACTCACATTTATTCCTACCTGTATCAAATATAATCCCATAATAACTACCATGGAGATTCATCCCAACACTTGCCGTTTAATTTTTTTTTCCAATCAAACCTTTTCTTGTTAATACTGAAACATCAACTTTGGGGTGTTGTGTATGTTGAACTCGGAACTGATCATGAAGAGGTAAATCCATGTTTAACCCTCTTCACAGATTGAAAAATAGCTGAAAAAGTAAAGCGTCCATTAATGAGTTTCAGATTTCCAAGCCTCAGTATGCATTATCATTAGAGGGAAAAAATATTGGAAATGCACCCCAATAACTAATTTATAGCCTAAAAAAATTGATTTTTCTATATCAACCACTGTCCCATTCCTTCATTAGTGATACTTCTAGGTGATCAGTTTGAATCGAGACAGTAACAAGATCATTTAAATTTTTAGATAGTAAGATGAAGATCTTTTGAAGCATCTGTAAGTATTCAAGAAGGCGTAGCTGATATACCTTGCAAAATACTTTAATATCCAGATTAGATGGTTCTCAACAAATGGCTGGGACCTTTCTTGCTTAAGCCAATAAAGAAGCTCTTGCCATGGCCAGGGCACCCTCATAAGTCTTGTTTCCACCTATAAACCCACTCGCGTGCACAAAAACACAACCAGATATTCCTGCCACTTGAGAAAGATGATCATCTGTCAAACCCCTCCAATGCGATGGTAGAGGCTTTCTGCTTTCAAATTTATCTGGTGATACTGCTACTGCCTGTATTCGCCACTTATTGTTCCTGTCATCCTACATAATATGAAGAAAAAGAGCCAAATATCTTTATGTCTATTAGTGTATAAATTTTGAAAATCTGAAGTGTGTTAAGCACCTGATAAATGACATATTTCAAGACGGGGTCAATCTTCATTTCCCCCTCAAGGTCAAATATGTGAAGCTTCCACTGTCAAATAATGAGATATATAAGTGCATTCTTTTTGCATAAGAATTATGTTGATGCGCAAATGACAACAATGTATTTATATATAAACTTATTTACTTACAGGGCAAGATCTGGTTAGTAACATGATTTCACCACTAGAATCAATATCTTTTCTTGCTGCGAGACATTCCATAACAACAGATCTTGCTGGCAACCATGATTTTGCATGAAAGTAGAGAGACTGATGCATAAGTAGGACAAACAGTCACACTCATTGCTCAATATCAAGCAGTACTTATGAAAGAATCTACTCACATCTATAAATTCACTGCCAGCTAGTGTCATTGCTTGTTGAAATGCCTGATCTTCTTTCTCAGGTGATTGATCAGCATCATACCAATTCATATTCAGTCTCGATATCCGGGAGGAAAGCGTTGTATTGTTAACATACTTGGGAGGCAGATCTATCTCATATTGGTTGATTCCATTATCAAGCGCATCAACTGCCTAATACAATGTACAGTCTTTCAGCAAGCAAATGCTATCAATAGTGAAACCACTACAAGATTATGAAAAACATCACATAAATTTTCAAACTACCTCCACAAAATTCCTGTAAACAGCCAAAAACAAGGTACGCACATCAGGATGGTTCTCATCCAGCTTAAGCGTGTTTGCAATTACCTCAACTCCATAATGCTACAGGAAACAACTTGCTCATCAGAAACTCAATTCGCTGCAATGAAGTTTACGGAAATGGAAATTAAAAAAACTACTATCACCTTATACACAAGGCCAGCACTACTTAATTTAGTCGTGAATCCATTCCCAAGTATTTCATCGAATCCTTTCTGATGATGATCAAACCGATCTCTGCTAGGATCATACACTCCCCCAACATCAAGCACCGCATCATACGTATCCAAAACCTATTCCAACCACATTTCCCCGATATCACTGTCCAACTCAAATTTTCAAATACTCCAATAACAAGCGTTAATTACACCAAAATGTAACACACTTCCACTCATTCGGTTCCATGATATAGTGATATACAACTGACTTTCTTGTTGCATTCAATTAACATATAATCATAGTGAAATTGTATAATATACATACAAATATGAAAAAATATGGAAGCATGTGAGTTAACATTTTGGTGTAATTAGCCCTAATTAATGCTGGCAAATTCTGCCAATTTGCTCCACATCTGGGTAATTCTGGGCATAATGACATAAAGTTTGGGTTCTTATGGAGCGGACAAATTTTGGGAATGGGCTTAATTGGGTAAAACTCAAATCATGAATGGGTTTAAATGGGTGGCCATCATGTTATATTTTTTATATTATATAGTTAAAAATGTTAACTTATTTTGGAAAATATATATATTTTAGTAAATTAGAATATTTTTTTATGAAATTTTCAAATAGCCCGTTATGACCCGAGCTCGTTTAGACCCGCACCCGATTAGACCCAAGCCGGTTTATACCGTGCCCGTTTTGACCCGTAACCCATACCCGCCCAACCAGCCCATTTTGCCAGCTCTAGCCCTAATAATAAACTACAGTACAGAGTAGAGACATAACACATGTATGCTGTGTGCACATATCATATATAGATAGATATAGATATGGTCATATGGATAAGAGTACCTGGAGGTTTCTGGTACGGATGATCTGAGCTCCGTGAAATTTTGAAGTGCGAGTAATCATGAAGCATCCTAGGGCTTCGTCGCAGTGAAATGTGCCGTTATGAGTTCCGATTCGTTTTTGTAGTGAAGAAGAAGCAACAGTGGAGAAGCAACGCAAACGAGAAAATGTTGAAGAAATGATCGGGAGAAATTGAGAGAGTCGGAAACGTAGAACAGATGCAGCCGCCATTTCTAGAGCAAAGCTGCTGCTGCAACTTGAATTTTGGAGGTTGTTTATATTGGATTCCGCCGCCATCTTCTAATTTTCTTGTTTTTAAGGACCCTAAACATACTTGTTAAATCATGACTCCACCTGCGATTCAGAATCTCAATTTTTAACACATTTTATTTTTTAATTATATCGACAGAGGATCCCGATAGGAGGGGAAGACCTTATTTGAGGAGAAGGAATAGAAAACTTATTTTTATTGTATTTTAAGGTTAAAATATTGTAATTTATAAAAGTTAATGCATTTTAACATCACTTCATTACATTTTATACATATCAAAAATCACTGCATTTTAACATCACTACATTTTAACTCTTAGATTTTTATCCTAAAATGCAATAAAATAAGTCTTCTCCTCCTTCTCCTCACTTCTCCTCATATAAGGTCTTTCTCCTCTGAACTTTACCCTAATAACAATCTAACAATTGTATGTAATAATTAATAAGATTATCTGAAAGCTGTAAGTGATTTTTCTAGAGCAATTTTATCTTATCCTGTAATCATGAAATTAACAACAATGAAACACAACCGTAAGTGTCACATTTTTAAATAAAATTTGTATGAAGAAAAATATAATGCATTGATTGCATACTATGTAAAATAGGAGGAATATGAAATTTAAATTAAAATGGAAAATAAAGGTTTTAAACATCTTTATACTGATATGGATATCTTTTCCAAGAAGTTTTTTGTTTGATATGGAATGTATTTAAAATTCGAAAGAACTGAAAAATGAAGAAACAATGTGTGTTTTTAAATTGCATTCCATTGAATTTTTGATAGTTAATTATATATCTACATATTGGAGGGAGAGTTAAGCTCTAAAACGATTAAAACATTAAATCTTAGTTAAAATTAATTCAAAGATAAATAGGTAAACTGTACATTTATGGATTAAAATTGTTACATCAAATAATTTATAAAGAAATAAAATGTAATTTTTTCAACGATTAATTTAGATTGTTATATTCAACTTGAAGGATTAATTAGCAAATAAAATTTGGGTTACATCCATAGATTACAATTTGAGAGAAAAATAAACGGGTTAGATCTTCTTTAATTATCCTCTTTTTATTTAATAAGAGAGATGTGTATTCTTATATGTATATTATCGTTTAAGTTTTTTGATTTTAAGTGAAATAAAATAAGGTAAAAGTTGATAATTAAGTTGTTCACCACAAGGTTGTCAAGATCGCGATCCTGATCGTAGGATCGTACGATCTTATGATCCTACCAATGGAAAACGTGCAGGATCGAAGTAGGATCGGTCAGGAGGTAGGATCGTAGTAGGATCGTAGGATTGATCGTAAGATCGTAGGATCATTGAACGATCCGATCCTACAAATAGTTTTTATTTTATTTATTTTTAATTTTTTTTACAGTTGGGTTTGTAAGGCTCATAAGTAGTCCAAATCATATTTAAAAACTTACCATACATTTGTTTTCAAGTTCAATTTCCCTATTTATTATCATATTAACCTAAGAAAAAGTATAAAACTTCTAAACCGAAGATTAGTAATTTTCATTTGTAATATATATTCAAACTTTGGTGCAATTGTGTTATTCCGCTATCTTTTATTTTAGTAAGTTTACCGTTTGAGAAATATATGTTGTCAAATTGCATCACTTTTGTAATATAAAAGTTTGGATGTTAAGATTAATACCTCTAATATTAGTTTTCTAAAAGAATTTAGATATTTTTTTAAAAAAATGATATTTTGGTAGGATCTACGATCCCGATCCCGATCTTACAATCTCGGTCTTGCAAAGGCAAAAACGATCCTACGTAGGATCCCGATCTTGACACCCTTGGTTCACCTTCAATTAACATAATTGCTTAACTCAAAATAAATTATAGTCATTTATTTTTATATTCCTTTTATCTTTTATATTACATTACACTAAAAGTTTTTCTGATTTTTTGACTCATAAGAGTCGCACAAGACTCGTAAGAGTCGCACACGACTCGGAATAGTCAATAAATGATTCGTAAGAATCAAAGTCATTTAAGAGTTGGGGTTCAAGTCACCCCGTTTTATAGATTTTTGACTCGACTCGTAAAAGTCAACTCTTGAATCGTAAGAGTTTAACAAATATGTCATAAACACCTTTCATTTCAATTCTATTTACATTTTTCTGAGGTATATATATAGAGAGAGATAGAGAGAAGGATATATATATATATATATATATATAGCCAAAAGTTCAAATGAGAACCACAAAAAGGTACAGAACTGCGAGAACTTTTAAATTATAGAGATTTGAGCATGTTTAATGATTCAATTACATGTGAACATTGATTTAGATCAATGTTAAAAGCAAAATAGTTTGAGAAAATATCAAAATAACCTTTAAAATCAAATTTATATATTTCGTTCACGTGTGCACATTTGGTATGTGCACATATGAACAATTTATATATTATATAGTTTAACACGTCTTTTGTGGTTTTTTAGTTTTGTTTGTCAATAATATGAACATTAAATAACATTTATGTGTAATTTGTTGCGTTTACATGTATAAAAATAATGTAATTTAAAAGTTCTCGCAGTTCTGTACCTTTTGTGGTTCTCGTTTGAACCTTCCCCTATATATATATATATATATATATATATATATATATATATATATATATATATATAATTGTGGGTAGCATGTTTTCTTTCTAGTAGGGTACTCGTGTTATGCGATATCAACTAAAGAAAAAAACACAATAGTAGTTAATAATGATAGTCGACAATGGGTATGTTTGGTGAAAGTAGCTGGAGCTGGTAGCTTGTAGCTGGAGCTGGTAGCTTGTAGCTGGTAGCTTGTAGCTGGTAGCTTGTAGCTGGTAGCTTGTAGTTGGTAGCTTGTAGCTGGAGCTTGTAGTTGAAGCTTTTGGTAATATTTGTGTTTGGCAGAGTAGCTGAAGCTTGTAGCTTATGAATGTAAAATGACATAAAAGGACAAGTATATTAATTTTAATAGATGAATATAATTATTTGAAGGTATTTATGTAATTTCATCTTCCATAAGCTACAAGCTACTTCCATAAGCTACTTTAAGTAGCTTATGGTTTTGGAGCTTATGAAAATCATAAGCTACTTAAAATTTTATCAGCCAAACGGAGCTTATGAAAACCATAAGCTACAAGCTCTCATAAGCTCAAAAAATGAGCGTGCCAAACATAGCCAATAGCGTGAATATAATATGTAGTGATGGTTGTTGGTGATGGTGTCAGGTGTCAGCCATATTAGTCGACATCGATAATCAGCGTAATTGCATTTCCACAATTGAAATTGCCCAACGATAAAAGAAGTGAAATTACTCGCACGTGGTGTAACATGGACTTTTACAGACGGAAAAAATTCAAATGGACAGTCAAAGACCTCCTTTACCTCCCATGGTATGTGCCGACATTTTTTAATTAAAATGGACACTATTCCCGTAGTAAAATCATAGCGGAAAGCGTTAATTGTAATAAACTTGTCAACTAGCATCAATATCCCGAGGGTCAACGTAATTCTCATAGTCAACAACAAATCCCGATGTTTCATTGAAATGGCAAAATACCTACAAAATTACTGTGATAATAACTTAGGGCCTCTTTACTTTTTCTCTAATTAAGTCCTGTATGGATATAGATGACAGTTTGGATATATAATGACTATATGCAGTAATCAGTGAATGAATAATATTGTTTACTTTTTGTGATGAATAACAGTCTGAATGATTAAAATGACTATTCTACCCCTAAACTAATAAATATGTCTTTTTTCCATTACAAACTTGATTGTAGCTCATCTGTGGCTCATCAATTTATAAAAAAAGTAACTATCTTATAATTCACAAATCACGTGAATTATATTAGATTAACTTTTTTCATAACATTTTAATCCTTTTTTTACTATAGAAACATCAATGTATATATTTAACAAGCAATCTGGACATCAACTAAAACTCAAATTAGAATCCAGAGATGAGAAGAGAAAAAGTAAAACCATAAGGCCCATGAGTAAACAACTAGCATATGGCCATCCATCCATCATCTTAAGTTTTATACACCAATGTGTTAATACGTGAACATTAATACAAATATGATCATCAACTGTTGTAATATCGTTAATATATAATCTATCAATCCACTAAACAAGCATTGTACCCAAAAATAAAAGTACACCCCTTAACAACATGTTCAACTTATAAATTGTTTGCAATTTCATCACGCAAATTCGTCATGTATTGAGTATTTTGAGCGTCCCATTGTGGTCCATCAGGTTCTTCTTCCACATGTTGTGGTTCTTCTCCATCTTCTTCATCTTCCTCATCACATTCTATGAAAAGCTCATCATGAATATTCCACCTTCTTGATTATGAATAGCAAAACAAGCAATCACAACGTTTCTTTGTACCGGAAATGAATAAGGAGCCATCTCTTTTAGAATCGGAAATCTTGCTTTCAAGACTCCATAAGCACGTTCAATGATATTTCTAAGTTGTGCATGCCCATGATTAAATTTTTCTTTACTAGTTAAAGCACGCCGACGTCGAAAATCTGCTAACCAATATCTTGTATTACGATATGGAGCCAAAAATCCACAAGCATTCACATATGCAGCATCACATAAATAATATTTATCTGTAATGATATATAAGTGTTACAGCATCCAAATTCATAATAAGCAATAAGAATTTGTAAAATAATTGAGAATGATACATACTCGGTGGTGGAACTGGAAAACCAGAAGTTGGATTGTAAACAACTTCATTTAGCATTCTAGCATCATGTGCTATACCTTCCCACTCGGCCCAAACATATGTAAATACCATATTGAAGTAACATATCCCTAATACATTCTAGTAACATCGACCTCCACCTCGTCCTCGCAGCTTGTTGTTTAGCAGGCACAATCGCATGTACAAGAGTCCCATCTAGTGCACCTATCGCTCCCTTTAATTAAAGCAAAAAGAACTATAAAAAAACTAACTTAAAAATAATTCAATATATAAAGAAATTAAACATACCGAAAATACTTCTCTCAAATATATATGTCGAGCTGACATGTTCGGCATAGCATCAAGGGATGATGGCCCTATTGCTTCTCTCGCAAATTCCATCATTCCTTGTAGAACTTCATGAAAACATATATGAATAGTTCGTAACGAGTGTTGAAATCTATATTTTATCTCTCTAAATCCATCACTTTGTCCAAGGGTGGTTAAAAATATTGCAATCTTTTCCTCGACGCTTATATGCTTACTATCTTGCAACCAATTTCTTTCTTTAAAAAGGTTGCATAAAAGAACATAGGCATCACGCGAGAGACGCATTAGCTGGTGACATTGTGTAACACCCCCAAGTTTATTGTTTAGCGGAAGCAAGATTTGGGTGTTACTAATCAATATTCAAGCACAGAGATTAATAGTAAACGACTCTATATGCGTCGTTTTAACAGAATGTATTAAAAGCAAAATGTTTACAAGGTTTGAAGCTACATATAGCTCGTGTTCGTTTAAAATGAGAGATTTCAATACATAAATACTTATACAAAATATATTAATGCAAGAAAATCTCTATTGTCTGCATGCTGACTCGAGCTATAGTTTCCTGGGGCAATCCTGCCTACTGCTTTGTACCTGCGATACATGCTAAAATGGGTCAGCTAACGCTGGTGAGCTCACAGGTTTGAGTATCAAATAAGTTGTGTGAACCGCAAGATTTAAATAGTTGATTTGCATCCAGCAAATGGTAGTGGTAACAGTATACAGCCATGAGCACATAGTTGAGCTTAACTCGTGGGTCAGGACACAGCCTGAGCGTTTTCGCCTCCACGGATGCCTAATCAACATCCGTCTTCCTTAAATATTAGTACGTCCGTTTACCCGGTTAGTGCTTGCTAACCCGGACGAGGTGGGTCAATCCTATATGGTACCATATACTAATATTCACGCTACAAATGTATTAACAACTATGCTGATGGAGGGCTTTAAAAGATTAGTTGTGTAAACTCATGTAGTACATGTAAAAGTTGTACTTGCGTTCACGCGTTAAAACAAGCAACATATCACACCCCTGAGTAAAAATAGTAAAAGAGGGGCTATGAGACTCACCTGAGTCTTTAGAGTTTATATCAATAAACTGAGATTGATGAGTCGGGAATCGAAGTCCAAAGACTTGTAACCTGAGGGTGTCCACGACACGCGATGGTTATAAACATATGAAGGCATCTCATAAGACTACCTTGTAGTTGTTTGTCCAACTAGAATGTCCAAATGATTACAATTTGGTTGATTGTTTAAGTGTTTGAAAATGTGTACGGCCCGTTGGTGATTGTTGGTAATAATAATATTATCATTATACTTGAAAAACGTGTTCCAAAGTGTTTTAGAAGTCATGTCGCATTCGTGTTTGATGTGATACAAGTTTAACACTTTGTGTGAAGGTTTAGATGTAACACTGTTACTCGTGACTCTAGGGTAAGGGCGAAGCCCATTAATGACGGGGGTCCGGGGGCAGCGCCCCTGGTAGCGGGGTCCAAGGGGCGGCAGCCCCTGGCGGGGTCCAAGGGGCAGAGCCCCTGGCTGGGGTCGAGCTGCCAGGTCAGCTTGGAAAATTTTTATTTCTACTATATTGCTTTGGTGAAAAACGCATCTGGACTCGAATTTGGGTGAAATGGGGCGTCAAATTTGGGTCTCAAAACTTAGTGTAAAATTAGTTAAAACTTCTTGTTTATGCGTCACTTATAGCGTCACTTAGGGGCTTGGGCGACACTTGGGAAGTGTCGCTAAAAATATTAAATCTGAGCATATGCGTCACTTAAGGGAAGTGACGCATGGTAGGGCGTCACTAAGGTAAGTGTCTTTATAAGTGTCGGGTATAGGTCTAGGCGTCACTCAGGAAGTGTCGCTATAAGTGTCGGGTATAGGTCTAGGCGTCACTCAGGAAGTGTCGCTATAAGTGTCGGTTAACGTTGTTGTGCGTCACTAGTCAAGTGACGGTAGAAGTGTCGGGAAAAAAGGGGCTTTATGCGGCACTTATGCAAGTGACGCATGATTAGGGCTTTTAGCGACACTCAATGCGTCACTTAAGTGACGCATGAAGTGACGCTATACTGCACTTCGTTGCGACACTTAGGTCTGTCAGCGAATTTTTGAGCCAAAAATGAGTTTTCGGGTTTCCGTTTGGTCCGATTCTTTTACCCAACCCTTA